>JASTWF010000750.1:103801-153462 GCA_030390025.1 Squalus acanthias | reverse complement strand
AGGGAGAGAGAGGAGAGGAATCTGGGAGAGAGAGAGGAGAGGAATCAGGGAGAGAGAGGAGAGGAACCAGGGAGAGAGAGGAGAGGAATCAGGCAGAGAGAGAGGAGAGGAATCAGGGAGAGAGAGAGGTGAGGAATCAGGGAGAGAGAGGTGAGGAATCAGGGAGAGAGAGGAGAGGAATCAGGGGAGAGAGAGGTGAGGAATCAGGGAGAGAGAGAGGTGAGGAATCAGGGAGAGAGAGAGGTGAGGAATCAGGGAGAGAGAGAGGTGAGGAATCAGGGAGAGAGAGGAGAGGAATCAGGGAGAGAGAGGAGAGGAATCAGGAGAGAGAGAGGTGAGGAATCAGGGAGAGAGAGGAGAGGAATCAGGGAGAGAGAGAGGAGAGGAATCAGGGAGAGAGAGGAGAGGAATCAGGGGAGAGAGAGGAGAGGAATCAGGAGAGAGAGAGGAGAGGAATCAGGGAGAGAGAGGAGAGGAATCAGGGAGAGAGAGGAGAGGAATCAGGGAGAGAGAGGAGAGGAATCAGGGAGAGAGAGAGGAGAGGAATCAGGGAGAGAGAGGAGAGGAATCAGGGAGAGAGAGGAGAGGAATCAGGGAGAGAGAGGAGAGGAATCAGGGAGAGAGAGAGGTGAGGAATCAGGGAGAGAGAGAGGTGAGGAATCAGGGAGAGAGAGAGGAGAGGAATCAGGGAGAGAGAGGAGAGGAATCAGGAGAGAGAGGTGAGGAATCAGGGAGAGAGAGAGGAGAGAATCAGGGAGAGAGAGGAGAGGAATCAGGGAGAGAGAGAGGAGAGGAATCAGGGAGAGAGAGGAGAGGAATCAGGGAGAGAGAGAGGAGAGGAATCAGGGGAGAGAGAGAGGAATCAGGGGAGAGAGAGAGGAGAGGAATCAGGGAGAGAGAGAGGAATCGGGAGAGAGAGGTGAGGAATCTGGGAGAGAGAGGAGAGGAATTAGGGGAGAGAGAGAGGTGAGGATTCAGGAGAGAGAGAGGAGAAGAATCAGAGAGAGAGAGAGAGGAAAGGAATCAGGGAGAGAGAGGAGAGGAATCAGGAGAGAGAGAGGAGAGGAATCAGGAGAGAGAGAGGTGTGGAATCAGGAGAGAGAGAGGAGAGGAATCAGCGAGAGAGAGGTGAGGAATCAGGGAGAGAGAGGTGAGGAATCAGGGAGAGAGAGAGGTGAGGAATCAGGGAGAGAGAGAGGTGAGGAATCAGGGAGAGAGAGGAGAGGAATCAGGGAGAGAGAGAGGTGAGGAATCAGGGAGAGAGAGAGGTGAGGAATCAGGGAGAGAGAGAGGAGAGGAATCAGGGGAGAGAGAGGAGAGGAATCTGGGAGAGAGAGAGGAGAGGAATCAGGGAGAGAGAGAGGTGAGGAATCAGGGAGAGAGAGGAGAGGAATCTGGGAGAGAGAGAGGAGAGGAATCAGGGAGAGAGAGAGGTGAGGAATCAGGGAGAGAGGAGAAGAATCAGTGGAGAGAGAGGAGAGGAATCAAGGGAGAAAGAGAGGTGAGGAATCAGGGAGAGAGAAATTGGGGAATCAGGAGAGAGAGAGGTGAGGAATCAGTGAGAGGGAAATTGGGGAATCAGGGAGAGAGAGGAGAGGAATCAGGGAGAGAGAGGAGAGGAATCAGAGGAGAGAGAGAGGAGAGGAATCAGGGAGAGAGAGGAGAGGAATCAGGGAGAGAGAGGAGAGGAATCAGGGAGAGAGGAGAGGAATCAGGGAGAGAGAGGAGAGGAATCAGGGAGAGAGAGGAGAGGAATCAGGGAGAGAGAGGAGAGGAATCAGGGAGAGAGGTGAGGAATCAGGGAGAGAGAGGAGAGGAATCAGGGAGAGAGAGGAGAGGAACCAGGGAGAGAGAGGAGAGGAATCAGGCAGAGAGAGAGGAGAGGAATCAGGAGAGAGAGGAGAGGAATCAGGGAGAGAGAGGAGAGGAATCAGGGGAGAGAGAGAGGAGAGGAATCAGGGGAGAGAGAGAGGAATCAGGGGAGAGAGAGAGGAGAGGAATCAGGGAGAGAGAGAGAGGAATCAGGGAGAGAGAGAGGAATCGGGAGAGAGAGGTGAGGAATCTGGGAGAGAGAGGAGAGGAATTAGGGGAGAGAGAGATGAGGATTCAGGAGAGAGAGAGGAGAAGAATCAGAGAGAGAGAGAGAGGAAAGGAATCAGGAGAGAGAGAGGTGAGGAATCAGGAGAGAGAGAGGTGAGGAATCAGGAGAGAGAGAGGTGTGGAATCAGGAGAGAGCGCGCTGAGAAATCAGGGAGAGAGAGAGGTGAGGAATCAGGAGAGAGAGAGGAGAGGAATCAGGGAGAGAGAGGTGAGGAATCAGGGAGAGAGAGAGGTGAGGAATCAGGGAGAGAGAGAGGTGAGGAATCAGGGAGAGAGAGGAGAGGAATCAGGGAGAGAGAGGAGAGGAATCAGGGAGAGAGAGAGGTGAGGAATCAGGGAGAGAGAGGAGAGGAATCAGGGAGAGAGAGGAGAGGAATCAGGGGAGAGAGAGGAGAGGAATCTGGGAGAGAGAGAGGTGAGGAATCAGGGAGAGAGAGGAGAGGAATCAGGGGAGAGAGAGGAGAGGAATCAGGGAGAGAGAGAGGTGAGGAATCAGGAGAGAGAGAGGTGTGGAATCAGGAGAGAGAGAGGTGAGGAATCAGGGAGAGAGAGGAGAGGAATCAGGGGAGAGAGAGGAGAGGAATCAGGGAGAGAGAGAGGAATCAGCGAGAGAGAGGAGAGGAATCAGGGAGAGAGAGGTGTGGAATCAGGAGAGAGCGCGCTAAGAAATCAGGGAGAGAGAGAGGTGAGGATTCAGGAGAGATAGAGGAGAGGAATCAGGGAGAGAGAGGTGAGGAATCAGGGAGAGAGAGAGGTGAGGAATCAGGGAGAGAGAGAGGTGAGGAATCAGGGAGAGAGAGAGGTGAGGAATCAGGAGAGAGAGAGGTGAGGAATCAGGAGAGAGAGAGGTGAGGAATCAGGAGAGAGAGAGGTGTGGAATCAGGAGAGAGAGAGGTGTGGAATCAGGAGAGAGCGCGCTGAGAAATCAGGGAGAGAGAGAGGTGAGGAATCAGGAGAGAGAGAGGAGAGGAATCAGGGAGAGAGAGGTGAGGAATCAGGGAGAGAGAGGAGAGGAATCAGGGAGAGAGAGAGGTGAGGAATCAGGAGAGAGTGAGGTGAGGAATCAGGGAGAGAGAGAGGTGAGGGATCAGGGAGAGAGAGGGGAGGAATCAGGGAGAGAGAGGTGAGGAATCAGGGAGAGATAGAGGTGAGGAATCAGGGAGAGAGAGGTGAGGAATCAGGGAGAGAGAGAGAGGAATCAGGGAGAGAGAGGAGAGGAATCAGGGAGAGAGAGAGGAATCAGGGAGAGAGAAATTGGGGAATCAGGAGAGAGAGAGGTGAGGAATCAGTGAGAGGGAAATTGGGGAATCAGGGAGAGAGAGGAGAGGAATCAGGGAGGGAGAGAGGAGAGGAATCCGGGGAGAGAGAGAGGAGAGGAATCAGTGGAGAGAGAGGAGAGGAATCCGGGAGAGAGAGAGGAGAGGAATCAGGGGAGAGAGAGGAGAGGAATCTGGGGAGAGAGAGAGGAGAGGAATCAGGGGAGAGAGAGGAGAGGAATCAGGAGAGGGAGAGGAGAGGAATCAGGGAGAGTGAGGAGAGGAATCAGGGAGAGAGAGGTGAGGAATCAGGGAGAGAGAAGAGAGGAATCAGGGAGAGAGAGGTGAGGAATCAGGAGTGAGAGAGGAGAGGAATCAGGGAGAGAGAGGAGAGGAATCAGGGAGAGAGACGAGAGGAATCAGGGAGAGAGAGGTGAGGAATCAGGGAGAGAGAGGAGAGGAATCAGCAGAGAGAGAGGTGAGGAAACAGGGAGAGACAGAGTAGAGGAATCAGGGGAGAGAGGAGAGGAATCAGGAGAGAGAGAGAGGAGAGGAATCAGGCAGAGAGAGAGCTGAGGAATCAGGGAGAGAGAGGAGAGGAATCAAGGGAGAGAGAGGAGAGGAATCAGGGAGAGAGAGAGAGGTGAGGAATCAGGAGAGAGAGGTGAGGAATCAGGGAGAGAGAGAGAGGAGAGGAATCAGGGAGAGAGAGAGGTGAGGAATCAGGGAGAGAGAGGAGAGGAATCAGTGAGTGAGAGGTGAGGAATCAGGGAGAGAGAGGTGAGGAATCAGGGGAGAGAGAGGAGAGGAATCAGGGAGAGAGAGAGGTGAGGTATCGGGAGAGAGAGAGAGGTGAGGAATCAGGGAGAGAGAGGTGAGGAATCAGGGAGAGAGAGGTGAGGAATCAGGGAGAGAGAGGAGAGGAATCAGGGAGAGAGAGAGGTGAGGAATCAGGGAGAGAGAGGTGAGGAATCAGGGAGAGAGAGAGGTGAGGTATCGGGAGAGAGAGAGAGGTGAGGAATCAGGGAGAGAGAGGTGAGGAATCAGGGAGAGAGAGAGGTGAGGAATCAGGGAGAGAGAGGTGAGGAATCAGGGAGAGAGAGAGGTGAGGAATCAGGGAGAGAGAGGTGAGGAATCAGGGAGAGAGAGGTGAGGAATCAGGGAGAGAGAGAGGTGAGGAATCAGGGAGAGAGAGACGAGAGGAATCAGGGAGAGAGAGGTGAATATACTTCAGAAAGAGAAAGTGCCTCAGTGCAGGGAGAGTTGGGAAATCAGAGGTGATAAAGATACATCAGAGGAGAAAGTTGAAGATTTTGTGTGGACAGTTGAAGAATTAAGAGGATGGAACATTGAAGGAAGTAGAACCTAGAAATTAGAGGAGCGAGAGGTAAGGAATCAGAGAAGGAATAGGCATTAGAGGAGAGAGAGAGCGAGATGTGAAATCAGAAGACAGGTGGGAATTGGTGAAGACAGATAAGAAATCAGAGGAGAGAGGTGAATCAGTGGAAACAGATGAGGAATTAAAGGAGAGAGAGGTGAGGCATTAGAGAAGCGAAATTGACATCAGAGCGCGATGTGAGAAATTAGATGGGAAAGAATGGTGAAAAATCAGGAAGGTAAGGAATTAGAGGAGGGACAGGTGGAATTAGAGGAGCGACAGGTGGAATTAGAGGAGGGACAGGTGGAATTAGAGGAGGGACAGGTGGAATTAGAGGAGCGACAGGTGGAATTAGAGGAGGGGGAGAGATGAGGCATTAACCTAGAAAGAGATGGAACATTAAGGAGATTGGTGAATGATCGGAGGAGAGAGAGATGAAGGAATTATTAATTCCGAGTAAGGAATGATAAAATATACTGGGCAGAAAAGAGAGTGAGGGTAAAGGAATGAAAGTAGGTGGATGAGTGAGGGGATGTGGTGAGGGTGGGAACGGCTGCAGAATGTGGCTGAACATTCACTACACAGCTATCTCAAGATGGTGAGCATGATGCGGAGATGCCGGTGTTGGACTGGGGTGGACAAAAGTGAGAAGTCGCACAACACCAGGTTATAGTCCAACAGTTTTATTTGAAATCACAAGCTTTCGGAGCGCTGCTCCTTCGTCAGGTGACTTCAGAAGATGGTGAGCAGTGCGTGTCCCTGAGTCCAGCTGTGTGGACTGGACTTACTGGGACTAACTTTAAGAGCGGCATTTCAACAGGTCTGTCAGTTTCTGGAAAGACAAGAATGGGTTTGTGTTTCAGCTGCTGGCCTCTGGGCAGAATGGACTGCATCGGCTGAGGGTTCTTCCTCGCGATCTTCACCTCAATGCTGAGTATTTGCAGAAATTTCAGGTTTCCAGTGTTGCCACTTTTTTCCTTAACTTTAACCCAGGTAACAGTTACTAAGTCTGATCACACACACACACATAAATACAGATACACACACACAGACACACAGAAACACACACACAGTCACTTGCTTATTGTGATGCTCAGTCTCCTGTTGTACTCGTACAGCCAAAAGGAGGGAGTGCAGTCGGAAGAGACAAGACAGATGGAAAAGGTGAAACAGAAACAGGAAAAATGTGATGAGCAAAGTGAAGTAGAAACCCGAGTTGGAGGGGTGGGTAATTGGAATGGAATGAATGAGCCAAGACAGATGAAGGGCGGTGAAGTGCTGTAAGGTTGATGTGTACTTACTGTACAGTGGGGAGTGAGTGTCTCAGTGAACCTTCTCCTGATCTCTGGCAGGGTGACTGGGTTACCTCGGTGAGGAGAATGCTGCTTCGGAACTCTTGCCGATATTTCTAACCAGCTCTGCGGAGCTGTGGCAGTAGATGGGAGGTGTCCAGGCTGCACCTTTAAATAAGTCCTTCAGCCGCAGAGTGAGACGTCAAAGAGGCAGGGAGGGCACTGCAAGACAAAGGAGGTGCCTGCCTGCAGTCACACTGGCAGCTGCTTCCACCCGATCATTGGCATTACTCTTTATCACATCAGAGTCATTCTTTAGCCCAGGAGCCAATGGCTCAGTGTGTCTCTGAGACTTCCAGTTAATCAGTGTGAGGGGTTTTGTAACTGACTGTCCTGGGAGGTAGTGATGGGCGGCCGGAGATCTCGGAGCTGGAGATTTGTAAAGTGCCAACATCAGGAACATTAAACAAGCTGGAAATTTGGTGCCGTGCCTGTCACTGGCCTTGCCGAGTGACTTTTCTAGATAAGAGGTCTCGGACTCTGTGCAAGAAAGGAAGCGAGTCTCCGACAGCCAGCGCCTGTTTCACAGCATGTTTGTCACTGCCGCTCACCCAGATGGTCCGTGAGCAGCCAGCCACACATTTCCCACCCATGGTTTCACACCAGTCCCACAGATACGGTGCTGAAAACTTTGTTTTTCCAGGGCCAATATTTATCCTTCAATCAACATCACTAAAAAAAAAACCATTATCTCATAATTTATCACATTGCTGTTTGTGGGAGCTTGCTGTGCGCAAATTGGCTGCCATGTTTGCGATATTACAACAGCGACTACATTGGCTGTGAAGCGCTTTGGGACATCCTGAGGTCATGAAAGGTGCAATGTAAAATGCAAGTTTTTTCTTCCTTGGTGATCAAGGTATCTGGGTCAAAGGTGGGTAGATGGAGTTAAAATACAGATCAGCCATGAGCTAATTGAATGGCAGAGCAGGCTGGAGGGGCTGAATGGCCTACTCCTGATCCTATGGTGATTCTGCTCTGGTAGCTCCTATGAGGAAATGGTTTAAATTGTCACTGAGCTCAATTACAGGCTAATTAGAAAAGCAAAATACTGCGGATGCTGGAAATCTGAAATAAATGTCTCTTTTACCTTGTTCATCTTCATTGCTTTCTGTTTCCCTTCTCGTGTTTGTTCAGGTTCCTCTGCCTCTTGCACTGTTCCAATGAAGCTCAATGTAAGCTCGAGGAACAGCACCTCATCTTTCGATTAGGCACTTTACAGCCTTCTGGACTCGACATCGAGTTCAACAATATCAGACCATGACCTCTGCCCCTATCATTTTTTTCTCTCTCTCTCACATGGCAGCTGTCGATCATTCTGCCATTTACACTTCATCTAGAGTCATCTTTTGTTTCTTCACTTGTCCCATTACCATCTCCTTTTGCCTCGCACCATCATCCCTTTTGTCTCTTAATCTCTCCTGCCTTCCACCTGATCACAGACCTTCCCTTGTGTTCTTTCCTCCCCTCCCCCCTCTCCCTCTCCCTGCCCCTACACTTGCTTAAAAACCTGTTCCGTCTCCAACTTTTTCCAGTTCTGACGAAGGGTCAGCGACCTGAAACGTTAACTCTGTTTCTCGCTCCACAGATGCTGCCTGACCTGCTGAGTATTTCCAGCATTTTCTCTTTTTATTACAGGCTAATTATGCCTGGAATGTGACATCAGGAGTGTGTCACCTGTAGTGTGAGGTCTGGAGTGTTTTACTACATTCAAGGTGCTATATAAATGCAAGTTGTTGTTGTTGAGAACTTTCATACACATTCTGGTTTGCAAACTGATATTCACCTGTATGGTATGCAAGATATTTTGAAACCTCGTCCGTTAATGTGAATTTTGACAAGCTTTGTTTCCAATTATTTTCTTGAACTCTGGATTGCAGTCTCTCCTTCACCTCTATCACCCCTCTGACCATGTGTCTCTCACATCATTCCATATCTACCATTTGATCTTCCCTCTGATATTCTCTCTCCTTCTCATTACTGTTTCGTGGTCAACCTGTTTTCTCCTTCATTTTCCCTCAATTCCTCTCTTTCCTTTTTCCTTCTTCCTTCCTCTTCCTAATTCCCTTTTTCCTTATCCTTCCCTCTTTCCCTATTCCCCTTTTTTCTCTCTCCCTCCTTGTATTATTCCCATTGCCTCACACTGTCTCTCTTTTGTTCCTTTTCTCCCTGTCTCCCTAGTTTCCCCTCTGCCTATCTTTGCCTCACTTCCTCTCTCATTGTCTCTCATTCCTCCTTCCCACGTTTTCCTCTTCCATCTCGCTCTCCCTCATTCCCTCCGGGGGTAATTTTCACTATCATCTCTTGGGTGGTGACCTGGTGAAGAGAATTGCCCGCCTGTTGTGGAACGCATCAAATTTTCGTCCCATCGAGGCACCATCCCTTTGTTCAGATGGATATATAAGGTCCTGTGCCACTATTCTCCTGGCTGTTATCCTCCCTCTTCTCTCATCCAACACCAACAAAAACAGTATATCTGGTCTTCTGTCTCATATGCCATTTGTGGGAGCTTGCTGTGCGCAAATTGGCTGCCGTATTTTCCTACATTACAACCGTGACTAGTCTTCAAAACTAATTCATTGGCTGTGAAGCACTTTGGGACATCCTGAAGACATGAAAGGTGCTGTATAGATGCAAATTTGTTTCTCCCCTTTTCCCCCTTTTCCCAATTGTTTGCTTCCATGTCTTGGTGATGAGACGGGATTCTGTGGGATAGTCACGCCCATGTTATCCTCATCAAAGACTCAGTTAAGAGTATGCGCCATTGTTAATATGTAAAACTTCTCGGAAATAATGGAGTAACTGAGCTACACCACGAGTTGCATTGTGCCATGGTTTGCTGGCATATTTATACCACTCCACCATTGGCCTTGCCAAAGCCGACAAAGTCCGTTCTTGTCGCTCAGCCCTCCATTACAGTCAATGGCGATCGCCAATTTGCTGGATTTAAGCCATTATTTGCGCCACAGCCACTTAGACTGAAACATAATGCCTTGGGCGGCCTGGTATTGACGTGATTTATGGCCAGCACATGACTCTCAGCCATGTTGGGAGGTCAACAAAGGGACCTGCTGGGGATTCACCCCTATTGGGAATGTGGGTGACAAGGTCAGTGGGCCCTGTGGGAATTTTTGTCCATTAATCCAGATGGGAGCCAGAATTCCCAATCTGCTCCCAGCAGGTGAATCTCCACGCCAGGAGTGAGGAATTCATTACATTTCATTAGTCTCAACCTTGGATCACTGCAAGTGACTCACTTCAGTCGAGCATTGCTGGCCACACATTGTACTGGGTACAATCATGTCCAGTTGTACCATGATCCTCTCTCTACACAGTTTATATGTGGTTCGGTCGAATCACAATCAAAGGAATGATAGATCTGCTGCTCTTTCAAAAACATCATACTTTGTCATCAGATTCTATTAAGAAGCAAAGAAAGAACTTGCATTGATATAGCGCCTTTCATGATGTCCCAAAGAGCTTTACAGCCAATGAAGTACTTTTTAAATGTAGTTACTGTGTTAATGTAGGAAACGCGGCAGCCAATTTGCACACAGCAAGATCCCACAAACAGCAAAGAAATAAATGACCAGATGTTTTAGTGATGTTGGTTGAGGGCTAAATGGTGGAGAACTCCCAGCTCTTCTTCGAAATAGTGCCATGGGATCTTTTACGCCCACTTGAGAGGGTAGATGGGGCTTTGGTTTAATGCCTTATTCGAAAGACGACACCTCCTGACAGTGCAGCGCTCCCTCAGCACTGCACTGGAGTATCAGCCTGGATTATGTGCTCAAGTCTCTGGAGTGGGACTAGAACCCCCAGCCTTCTGACAGATACAGATAATCAAATACCCAACAACAACTTGCATTTATATGGCATCTTTAACTTAGTAAATCATCGCAAGGCGCTTCACAGGAACATAATCAGACAAAAATTGACAAAGAAGGAGACATTAGGACAGGTGACCAAAAGCTTGGTCAAAGAAGCATCTTTAAGGAGTAGAGAGAGGTGGAGAGGTTTAGGGAGAGAATTCCAGAGCTTAGGGCCTAGACAGCTAAAGGCACGGCTGCCAATGGTGGAGCAAAGGAAGGGTGGGATGGACAAGAGGCTACAGCTGGAGGAACGCAGAGTTCTCGGAGGGTTGTAGGGTACAGGATGGCTCCTGTGACTATCAGGGTTAAACAACACAGCTAATAAGGGAGGCAGCTATTCTGGCTGTGCAAGGTCCTTGCTCAGAATGCAGTCGGAATCTATGGCTGGCAGGCAATTGCTTAATTTCAACACACCAAACACCAGAAACATTTTGAAGTATTAGCTATCTTTCAACAATGACATTTACGTGCTACCTGACCATTACATCTCATGTTTATGGGTCGAGTGAGTGGAGGACTATCCCTTGGGTTGTACTTAGTGACGTCAATGCTTTTACAAGTATGGAAGACCCATAATTGCACAGACCACAGATACCAATAATATATGACAGTCTTTTACATGACCCAGCAGATATCTGGTATGGAGCTAAGATATATCTTATTTCAGTTTCACTCCTCTCCTTCCTGGAGTGTGGTTCCACAGACCTGGCACCTCACCCAAGTGGCCATTCTTCAGATGCGGGCCTAGACTGCAAGGGCTGGCAAGCTATTGACCCTTGACGGGGAAGTCACAGCAGAGCCCTATCGTATTCTCACTCGATGCTCACAGGCACATGTTTTCCTGCAGTAGTTACTGGATACCAGTTGGAACGCTGACTTATTTCCAGTCCCACTGTAGCTCAGGGGGACTGAAGTCAATTGCATCCTTCATAAACTACAGCTCATCCAAACCTCTGCTGCCCATTCCCTAACTCGCACCGTTCACCCATCACGCCGGTGCCTGGTCCGGCAATACCTCGATTTTAAAAATCTCATCCTTGTGTTCAAATCCTTCCATGGCCTTGCCCCTCCCTATCTCTGTAACCTCCTCCAGCCCTACAACTCACAGAATCATAGAATGGTTACAGAACAGAAGGCCATTCGGCCCGTCGAGCCTGCGCCGGCTCTCTGCAAGAGCACTTCAGCTAGTCCCACTCCCCCACCCTTTCCCCGTAGCCCTGCAATTTTTTTTCCTTCAGGTACTTATCCAACTCCCTTTTGAATACCAGGATTGAATCTGCCTCCAGCACCCTTTCAGGCAGTGCGTTCCAGATCCTAACCACTCGCTGCGTAAAAAAGTTTTTCCTCATATCGCCTTTGGTTCTTTTGCCAGTCACCTTGAATCTGTGTCCTCTGGTTCTCGACCCTTCTGCCAATGGGAACAGTTTCCCTCTATCTACTCTGTCCAGACCCCTCATGATTTTGAACACCTCCTATCAAATCTTCTCTCAACCCTCTCTGCTCTAAGGAGAATGACCCCAGCTTCTTTCGTCTACTGAAGTCCCTCATCCCTGGAATCATTCTCATAAATCTTTTCTGCACCCTCTAAGGTCTTCACATCCTTCCTAAAGTGCGGTGCCCAGAATTGGACACAATACTCCAGTTGACGCCGAACCAGTATTTTATAAAGGTTCATCATAACTTCCTTGCTTTTGTACTCTATGGGCTGGATTTTGAATGACCCGTGGAGTCGGGTTTGGAGTCGGGGGGCTTAAAGTTGCAGATTCGGGGGTCCCGACCCCATCCCGACTCCAACCCGCCTCCATGCTAGTTTCTCTGGCGGCGGGTACCTGACCTGGTCTGAGACCCGACTCCCCGAGGTGGGAAGGGATTAGTGACAATTAACTGCCTGTTAACAGGTAGTTAACAGGCAGTTTTTTGCATAATCCCTATTTTAAAAACAAAAGTGTGGGCTTCCTGACAGGTGGCAAACACGCCAAGTTATCGGGGCGGGCTGTGGGTCTGCAGGGGTTGGAGGGGTCAATATGTCCGGTGGGCAGGTGAGTGATGGGTGCATGTGTGCAGAGGTAAGTGTGTAAGGTAAGTGCTAAGTGTTGAAAAAAGTTTTACTTACCTTAACTTCCTCCTGCAGTGTCAGCCCTTCAGTTCTCGGGAGTTAGAAATCTCACTGGCACAGAAAGCAGGAAAGCCGTGGACCTGTCAAAAACAGCAGCCTTCTGTTTTCTGTGGTGGAATGATTTCTAACTCAGCCTGAAAGGAAGGACTGAAGTTAGAAATCATATTGTGAGTGTTTGACAGCTTCACAGAGCTGTCAAACGCTGATATTTCATCTGTCAAAAGCTCTTGACAGATGAAATGTCAATCTGTGACATCACCTGTTGCCGGGTGGCCCTTAATTGGCCTGCTGAGCCCACTGGGCGGGCTCAACAAGGTCAATCAAGGGAAAATACAGTGGGTTGGCCACATCTCGATGGAGGCGGGTTCACAAGCCAGAATGTGTGATTCCCGACACCAACCCAACTCCAACTTCAAAATCCAGCCCGAAGCCTCTATTTAAGAAGCCCAGTACCCTGTATGCTTTTTTAACCGCTTTCTCAACCTGCCCTGCCACCTTCAACAATTTGTACACATATACCCCCAGGTCTCTCTGTTCATGCACCCCCTTTAGGATTCTACCATTTAGTTTAGATTGCCTCTCCTCGTTCTCCCCACCAAAATGTATCACTCCGCACTTTTCTGCGTTAAATTTCATCTGCCACGTGTCCGCCCATTTCACCAGCCTGTCTATGTCTTCTTGAAGTCTATCACTATCCTCCGCACTGTTCACTATACTTCCAAGTTTTGTGTCTTCTGCAAATTTTGAAATTGTGCCCTGTACACCCATGTCCAAGTCATTAATATATATCAAGAAAAGCAGTGGTCCTAGTACCGACCCTTCCTCAAGTCCGAAAAACAACCGTTCACCACTACTCTCTGTTTCCTGTCACTTAGCCAATTCCGTATCCATGCTGCCACTGTCCCTTTTATTCCATGGGCTTCAATTTTGCTGGCACTTTGTTGAACGCCTTTTGGAAGTCCATGTACACCACATCAACCGCATTACCCTCATCAACCCTCTCTGTTACCTCATTGAAAAACTCGATCAAGTTGGTTAAACACGATTTGCCTTTAAGAAATCCGTGCTGGCTTTCCTTAATTAATCCACACTTGTCCAAGTGACTGTTAACTTTGTCCCTGATTATCGTTTCTAAAAGCTTCCCCACCACCGAGGTTAAGCTGACTGGCCTGTAGTTGCTGGGTTTATCCTTATACACTTTTTTGAACAAGGGTGTAACATTTGTAATTCTCCAGTCCTCTGGCACCACCCCCGTATCTAAGGAGGATTGGAAGATTATGGCCAGTACCTCTGCAATTTCCACCTTTACTTCCCTCAGCATCCGAGGATACATCCCATCCGGTCCTGGTGACTTATCTGCTTTAAGTTCAGACAGCCTTTCTAGTACCTCCACTTTATCAATTTTTATCTCTTCCAGTATCTCCACTACCTCCTCTTTCACTACGTCTATGGCAGCATCATCTCCTTTGGTGAAGACAGATGCAAAGTACTCATTTAGTACCTTAGTCATGCCCTCTGCCTCCATGCGTATGTCTCCTTTTTGGGCCCCTATCGGCCCCACCCCTCCTCTTACTACCCGTTTATTATTTATATGCCTATAGAAGACTTTTGAATTCCCTTTTATATTAGCTGCCAATCTATTCTCAGACTCTCTCTTTGCCCCTCTTATTTTCTTTTTCACTTCCCCTCTGAACTTTCTATATTCAGCCTGATTCTCAGATGTATTCTCAACCTGACATCTGTCATACGCGCTCTTTTTCTGCTCCATCTTACTCTCTATCTCTTTCGTCATCCATGAAGCTCTGGCTTTAGTTGCCCTAACTTTCCCTCTCGTGGGAATGTACCTCGACTGTACCCGAACTATTTCCTCTTTAAAGGCAGCCCATTGTTCCACGACAGTTTTGCCTGCCAATCTTTGATTCCAGTTTACCCGGGCCAGATCTGTTCTCATCCCACTGAAATTGGCCCTCCTCCAATTAAGTATTTTTACTCTAGATTGCTCCCTGTCCTTTTCCATAGCTAATCTAAACCTTATGATACTATGATCACTGTTCCCTAAATGTTCACCTACTGACACTTGCTCCACTTGACCCACCTCATTCCCCAGAACCAGATCCAGCAATGCCTCCTCCCTCGTCAGGCCAGAAACGTACTGATCAAGAACGGTCTCTTGAACACATTTCAGAAATTCTTCCCCCTCTCTGCCCTTTACACTATTATTATCCCAGTCTATATTAGGATAATTGAAGTCCCCCATTATTACTACTCTATAGTTCTTGCACCTCTCTGTAATTTCCCTGCAAATTTGCTCCTCTATATCTTTCCCACTAGTTGGTGGTCTATAGAATACACCTCGTAGTGTACTGGCACCTCTATTATTTCTTAACTCTAACCAAATAGATTCTGTCCTTGACCCCTCCAGGACATCCTCTCTCTCCAGCACTGTAACATTCTCCTTAACCAATACTGCCACACCACCTCCTATCTTTCCTTCCCTATCTTTCCTGAAACCTTATATCCAGGAATATTTAATACCCAATCATGATGTTTTTGAGCCAGGTCTCCATTATCACCATGCCATCATATTCCCATGTGTCTATTTGCGCCTGCAGCTCACCAATCTTATTTACCACACTTCCTGCATTTACACACATGCACTGTAAACCTATCTTAGACCTTCTTGTATTCTCTCTTAGTCTGACCCCACCTAATACCTTACTATTTCTTACTCTAGTGCTATCTCTCTCCCAATCCTTTGAGCCCTTTGTTTCTCCTTTCTAATGCTACATCCTGGTGTCCATCCCCCTGCCAACTTAGTTTAAACCCTCCCCAACAGCACTAGCAAACCACCCCGCGAGGACATTGGTTCCGGCTCTGTTGAGGTGCAACCCGTCTGGCCTGTACAGGTCTCACCTCCCCCAGAACCGGTCCCAATGCCCCAGGAATCTGAAGCTCTCCCTCCTGCCACACATTCATCTGCTCTATCCTCCTATTTCTATAGTCTCACTAGCTCGTGGCACTGGGAGTAATCCGGAGATTATTACCTTTGAGGTCCTGCTTTTTAATCTCTTTCCTAGCTCCCTGAAATCTGCCTGCAGGACCTCATCCCTTTTTCTACGTATGTCGTTGGTACCGATATGGACCACGACCTCTGGCTGTTCACCCTCTCCCTTCAGAATGTTCTGCAGCCGCTCAGTGACATCCTTGACCCTGGCACCAGGGAGGCAACATACCATTCTGGAATCACGTCTGCGGCCGCAGAAACACCTGTCTGTTCCCATAACTATTGAATCCCCGACCACTATTGCTCTCCCGATCTTCCTCCTCCCCTCCCCACCGCCCTCCGTACAGCTGAGCCACCCGTGGTGCCGTGGACTTGTCTCTGGCTATACACCCCAGAGGAACCATCGCCCTCACCAGTATGGTTGGAGAGTGAGATGCACTCAGGGGACTCCTGCACTACCTGCCCGGTCCTCCTTGTCTGTCTGACAGTCACCCATTCCCTCTCTGCCTGCACACTCTTATGCTGCGGGGTGACCACCTCCTGAAACGTGCTATCCACGAAGCTCTCAGCCTCACGGATGCACCGCAGTGACGCCAGCTGCTGCTCAAGCTCTGAAACCCAGAGCTCGAGCTCTTCCAGCTGACGACACCTCCTGCACACGTGGTTGTCCAGGACACGGGAAGTGTCCTGGAGTTCCTACATGGCACAGGATGTGCATTCTGCTGGACTGAGGTGCCCTGCCATGCCTTTATTTATTCGACTATTAACTAACTTACAGAAATAAACTTAAGACGAAGGCCTAGAAATTCACCTCCTTTGCACGTCCCGTTAGCGCCTCTAGGGGGGCGATAACAAGGCGCTACTGGCTTTGCGACCAGGCGCGGTGAGAGCACCGACGCCTTTGAAATGCCGGTCAAGGTTTGCGGTGGTAATCCCTAGTACCACGATCTCCTGTGCCCGGAGATCGTGACGTCATCGTGCTGCGCATCGACCCGGTAGCGCCCCGGACCCCAACTTCGGTTCCGCCCCCTGCAGCATCGCGGGGCGACGACACCGACAGCTGCAGGAGGCGTTGTCAGGGAGGCTATTTAAAGGGGATGATGGTTGCGTCAATGAAAAAACTTGCTGAATGCGTTACTTCAATTTTTCAGTGTTTTTCTTGGCCGCACTCTGCGAGAGTGCTCGGGGCTGATCGTGGCGGATCGCAGCTGCTGTCGGCGACGAGGAACCTCCTTTCCATGCAGAGCCTGCAGCGATGGCCCTTCCCTTTAAGGGACGGAAGGAGCCTCTGTTCCCAGTCGAGGGCAGTGCTGCACCGCTACCGCCCCTCCTGCCAGCTTTAGCGCTCCAAGGGAAGTGGTAGCGCTTGATTTAGTGTGCCACTTCCTTCCAGGAGCGCTAAACCGGAAGTTCGCGTCGGAGTCCCTCGTGTCGCGCCCGGTGATTCCTTTGAGCTACCGCAAAACTTATCGCCCCAAATGGGGCGCTACGCAAGTTCTCCCCTAAGAGTCTTAAAAGTTGGGCCTACCTTTATCTCCGGCCACATCTCTTGCTCTCTTAGTTAAAGTCTTTATTCCCAGGATTATTTATAGTTATATTAATCAGTTTATCTAGTTATGTTAGAGAGAATAAAACGCTAATACTCACCCACCAATCACATACCTGCAGTCCTGTGATGTCACTCCTTGCTTTTGCTGTTCTTTTGGAATTCACTGGATTTGTATCGGCCTCCACTGCTGCTGCCGACTCCTCGCAGGCCCGCTGCCTCGGCCTCCTCCTCCACTGCTGCTGCCGACTCCTCGCAGGCCCGCTGCCTCGGCCTCCTCCTCCACTGCTGCTGCCGACTCCTCGCAGGCCCGCTGCCTCGGCCTCCTCCTCCACTGCTGCTGCCGACTCCTCGCAGGCCCGCTGCCTCGGCCTCCCGCGCTCTTTATCCTCGGCCTCCTCCTCCACTGCTGCTGCCGACTCCTCGCAGGCCCGCTGCCTCGGCCTCCCGCGCTCTTTATCCTCGGCCTCCTCCTCCACTGCTGCCGACTCCTCGCAGGCCCGCTGCCTCGGCCTCCCGCGCTCTTTATCCTCGGCCTCCTCCTCCACTGCTGCTGCCGACTCCTCGCAGGCCCACTGCCTCGGCCTCCCGCGCTCTTTATCCTCGGCCTCCTCCTCCACTGCTGCTGCCGACTCCTCGCAGGCCCGCTGCCTCGGCCTCCCGTGCTCTTTATCCTCGGCCTCCTCCTCCACTGCTGCTGCCGACTCCTCGCAGGCCCGCTGCCTCGGCCTCCCGCGCTCTTTATCCTCGGCCGCCTCCTCCTCCAGTGCTGCCGACTCCTCGCAGGCCCGCTGCCTCAGCCTCCCGCGCTCTTTATCCTCGGCCTCCTCCTCCACTGCTGCTGCCGACTCCTCGCAGGCCCGCTGCCTCGGCCTCCCGCGCGCGCTCTTTATCCTCGGCCGCCTCCTCCTCCAGTGCTGCCGACTCCTCGCAGGCCCGCTGCCTCGGCCTCCCGCGCTCTTTATCCTCGGCCTCCTCCTCCACTGCTGCTGCCGACTCCTCGCAGGACCTCCCTCCACTCTCTCAGGTGGACATAAAAGATCCCACGGCACTATTTTGAAGAAGTGCTGGGAGTTCTCCCGGTGTCCTGGCCAATATTCCTCCCTCAACCAACATCAGTAAAAACAGATTAACTGGTCACTATCACACTACCCCGCTGTCTCTCTGCCGCCCCCTACCCTTAGCCTTATACCCCCTCACACTGCCCCACTGTCTCTCTGCTGCCCCCTACCCTTAGCCTTATACCCCCTCACACTGCCCCGCTGTCTCTCTGCAGCCCCCTACCCTCAGCTTTATACCCCCTCTGCACCCTTCTGTCATCCAGCCCTCGATTTTCCCCTCCATTGGTTGCAGAATCATCAGCCGCCTTGGCTCCATCCTCTGAGGCTCCTTTGCTAAGACCCTCCTCCTCTCCACCACACTCTTCACCTTCAAAACCATCTTTTCAACCAAGCATTGAGTCCCCTGCCTCGTCTCTTCCCCCGTGTCTCAGTGACCTTTCCGTTATGTCCCCCTGTGGTTTTGTTTCCTCCCCACTCTGTAAAGTGCCTCGGTACATCCTCTACGTTACTGGTGCTACATAAATGCAAGCGCCCAGCACACCTCCAAGATCTATATAACTTGTCGTACTGGTATTCCTACTTGTGGATTCTTGCTGTCCGCAGAATGGCTGCCGTGTTTCCCTGCTTGGGTGTCAGCCGTGGCTCAGTGGGTAACACTCTCATCTCTGAGTCAGAAGGTCGTGGGTTGAAGTCCCTCTCCAAGAGCTTGAGTGCAAAATCCAGGCTGACATGCCAGTGCAGTACTGAGGGCCCCTGGGCTAGGGGAGACAAAATCAGTCAGGGCTTCAGCTTCTGATCACTGTCCAGTGAGAGTGTGTGTGTGAGCGTATGTGCCTGTGAACGTGTATGTCTGTGTGTGCCTATATATGTACGTGTGTGTATTTGTGTACGAGTGTGCATGCCTGTGAACATGCATGTCTGTGTGTGTTACGTGACTGCACGGTGTGCATGCCCATGTGTATATGTCTGTGTGTCTGCACATGTATGCATGTGTGTGTTTGTGTGATGATCCTGATATCCAACCCCTCATGGTGGAATACTATGCCAGCACTGTGTCAGGCCCACACGTTAATAATGGTCCCTTTGGCCGCAATGGAGATATACCCCAGCAAGAGCAGCACTTTCAGAAGGGATGGGGAGGATAGAAATAAATCAATATCAACCCAAAAATCATGAGTTCGGTCCCCACCAGGGACTTCATTTAATAATTCCAGTAATATGGAGGTTAGCATCAGAAAATGATCAGAAAAAGTATGCTATTTAGTTGTAAAAACCCAACTGGTTCACAAATGTCCTTTAGGGAAGGGAACCTGGCACTCCTCCCTAGTCTGGCCCACCTGTGACTCCTGTCCCACTATTAATGCCCTCAGGGCTGCTGAGGATGGGCAATAAATACTGCCCCACATCTCAGAAACAAATATAAAAAATAATGTCAGTATGCTGTACTGTTTGTGTCTCAAGGTCACACTCCTCCTGTCAGTGCGTTGAAGGTTAGGGAAATGAAGTGGGACCGAGATACTTGCGCAGTGTTTTTCTGTTGTCGAGGGAGTTGTTGCCTGGGAGATCTGTTGATTGTAAAAATTGTGACATTTGAATCTTTCCTGGTTATGATTTCAAAGACTAACAATGGTGGTGAGTGAGTTCGGTCAGCATTCAGTTTAAATTGGATCCTAGCTCCCGTGTCTTTGGGACAAGATGTTCTCATTAGGGACAATTAGTGGGAACCGAGAGGTTCAATTTATCATCGTCCATAACTCACTCCTTGACAACCAGCCCAGGTAGTTACCCTTCCTCTACTGTTCTGAAAGTGGTGATTAACGTTTAAATTTCCATTGCTGCCTCGACATTGCAGGTTCATAGATATTAAATTATACACTTAGAGAAAATATTTCCAAGTGCTTGAAGCAGTCCGTTTAGAACAGTTATTGGAACGCACAAGAGTGAATACAGTTGCACAGAAATGGGATTGTTGTACTTTATTTTATGGCTCCAATACCCTTCTATCCTTCTCCTCTCAACTAACTCCTCTCCCACTATTAATGCACAGAGTGGAACCACAGATCGCAACGTGAATTGAGTGCATCGTAAACAGAGTGGGAAGTTGAGAATTTGGTGAGTGTGAAAATTGGTTGCAGAGGGGGAAGGAGGTGCTTCTTTTTGCCTTTAACACTTGTCCTGGTTTGCATAAGCTTGAGGCCGTATGTATTTAAAACTAGGAACCTATAACTAATACTTTGATAAATTAAATTAAATTAATTAATAATTTAAACTAGTTAAATTAATTAGTTTAAAAGAACCTAAATATAACCAAGTGAATTCATTACATAAAACTTTAATTTATTAAATATATAAAACAAGGTTAGATAGAGATGGGAGTCCAAAAGGCTGTGTTGCCTGCCTGGTCCTAGGGTCAAGGACATCTCCTCCCAGCTGGAGAAGAACTTGGAGAAGGAGGGGGAGGATCCAGTTGTCGTGGTCCATGTAGGAACGAACGACATAGGTAGAACTAGGAATGTGGTTCTGCTGAGGGAGTTTGAGGAGCTAGGGTACAAATGAAAAAGCAGAACCACAAAGTTAATAATCTCTGGATTATCACCTGAGCCACATGCAAATTGGCATCGGGTCCAGCAGATCAGAGAGAGCGTGGTGTGCGAGGAAGGGGATTCAATTCATAGGCCACTGGCACCAGTACTGGGGAAAGAGGGAGCTGTTCCGTTGGGACGGACTCCATTTAAACCGAGCTGGGGCCAGTGTCTTGGCAAATCAAATAACCAGGGCGGTAGATAGGGCTTTAAACTAATAACGAGGAGGGAAGGTTCAGGTAAGGGTAAATTTATCAGTCTGAAGAGAAAAGTCAAGGCAATAGAGCAGAGTAGCGATTTGGGTAAAATCAAGCAGATTATGTCTGGAAGGGACAAAAGGGGAGAAATTCGGTTTGGCCCTGTTTGGGGCGCTAAAACTTTAAAAGTTGAAAAATTAGCGCCAGGCGCTAATCATTCTCGCCTCCAAGAGGGAAGTGGAGCGCTAAATCAAGCACTAACCACTTCTCTTAGGGCGCTAAAGTCCGGGTGCGGGGCAGTAGCGGCAGAGCGCTAAACAATTTCGAACGCATTGTAAACGACACTCTTTCATCACAGAGACTGCTTCCCTCGCTTAAAGGGAAGGGCCATTGGTGCTGCACAGGCTCGTTGTCGTCAGTTCTGTTTTGCAAGGCGACCTGGGCGACTGCCATTACAGCCCCAAACACTCTCACAGTGTGGAGGGCTTGGACATCTCGCACCAATGAAACCTTAAAAACTTTGCGCAGGCACCAGCCTGGTGCAAGGTTGTGCCAGCTGAAAACCATTCCCTTTAGTTACCGCTCCCGAAGCAGCCAGCCGAGTTCACAACGCCTCCTCTTGCTGGCGTTGTCGGCGCAAGGCGATAAAGCAGGGGGCGAGAGTCAATTTTCCATCTGGGGCAATAACGGAGTGCTGCGCACTTTATGACATCACAATCTGCAAGGCGCTAGAGGCCCAGGCGTTAAGAGTTAGCGCCAGCGTTAAACCGGCACTGAAGTTCGCGGGCCTGTCGACACTGCCCGGGCGCTAACCAGGTGCTAACGGGAGGCGCTAACATACTGAATTTCGTGGCCAGAGAGTTTAATAACGGTAATGGGACATTCGCGACTAAGGCCACATCAGGGAAAAATCGTAAAAAGTTAAAATTAAAGGCGCTTTATCTGAATGCACGAAGCATTCATAACAAGGTAGATGAATTACTGGCACAAATAAGGATAAATGGATATGATCTGGTAGCCATTACTGCGACGTGGTTGCAGGGTGACCAAGGTTGGGAACTAAATATTTTTAGAAAATGGAAAAGGAGGTGGGGTAGCCCTGATAAAGGATGAGATAAAGGCAGTAGTGAGAAAGGATCTTAGCCCAGAAAATCAGGATATAGAATCAGTATGGGTGGAGCTAAGAAATAACAAAGGGCAGAAAACACTGGTGGAAATAGTTTATAGGCCCCCTAACAGTAATCGTAGTGTTGGACAGCGTATTAATCAGGAAAGTTAGATGAGCATGTAACAAGGGTAATGCAATAATCATTGGGGACTTTAATCTTCATATAAACTGGGCAAACCAAATTGGCAAAAGTAGATTGGAGGATCAAAGTCCCCCATGATTATTGCATTCAAGACAGTTTTAGAATCATAGAAATTTACAGCACAGAAGGAAGCCATTCGGCCCATCGTGTCTGTGCCAGAAACGTGATTCTGGTGGGACTCGAACCCACAACAGTTGAACGGCCATGTCAGCCATTAACTAGAAGTTAATTGATCATCATTGTGCCAAAGCACCGATTAGCCCTTTTAGCCCGATTTTCTAGAACATTATGTTGAGGAACCATCTAGGGAACAGGCTAATGTAGATCTAGTATTGTGTAATGAGACAGGGTTAATTAGTAATCTCAAAGTGAGGGATCCTCTGAGGAATAGTGATCATAATATGATAGAATTTCATATTAAGTTTGAGAGTGATGTGGTTAAATCCGAAACTAGGGTCTTAAATTTAAACAAAGCCAATTACGAAGGTATGAGGGGTGAGTTGGCTGAGGTAGATTGAAAAATTAGATTAAAAGATATGATGGTAGATAAGCAATGACAAACATTTAAAGAAATAATTCATAATTCTCAATGAATATACATTCCTTGAGGAATAAAAACACCACTGGAAAAGTGGTACAGCCATGGCTAACTAGAGAAGGTAAGGATAGTGTTAGATGAAAGAAGAGGCTTACAATGTTGCCAAAAAGAATAGGAAGCCTGAGGATTGGGAGGGTTTTAAAAATCAGCAAAGGATGACCAAGAAATTGATTAAGATGGTGAAGATAGAATACAAGAGTAACTAGCAAGAAATATAAAAACAAATTGTAAGAGTTTTTACAAGTATGTAAAAAGGAAGAGATTAGCGAAAGTAAATGTGGGTCCCTTCGAGGCAAAGACAGGAGAAATTATAATGGGGAATAAGGAAATGGCAGAGACGTTAAACAAATATTTTGTGTTTGTCTTCACAGTAGAAGACACAAAGAACATACGGGAAATTGTGGGGAATCAAGGGTCTAATGAGAGTGAGGAACTTAAAGTAAAGATAAAGGACTGGAGTAATGAATGGGACTAAAAGCCGATAAATCCCCTGGACCTGATGGCCTACACCCTAGGGTTTTAAAAGAGCGGGCTGCAGAGATAGTGGGTGCATTGGTTTTGATCTTCCAGAATTCTCTCGGTTCTAGAGCGGTCCTCGTGATCTTATTGAATGGCGGAGCAGGCTCGAAGGGCTGATTGGCCTACTCCTGCTCCTATTTCTTATGTTCTTGACTTTGCAAATGTAACCCTGCTGTTCAAGAAAGGAGGGAGAGAGAAAAGAGGGAACTACGGGCCAGTTAGTCTGACATCAGTCGTAAAAAAAATGCTAGAATCTACTATTAAGGATGTGGTAACAGAGAACTTGATTGGGCAGAGTCAGCACGGTTTTATGAAAGGGAAATCGTGTTTGGCAAATCTATTAATTTTTTGAGGGTGTAACTAGCAGGGTAGATAAGGGGGAACCAGTGGATGTAGTATATTTGGATTTTCAGAAGGCATTCGATAAGGTGCCATACAAGAGGTTATTACACATAATTAGGGCTCATGGGATTGGGGGTAATATACTAGCATGGATTGAGGATTGGTTAAAGGACAGAAAACAGAGAGTAGGAATAAACGGGTCATTTTCGGGTTGGCAGGCTGTTACGAGTGGGGTACCGCAAGGATCAGTGCTCGGGCCTCAGCTATTTACAGTCTACATCAATTAATTAGATGAGGGGACCGAGTGTAATGTATCCAAGTTTGCTGACGATGCCAAGCTAGGTGGGAAAGTAAGCTGTGAGGAGGACGCAAAGAGGCTGCAAAGGGATATAGACCGGTTATGTGATTGGGCAAGAAGGTGGCAGATGGAGTACAAGTGTGAAATTATCCACTTCGGTAGGAAGAATGGAAAAGCAGAATATTTTTTAAAAGGTGAGAGACTAGTAAATATGTCCTTATACTCGAATCACAGAAAGTTAACATGCAGGTACAGCAAGCAATTAGGAAGGCAAATGGTACGTTAGCCTTTATTGCAAGGGGGTTGGAGTGTAAGAGTAAGGAAGTCTTGCTGCAATTATATAGGGCTTTGGTGAAACCACACCTGGAGTACTGTGTACAGTTTTGGTCTCCTTACCTAAGGAAGGATATACTTGCCTTGGAGGCGGTGCAACGAAGGTTCACGAGATTGATTCCTGGGATGAGAGGGCTGTCCTATGAGGAGAGATTGAGTAGAATGGGCCTATATTCTCTGGTGTTTAGAAGAATGAGAGGTGATCTCATTGAACCATATAAAATTCTTAGAGGGTTTGACAGAGTAGATGCTGAGAGGTTGTTTCCCCTGGCTGGAGAGTCTAGAACTAGGGCCTAGTCTCAGGATAAGGGGTCGGCCATTTAGGACTGAGATGAGGAGGAATTTCTTCACTTAGAGGGTTGTGAATATTTGGAATTCTCTACCCCAAAGGGCTGTGGAGTAGTCAATGAGTATATTCAAGACAGAGATCGATAGATTTTTGAACACTAAAGGAATCAAGGGATATGGGGACAGGGCGGGAAGGTGAAGTTGATGTAAAGGTTCAGCCATGATCTTACTGAATGGCGGAGCAGGCTTGATGGGCCGTATGGTCTACTTCTGATCCTATTTCTTATGTTCTAATGTCCCCGAATGTTTGTAAAGTCACCTTTGGGCAGCTTGCATTGCAGACTATGTGCAAGGCAGTGAGTGCGAATTGGCCAAGGATCAGACACACGGGTAGATGTTCATCTTCACCACTCAGGCGGTATTTACCCTCAGTGCCCTGGTGCCTCCACCCTCACCCTCCTGGTACCTCCACCCTCACCCTCCTGGTGCCTTCACCCTCACCCGCATGATGACCATTTTCCTTCCATGAAGATCTGCTATTTGGATCTTAATTAGTACCCAGAGTTTCATTTGTTAGTACTGTTCTCTCTCTCTCAACAACAACTTGCATTTGTATAGCGCCTTTAACATAGCAAAACGTCCCAAGATGCTTAACGAGCGTTATCAATAAAAATTTTGACAACGAGCCACACAAGGAGATATTAGGGCAGATGACCAAAAGCTTGGTCAAAGAGGTGGGTTTTAAGGAGCGTCTTAAGAGAGGTAGAGAGGCGGAGAGGTTTAGGGAGGAAATTCCAGCGCTTAGGGCCTTGGCAGCTGAAGGCACGGCCGCCAATGGTGCTGCGATTAAAATCAGGGATGCTCAAGAGGCCAGAATTAGAGGAGTGCTGATATCTCCAAAAACCCATCCCACCATCTAAAAGGCACAAGTCAGGAGTGTGATGGAATACTCTCCACTTGCCTGGATGAGTGCAGCTCCAATAACACTCAAGAAGCTCGACACCATCCAGGACAAAGCAGCCCGCTTGATCGGCACCCCATCCACCACCTTAAATATTCACTCCCTCCACCACCGGCGTACCGTGGCTGCAGTGTGTACCATCTACAAGATGCACTGCAGCAACTCGCCAAGGCTTCTCTGGCAGCACCTCCCAAACCCGCGACCTCTTCCACCTAGGACAAGGGCAGCAGGTGCATGGGAACACCACCACCTCCTAGTTCCTCTCCAAGTCACACACCTTCCTGACTTGTAAATATATCGCCATTCCTTCATCGTCGCTGTGTCAAAATCCTGGAACTCCCTACCTAACAGCACTGTGGGAGTACCTTCACCACACGGACTGCAGCGGTTCAAGAAGGTGGCTCACCACCACCTGCTGAGAGAGTTTGAGCAGCTAGGGACTAAAGTAAAAAGCAGAACCACAAAGGTTATAATCTCTGGATTATTACCGGAGCCACGAGCAAATTGGCATAGGGTCAATAGGATCAGGGAGATGAATGCGTGGCTCAAAGATTGGTGTGGGAGAAGTGGGTTTTGATTCGTGGGGCACTGGCACCAGTACTGGGGAAAGAGAGAGCTGTTCCGTTGGGACGGACTACACCTGAACCATGCTGGGACCAGAGTTCTAGCGAATAGAATAATTAGGGAGGTAGATAGGGCTTTAAATTAAATAAAGTGGGGGAGGGTCCCGGTGGAGAGAAATCTAGAATGCTAAAGAGAAAAGACAAGGAAGCAGTGCAGGAAAGTGATTGGGGTAAGGATAACCAGACTGCATCAGGAAGGGACAGAGCGTACAAACAAAGGAGTGCACTAACAAATAGGGTCCGGGTAAGAACCAATGGTAATAAGACAAATAGGACCATAGTACAAAAAAATGTTAAGATGTCTAAAAATGTTAAAAAGACAAATCTAAAGGCACTGTATCTGAATGCACGAAGCATTCGTAATAAGGTCGACTAATTAACAGCACAAATAGATGTAAATGGATACGATATAATTGCGATTACGGAGACATGGCTGCAGGGGACCAAGGCTGGGAGCTGAATATCCAAGGATATTCGATATTTAGGAAGGATAGGCAAAAAGGAAAAGGAGGTGGGGTGGCGTTGTTAGTAAAGGATGAAATCAGAGCAATAGCGAGAAAGGATATTGGCTCAGAAAATCAAGATGTAGAATCAGTCTGGGTGGAGCTAAGAAGCACCAAAGGGCAGAAAACATTGGTGGGAGTTGTCTATAGGCCTCCAAACAGTAGTGGTAATGTAGGGGATGGCATCAAACATATAACAAGGGTACTACAGTAATCATGGCTGACTTTAATCTACATATAGGCTGGTTAAACCAAATTAGCAATAATACTGTGGAGGATGAATTCCTGGAGTGTGTACGAGATGTTTTTTTAGACCAGTACATTGAGGAGCCAACTAGGGAACAGGCTATCCTAGATTGGGTATTGTGTAATGAGAAGGGGTTAATTAATAATCTTGTTGTGCGGGGTCCTTTCGGGAAGAGTGACCATAACAGGATAGAATTCTTCATTAAGATGGAAAGTGAAGAGATCCAATCCGAAACTAGGGTCCTAAACCTAAACAAAGGAAACTACGAAGGTGTGATGGATCGCCACCTAAACGGGCATTATCCACTTTTCCGTCCGTGGACAAAATATCGGGCACCTTGCCTTTAAGGCACCTTGCCTTTAAGGCAGGAGAAAAGGAGTGGGCGGGGCCTCAGGATTTTTCCAGCGAATCCTGGGAGCTTTTTGTATCAGCCATTTTGGACCATGCAGTTGTATTAAAAAGCCTTTGTTTTCCACACATGGATTCAGTCTTAATTCGTGTTTCGCGGCAGCCTCAACATTGGTGACCCCGACGCTCAGAACGTATTCCGAGCACTGCAATGGCGGACACGAACGCAGTTTCCGTGAAACTGCCGGAGTTTTGGGAAAACCAGCCCGAAGCCTGGTTTCTCCAAGCTGAATCCCGCTTCCGGCTGCGAAACATCACCACAGATGGGACACAGTACGACTACCTCATCACATCACTCAGTAGCGCCACAGTTTCGAAGGTTTGGACAGCGCTGCAGAACCCACCAGAGGAAGGCAAGTACGCACATCTTAAGGCAGCGCTCCTTAAAAAATTTACGGCCTCGGCATACCAGCGAAACTGCCACCTCCTCGACCTTCCAGGCCTCGGTGATGCCTCACCGTCAGACCTCCTCTCCCACATGCTCTCCCTCACCGACGAGAGCCCACCCGGATCCCTCTTCCGCACGCTGTTCATCCGCCAGCTCCCTCTCAGCATCCGCCCAGCGATCGTGGCGTCCAGCCTCACGAACCTGGAAGCCCTGGCCGATGAGGCCGACAAGCTGCTGTCCGCTCACTCCAGCCGCGACGTCACTCCGGACCTGGCAGCCAATGCCTGGGCGCGCCCCTCACCGGCCACCACGCGGCCACAAGGACCAGCCACCAGGCCCACGGGGCCTTCGCGCCCCACTAACCCGGGCCACTGTTACGACCACGCACGGTTCGGCGCCAGGGCACAACGGTGCACACCTCCCTGCTCTTTCAAGTCCGCCCCCGTACCAGCCCCCGCGATGGCCGTGGGCCACGCGGGCTCCCTGCTGTACGTCACGGATGACAAAACTGGCCGCCGGTTCCTGTGCGACACTGGAGCTCAGCACAGCATCATCCCGGCCTCCTCCCTCGACATCCAAAAGGGTGAACGAGGACCGGCGCTGGCTGCTGCTAACGGCTCGGAAATCCGGACGTACGGCACCCGGACAGTCACCCTCGACCTCGCTGGTCGCCGCTACCGATGGGAGTTCATCACTGCCAAGGTGCTCTCCCCTCTCATCGGCGCAGATTTCCTGTGCGCCCACGGCCTACTGGTAGACATCCCTCGTCACCGCCTCGTGGACATGAACACCATGTCCCCCATCCTGGGCGCCATGGCCCCCCGTCAACCCGCCGACATGGCGTCACAGTGCCACGCCCGGGCCACGGATGACTACTCGGCACTCCTGGCCGAATTCCCGGCCCTTACCAATCCGACCTTCTCCGCGGAGGCTGTCAAACATGGGGTGGAACACTTCATCCCCACCACAGGCCCCCCAGTGTACGCCCATGCCCACAGGCTGGACCCGGCCAAACTGGAGATCGCGCGGACCGAGTTTGCCACCATGGAACAGCTCGGCATCATCCGCCGCTCCAACAGTCCCTGGGCCTCCCCACTCCACATCGCCCCCAAACCAGGCGGGGGTTGGCGCCCCTGCGGGGATTACCGCCGCCTCAACGACGCCACCATCCCTGATCGGTACCCCGTGCCGCACATTCAGGACTTCTCGGCTAGACTGGCTGGCCACTCAGTCTTTTCCAAGGTCGACCTGGTGCGCGGCTACCACCAAGTCCCCGTCCACCCCGCGGACGTCCCCAAGACGGCCGTAATCACCCCCTTCGGCCTGTTCGAGTTCCTGCGGATGCCCTTCGGCCTCAAAAACGCGGCCCAGGCATTCCAACGGCTCATGGACTCGGTCCTTCGGGACCTGAAGTTCCTGTTCGTCTACCTGGACGACATCCTGGTAGCCAGTTCCTCCAAGCAGGAACACCTCGAACACCTTCGCATCCTGTTCGGGCGCCTCAGCGACCACGGGCTCATCCTCAGCCCAGCCAAATGCCAGTTCGGCCTGGACAAGATCGACTTCCTCGGCCACCACATCACCCATGCTGGGGCCATTCCCCTGCCCACCAAGGTGCAGGCCGTCCAACAATTTCCCCGCCCCACCACCATCAAAGGCCTCCAGGAGTTCCTCGGGATGGTGAATTTCTATAACCGCTTCATCCCCAAAGCGGCGTCCGTCATGAGGCCCCTGTATGAAGCCCTCCGGGGCAGGAGCGGCAAGATGGCAGTCGAATGGACGGCAGACGCGTCCGCCGCCTTCAACTCCACCAAGACCGCGCTCGCCAACGCCACCCTGCTCGCGTACCCATGGCCCAATGCCAGGGTAGCGCTCACCACGGACGCCTCCGACCACGTGGTCGGCGCCGTGTATGAGCAGTGAGTCGACGGCGCCTGGCAACCACTTGCCTTCTTCAGCCGCCAACTACGCCCCCCGGAGGTCAAGTACAGCACCTTCGACCGCGAGCTCCTCGCGCTGTTCCTGGCGGTCCGCCATTTTCGGTTTTTGCTTGAGGGCCACCCCTTCACTGCGTTTGTTGACCACAAGCCCCTGACATTCGCAATGGCAAAGACAACCGACCCCTGGTCTGCCAGGCAGCAGCGCCAGCTCACGGCAGTGTCCGAGTTCACCACGGACATCCAACACGTCTCTGGCCGAGACAATGTGGTAGCTGACTGCCTCTCCCGCCCCGCCGTCCACGCCGCACACCTGGCAGTCGACTACGCTCAACTCGCAGCAGACCAGATCACCGACCCTGATCTGCTCTCCGCACCTACCAACCTACCAGGGCTACGCCTGGCCGACGTCGCCTGTGGCCCGACCGCAGTCACGGTCAAGTGCGACATATCCCTATGTCAACCTCGGCCTGTCGTCCCAGCGTCCTGGCGCCGCCAGGTATTCGACATTCTCCACAACCTCTCCCACCCCGGCGCCCGCACATCCATCAAATTGGTAGCCAACCGTTTTGTCTGGCGCGGCCTTCGCAAGGATCTGCGTACTTGGGCCAACTCCTGCCTAGCCTGCCAACGGGCCATGGTACAGCAACACACGAAAGCACCCCTCGAGGAGTTTACCGTCCCCTCGCGTAGATTCGACCACATCCACGTGGACATCGTCGGGCCCCTGCCGCCGTCGCAAGGCCACACGCACTTGCTGACGATCGTTGACCGCACCACGCGCTGGCCCGAGGCAATTCCACTGACCTCTACCACCACCGCCGACATCGCCAGAGCCTTCGTCAGCACCTGGGTCGCATGGTTCGCCGTCCCCTCCGACATGACGTCGGACAGAGGTCCGCAATTTACCTCTGAACTCTGGACCACCGTCGCACGCAATCACGGGGTGACCATTCACCGCACCACAACGTACCACCCCCAAGCCAACGGACTGTGTGAGCGGTTCCACAGATCCTTGAAGGCATCTCTTCGAGCCAGCCTCCAGGACGGCGCCTGGACCGACCGACTTCCGTGGGTCCTCCTCGGCCTGCGCACCGCGGTTAAAGAAGACCTCCACGCATCGGCAGCAGAGCTCGTGTACGGTCAGCCACTGCGCATACCCGGCGAGTTCCTGCCCACCGCCACGACACCCTGGTCAGCCGACCAGCAACGCCACGACTTCGCCTCCCTGGCGCTGCAGTTCGCCCCGGTGCCCATTGCCCGACACGGCGAATCCACCTCACACATCCCACTAAGCCTGCACCAGGGACGGTTCGTTTTTGTCCGGCACGACGCCCACCGCGGACCCCTTCAACCCCCGTACGACGGGCCCTACAAGGTGCTACAGGCTGGGGACAAATTTTTCACCCTGCAAGTGGGCGACAGGACCGAAAAAGTGTCGGTTGACCGACTCAAGCCAGCACACTCGGAGCCCGGTGAGCAGGTCCCTGTAGCTCGTCCACCACCACGCGGCCGACCTGCCCTCAAGCCGGTTCACCCGGCTGCTCCACGCCCGGCAGATCCACGTCCACCGGCGTCCTACAAGAGCCGCTCCGGCCGGCCCATCAGACCGCCGCACCGTCTCGTCCACACCTCCTAAGCGGATTCTGGGGGGAGCTGTGTGGCGGATCGCCACCTAAACGGGCATTATCCACTTTTCCGTCCGTGGACAAAATATCGGCACCTTGCCTTTAAGGCAGAAGAAAAGGAGTGGGCGGGGCCTCAGGATTTTTCCAGAGAATTCTGGGAGCTTTTTGTATCAGCCATTTTGGACCATGCAGTTGTATTAAAAAGCCTTTGTTTTCCACACATGGATTCAGTCTTAATTCGTGTTTCGCGGCAGCCTCAACAAAGGTATGATAGATTGGGGAGCTTCATTAAAAGGCATGATGGTGGATAGGCAATGGCAAACATTTAAGGAACGCATGCATGAATTGCAACAGTTATACATTCCTTTCTGGCGCAAAAACACAAAAGGAAAAGCGGCCCAACCATGGCTAACAAAATAAATTAAGGAAAGTATTTGATCCAAAGAGGAGTCATATAAAGTTGCCGGAAAAAGTAGCAAGCCTGAGGATTGGGAACAGTTTAGAGTTCAGCAAAAAAGGACCAAGAGATTGATTAAGAGGGGAAAAATAGAGTATGAGAGTAAACTTGCAAGGAACATAAAAGCGGACTGTAAAAGCTTCTACAAGTATGTAAAAAGAAAAAGATTAGTGAAGACAAATGTAGGTCCCTTACAGTCAGAAACGGGAGAATTTATAATGGGGAACAAGGAAATAGCAGAGCAATTAAACAAATACTTTGGTTCTGTCTTCACGGAAGAGGACACAAATAACTTCCCAGAAATGCTAGGGAACCAAGGGTCTAGTGAGAAGGAGGAATTAAAGGAAATTAGTATTAGTAAAAAAATAGTGCAGGAGAAATTAATGGGACTGAAAGCTGATAAATCCCCAGGGCCTGATAATCTGCATCCCAGAGGTAGCCATGGAAATAGTGGATGCATTGGTTGTCATCTTCCAAAATTCTATAGATTATGGAACAATTCCTGCAGATTGGAGGGTGGCAAATGTAACCCCACTATTTAAAAAAGGAGGGAGAGAGAAAACAGGGAACTACAGACCGGTTAGCCTAACATCAGTAGTCGAGAAAATGCTAGAGTCTATTATAAAGGATGTGATAACAGGACACTTAGAAAATATCAACGGGATTAGACAAAGTCAACATGGATTTATGAAAGGGAAATCGTGTTTGACAAATCTACTGGAGTTTTTTGAGGATGTAACTGGTAGAATAGATAAGGGAGAACCAGTGGATGTAGGGTATTTGGATTTTCAGAAGGCCTTTGATAAAGTCCCACCTAAGAGGTTAGTGTGCAAAATTAAAGCACATGGGATTGGAGGTAATATACTGGCATGGATTGAAAATTGGTTGACAGACAGGAAGCAGAGAATAGGAATAAATGGGTCTTTTTCGAGGTGGCAGGCGGTGACTAGTGGGGTACCGCAGGGATCAGTGCTTGGGCCCCAGCTATTCACAATATATATCAATGATTTGGATGAGGGAACCAAATGTAATATTTCCAAGTTTGCTGATGACACGAAACTAGGTGGGATTGTGAGTTGTGAGGAGGATGCAAAGAGGCTTCAAGGCGATTTAGACAAGTTGAGTAAGTGGGCAAATACATGGCAGATGCAGTATGACGTGGATAAATGTGAAGTTATCCACTTCAGTAGGAAAAACAGAAAGGTAGAGCATTATTTAAATGGTGATAGATTGGGAAATGTTGATGTACAGAGGGACCTGGGTGTCCTTGTACACTGGTCACTGAAAGAAAACAAGCAGGTGCAGCAAGCAGTTAGGAAGGCAAATGGTATGTTGGCCTTTGCTAGAGGATTTGAGTACAGGAGCAAGGATGTCTTACTACAGTTATGATGTGGAGATGCCGGCGTTGGACTGGGGTGGACAAAAATGAGAAGTCGCACAACACCAGGTTATAGTCCAACAGATTTATTTAATTTTACAAGCTTTCGGAGCAGTTCGCTCCTTCGTCAGGTAAGTTTAGCAGTGAGAGAATCTCCCAGAATTCACAATTTAAACACAGACAAAATATATTCAAATCTTTCCCACATCAAAGAGCATAGCCAAGACAATGAGATGTGTCCCAGGGGGTCCAACGTGTCAAACCACCTGCTGGCTGCATATCCTGTCAATCTGTGTAGGTTCTTGTGTTAGCCTTTTTTAAAAAAAAACACCTGGGAAGACCTTTTTTAAAAAAGGCTAACACAAGAACCTACACAGATTGACAGGATATGCAGCCAGCAGGTGGTTTGACACGTTGGACCCCCTGGGACACATCTCATTGTCTTGGCTATGCTCTTTGATGTGGGAAAGATTTGAATATATTTTGTCTGTGTTTAAATTGTGAATTCTGGGAGATTCTCTCACTGCTAAACTTACCTGACGAAGGAGCGAACTGCTCCGAAAGCTTGTAAAATTAAATAAATCTGTTGGACTATAACCTGGTGTTGTGCGACTTCTCATTTTTTTACTACAGTTATACAGGGCCTTGGTGAGACCACACCTGGAGTACTGTGTGCAGTTTTGGTCTCCTTATCTAGGAAAGGATATACTTGCCATAGAGGGGTTGCAGTGAAGGTTCACCAGACTGATTCTTGGGATGGCAGGATTGTCGTATGAGGAGAGATTGGGTCGACTAGACCTGTGTTCACTAGAGTTCAGAAGAATGAGGGGATCTCATTGAAACGTATAAAATTCTGACAGGGCTAGACAGACTGGATGCAGGGAGGATGTTTTCCCTGGCTGGGGGGTCTAGAACGAGGGGTCACAGTCTCAGGTTACGGGGTAGGACATTTAGGACTGAGATGAGGAGAAATGTCTTCACTCAGAGGGTGGTGAACCGGTGGAATTCTCTACCACAGAAGGCTGTGGAGGCCAAGTCACTGAATATATTTAAGAAGGAGATAGATAGATTTCTAGACACAAAAGGCATCAAGGGGTATGGGGAGAGAGCGGGAATATGGTATTGAGATAGAGGATCAGCCATGATCATATTGAATGGCGGAGCAGGCTCGAAGGGCCGAATGGCCTACTCCTGCTCCTATTTTTCCATGTTTCTCAAGGGCAATTAGGGATGGGAAATAAATGCTGGCCTTGCCAGCGACGCCCACATCCTAGGAACGAATAAAAAAAAAATCTCGGGGGCTTGTGGGGCTGGAGGAGATTACAGAGATAGGGAGGGGCGAGGCCATGGAGGGATTTGAAAACAAGATGAGAATTTTTAAATTGAGGCGTTGTCGGACTGGGAGCCAATGTACGTCAGCAAGCCCAAGGGTGATGGGTGAACAGGACTTGGTGCGAGTTAGGACATGGGCAGCAGAGATTTGGATGACCTCAAGTTTATGAAGATGGGAGGCCGGTCAGGAGTGCGTTGGAATAGTCAAGTCTAGAGGTAACAAAGGCATGGATGCGGGTTTCAGCAACAGATGAGCTGATGCAGGGTCGGAGTTGGAGGTGAAAGTAGGCAGTCTTGGTGATGGAGTGGATATCACCAAGCTCATCTCGGCGTCAAACACAACACCAAGGTTGCAAACAGTCTGGCTCAGCTTCCGACAGTTGCCAGGGATGGAAACGGTGGCGAGGGAACGGAGTTTGTGGCAGGGACAGAAGACAATGAACATAAGAAATAGGAGCAGGAGTGGGCCATTTGGCCCTTCGAGCCTGCTCTGCCATTCAATAAGATTATGGCTGATCTTCTACCTCATCTCCACTTTCCTGCACTATCCCCATATCCCTTGATTCCCTTAATATTCAAAAATCTATCGATCTCTGTCTTGAATATACTCAACGACTGAGCCTCCACAGCCTCCTGGGGTAGAGAATTCCAAAGATTCACCACCCTCTGAGTGAAGAAATTTCTCATCTCAGTCCTAAATGGCTGACCCCTTATTCTGAGACTGTGACCCCTGGTTCTAGACTCCCCAGCCAGGGGAAACATCCTCCCTGCATCTACCCTGTCAAGCCCTGTAAGAATGTAGTATTTTTCAATGAGATCACCTCTCATTCTTCTAAACTCTAGAGAATATAGGCCTAGTCTACTCAAGCTCTCCTCATATGGCAGGGCCGGGGGGGTTTGGTTGTGCCGGAGGGTGGATTGGTGTGGGGGTTTGGCGAGGTTGGGGTCATCTGGGGCCAGGGAGTGTGTTTGGTGGTGGTGGGGGGCCGGGGGGGTTGGGGTGGTGGAGGCTGTGGGCTAGGGGTGAGTTTGGCGGGGCCGGGGGGTGGGGTTGGGGTGGTGGAGGCTGTGGGCTGGGGGCGTTGGGGTGGGGGCCGGTGGGTGGGGTTGGGGGGGGCCGAGGGTTGGGGTGGAGTGGGGCCAGGGGGTGAGTTTGGCGGGGTGGGGGTGTGAGTTTGGCGGGGTGGGGGTGGTTGGGGTGGGGGGGGGTTGTGGGCCGGGGGTGAGTTTGGCGGGGTGGGGGGGGGGGCGGGGGTGAGGTTGGCGGGGTGGGGGTTGGGGTGAGTTTGGCAGGTTGGGGCTGGGGGGTGGGGTGGGGGTGGGGGGGTGAGTTTGGCGGGGTGGGGGTGGGGGGGGTGAGTTTGGCGGGGTGGGGGGAGTGAGTTTGGCGGGGTGGGGGGGTGTGAGTTTGGCGGGGTGGGGGGTGAGTTTGGTGGGGGTGGTGAGTTTGGCGGGGTGGGGGGGGTGAGTTTGGCGGGGTGGGGGTGGGGGTGGGTGTGGGGGTCGGGGGGTGAGTTTGGCGGGCTGGGGGTGGGGTTGGGTTGGGTGAGTTTGGCGGGGTGGGGGTCGGGGGGTGAGTTTGGCAGGGTGGGGGTGGGGGGGGGGTTGGGTGAGTTTGGCAGGGTGGGGGTGGGTGGAGTTGGGTTGGGTGAGTTTGGCGGGGTGGGGGTAGGGTGGAGGGGGTGGGGGGGTCGGGTGGAGGGGGTGGGGGTCGGGGGTTGAGTTTGGCAGGGTGGGGGTGGGGGGGGTTTGGGTGAGTTTGGCGGGGTGGGGGTGGGGGGGGTGAGTTTGGCGGGGTGGGGGGGGTGAGTTTGGCGGGGTGGGGGGGTTGGGTGAGTTTGGCGGGGTGGGGGGGTGATTGGCGGGGTGGGGGGGTGAGTTTGGCTGGTTTGGGGGGGTGAGTTTGGCGGGGTAGGGGGGTGAGTTTGGCGGGGTGGGGGTGGGGGGGGTGAGTTTGGCGGGGTGTGGGGGGTGAGTTTGGCGGGGTGGGGGGTGAGTTTGGCGGGGTGGGGGGGTGTGAGTTTGGCGGGGTGGGGGGGTGTGAGTTTGGCGGGGCGGGGGGGTGAGTTTGGTGGGGGTGGTGAGTTTGGCGGGGTGGGGGGGGTGAGTTTGGCGGGGTGGGGGTGGGGGTGGGTGTGGGGGGGTGGGGGTCGGGGGGTGAGTTTGGCGGGCTGGGGGTGGGTGGGGTTGGGTTGGGTGAGTTTGGCGGGGTGGGGGTCGGGGGGTGAGTTTGGCAGGGTGGGGGTGGGGGGGGTTGGGTGAGTTTGGCAGGGTGGGGGTGGGTGGAGTTGGGTTGGGTGAGTTTGGCGGGGTGGGGGTAGGGTGGAGGGGGTGGGGGGGTCGGGTGGAGGGGGTGGGGGTCGGGGGTTGAGTTTGGCAGGGTGGGGGTGGGGGGGGTGAGTTTGGCGGGGTGGGGGGGTTGGGTAAGTTTGGCGGGGGTGGGGGGGTGAGTTTGGCTGGGTGGGGGGGGTAGGTTTGGCGGGATGGGGGGGTGAGTTTGGCGGGGTGGGGGGGGTAGTTTTGGCGGGGTGGGGGGCGGGAGTTTGGCGGGGTGGGGGGGTTGGTGGGGGGGGGGTGATTGGCGGGGTGGGGGGGGTGAGTTTGGCGGGGTGGGGGGGTGAGTTTGGCAGGGTGGGGGGGTGAGTTTGGCGGGGTGGGGGGTGAGTTTGGCGGGGTGGGGGGGTGAGTTTGGCGGGGTGGTGGGGGTGAATTTGGCGGGGTGGGGGGGTGAGTTTGTAGAATTCGCAATATATCGCGATTTGATTAATAAGGAGAAAACACAAAGTTTCGTTCAAACAGCTTTTATTTCAGCAGAATGCTGGCAGGTTTAAATTGGACACAAGCAGCCTGTAAAATGGCCGCCGCACCTCGTGACAGAACATTCTAGACTTTTCAACAGGCAGACAAGATGGCGTTCCATTAAACATTTTTTGCAAGATCGATAACGATTCAGCACAGTGAAGATAATACCCGAGACATTATGGGTTTACAGTATAAACATAGATACTGGAATCGGTCTCCCAGGTACAAAGGAAAGCCATTGTACCGAGTACTCAAGGGCCCATCCAAAGGACATTAATATGTAAACTCCCAACGACTCTACGATGAGAAAGCCGTTAGCAGGTAGTTATACAGGACACTTGGAAGCCCCAAACCCCTCCAGGGAGAACACCGACCGATTTAACAATGGGAGAAGTATTAACAGGTACTCAAACATTCATGAGTAGCCCCGAAACCCATTAAGGACGGAGATCACCCATACAAGACATTTGGGCGCCAAACCCTAAACAAAAGAATGGACATTATAGTTGGGCGGGAAACGGAAGATTTTTGCACTATAATTGCAGGCCCCAAACCGTCCATTCTCTCTCTTGTCGCTTGCCTCTTGCCTCGTGCTCTTGCTCTTGCTCCTGTGTTTTATCCGGTCGATTCGTAACCTCGTGGCTGCTCCTGTGTACGCGTAGTTGGGTTTCTGCGTGCCTGTTGCCTCTTCTGAAAAGACTGTTGAACTTTCTGATCCGTACGGATCTACCTCGTGTCGCGTAACGAAGACCTATGTTGGTAACTGGCAGCGGAACCAAAGGCCCGAGATGAGATGAGATGAGATGAGATGAGAGGAGAAGAGAAGAAGACCATATCCATCGCCACGGTCAGTAAATCCCGACCGCGCCTGTAGGTCGATCAGCCAAGTTTTCCCGCCAGGAAGTTTTCTTCTTTAAAACTTCTAACAAAACATATTGCATCAATGATAACTGGACTGTGCCCAAAGCAACTGGAACGTGCAAACACATCGTATCAATGATATTGACAACGGTGCTCCAAGACTAAACTGTGAAGCCCACCAACAGAGGTCTTCACCACAGCGGACGGTCCAGCCTACTAGCCGGAGCAGCAGAAGCCAGTAAACAAGTGGGACCAGGAGATCTCCTGACCGACACGTGGGTGCTGCGGTGAAAAACATCCGATCAGCTATTCGGAATTTCTCCGAGTTATTACGAGTGGTGAGCATGAGTCTCGAGATCCTACGAAGCTAGTTTAGGATAGATATTGATAGGGGAGGGTTTAAAGATTAAGGATATTTGTAATGTGTGCCCTATTTACGTTGTGCCGTTCGTTCCTCGTTTCCCTAAGATTGACTATAACCGTTTGTAAGATTGTACTGTCATTAATCTGTGCGTATGACATGTATTTCATAATTTTAAGTATCATGCAATAAAGATTTTCCATTTCGTACCATTCAAACCAAGTCTACATGAGTTTTATCTCCATTACTGCTCTCGCATCTAAGTCCAGTGTCTAGAACCGTAAGGGAGAGTGATTCGAACCACTCACAGGTGTGTCTAGTGTTCCCAGACTGGCTGGAGACCAGAACAGGCAACCAGGCCTAGACCCGCACTGACATACAGGCTGCACAGAGCCGCGTGAATCTCACAGGCTACGAGACACGCAGGGTCGGGAATCCCTTACAGAAAATGGCGACCGCGGCAGGACACTGGCAGCGAGAGGGTAATGTGTTAGATTTTGGAATGACTGTACGAAATGTTATGCAGGAAAAGATAGCGGATTATGTGTTTGGAAAGGTTAATCTAACTAAAAAGTGGATAAGTGAATTGTTAGCGGATAAGAGCCCACTAGAGGCAGCTGAAAGGTGGACTGATAGTAAGGAACATAAAAAGGCAGTTGAGAAAGCAGTCTGGCTTATGTGCTACAAAAGGCAGGTTCAGATTTCAAACCAGACCATTACAGCGCTAACAGCTCGTGTCAGCCATTTAGAGGGAGAAATGGAGGAGAAGGTTTCTGGAGGGGAGGTGCTCATTAAGAATTTAAATGAGTTACACCAGGAAAGCCAGGAAGTCTCCAGTTACCTTAAAACAAGGATAGAGTATCTCGAGTGCCAGGTCACTGAAGCAAAATTGAACGAGAGTAGGTTAAAGGAAAGATGTAACCGCCAAGCTGCCCAGATAAGAACTCAAGAAGAGAGTTTAATGGGGGTTAGGTCGGCGTATAAGTTGGCCCTTGAGGATAAGTTTCAGGGAGCCGACCATAGCGCCTGCCAAAAGAGATAGAGAGCCTCAAAAAGGCCGTGAATAATGCGAACGGCATGGTGTGCCTTATCAATCCGTCGGCGCGCCAGCCGCTAGTAAATGAGAGATTTAGAAATTCCCCACCAAGTAAAGCAGAAGAAGTAGTAGCCACTGCGCCCTCCGCGCCACCCAGCTATTCAGAAACCTGGGTTAGGGAGGAAGCAACGGAAGAAACAAAAGAGCCCATTGAAAAGGAAGTAGAAAAGGGATCGTTGTATCCAGTAACGGGGATTAAAAGGGGCCCAAGCAGAAACGGTGGGGAAGAACCGGGGGATCTCCTCGGACAGCTGGTGTTGCCTCACAGTTCACATCAGCTGAGAGCTATGATAAACCACGTAAGGAAGCTGACCGAGATAGACGACCCTTCCGTACATTTCAGGGAAGTTGAGCAAGCCGCAGCCATTAACGGCTGCGATGATGGGGAGACAGCAAAAATGCTGCTGTTCTCGTTAGACAGCTCGGTCCTTCAGTGTCTCTCAGGCGAGAGCAAGAGGGGAAACAAAAGTTATGAGGAATTGAAAAATGAGGTCCTAGAAGTAGTGGGGGCGAACGACGGAGGTCCGTTTGCTAGAGTGGGACAGACAGTGCAGATGGAGGGAGAACCCCCGAAGGTTTTTGCCGACAGGCTGTGGCCAGTATATGAGCGCAGCTGTCTAGGTGCGCCCGAGCGCGAAGATGTGGAAGGCGCCGCTCTAATTCATTGGCTTAGGTGCATAATAGCCAACAGTTTACCAGCCGTTAGAGAGCAGGCAAAAGCCTGGTTCGATCCCAATGACCTCAACCTTACGGAAGAGTCGGTCTTGAATCGACTCACGTTAGGTTACCGTAACATAAGGGGTATGACGACACGTCCCTTTAAGGGAAGAGTACATGAGGTACGACCCACAGCCCCGGCTCAAAGAGAGTGGCATCAGGAGGGTAATCGCGCCCCACAGGCAAGTAATGCCTGTTACGGGTGTGGGAAGACAGGGCACTGGCGCAAGCACTGCAGGAACCCTTGGAAGGATTCCAAGGATAAAAATCCCGCGGTCCGAGCCCAGGCGCCTGTCCCGCCTAAGGAAGCAAAGGCACCCACCCCTCCCGACGACCTCGAAGCAGTGTTAGGAGCCATGCGCAAGATGGTTTTGAATGCGCGTGGACAGGTGGCGGTCGCAACCGGCCCCGTAGGTGCCGCAGGACCGTCTAATAGTGCCCCATGACTAGAACCAGCACAGCCCGTCTACCTGTGTCCGCTCAGCTATGATGCGTGGAGGCGACCTGTGGTGGAGATGGAGGTAGAGAAACAGAAGGGCAGTTATTTGTTGGACACGGGAGCTTCTTGCACCATAATCCATACGGATAACCCTTTTGACTCGCCGCTATCTACCAAGGTCCCATTCACGCTGGCAGGGTTCACAGGGAAAGAACAGGCTGGCACGTTTTCCCTCCCGCTATCCATTCGTTTAGGAACACTTCGCCTTAAGTGGAAGTGTATACTGATGGCATGGCAAAAGGGGGGTGGAAGAGGTATTCTCGGGTCCGATCTCCTAGCGGGACACGGGATCCTCGTGGACCTCAGAAATCACTGTCTCTGGGGGGCTAAAGGTGAAAAAGGCGAGGTAATGGTGATTCCGGGGGAGGAAGAAACAGGGGTCCTGTGTACCGTACAGCCATCCGGAGGCTACGACCTCAGGCTTATGGTCGCAGATGTCCCAACGGACATGCAAACGTACGTGTCAGATAATATGCACGCGTTTGCAACCCACAAGCACGATTGTGGGAGGGTGGTCGGGTTTGAGGTCAGCGTAGATGGGGACCCCATGACCCGACCCCAAAAGCAGTATAACTTCCCCAAAGAAGCAGAACCCGATATGGAGACAGCAATGTCTTCCTTGGTGCAGCAGGGCGTGTTGAGGCCGATAGCCACACACGTGAACTCCCCATTATGGCCGGTTAGGAAGCCGGATAATTCGTGGAGAGCCACGGTGGACTACAGAGTCCTTAACAGTAACATTCCCGCCTGCGCGCCCACAGTAGCAGCAGTTGCTGACCTAATAGGGAGCATCCCAGCGTCCGCGACCACGTTCACGGTGCCGGATATCTCGAACGGTTTTTGGTCCATCCCGCTGCGGCGAGAGGACCAGTACAAGTTTGCCTTTACGTTCAAAGGGCAACAGTACACGTGGAACTGTTTGCCCCAGGGTTTCCACAATAGCCCCAGTATTTTTCATCAGTGTATGGCAGGAAGTTTAAAGGAGTTTAGTCAGCCCAATCAGATAGTACAGTATGTGGATGATTTGCTCCTATTTACGGACTCAAGGGAGGAGCACGGACCACTACTGGACGAGTTATTGGAGCTGTTAGCGAGAAAGGGTTTTAAAGTAAACCCAAAGAAAGCACGTATCGGTCAGCAGGAAGTAAAATTCCTGGGACTGACCCTACGCGCTGGGGAAAGAGCCATAGACAAAGCAAGGAGGGAGTCGGTGCAAGAATTACCGATTCCCAACAACGTAAGGGGTGTGAGGTCCTTCTTGGGACTGACCGGTTACTGCAGGGATTTTATCGAAGATTATGCGGCCACAGCGGCGCCGCTCCTCCGACTCCTCCATAAGGGGGTGGAGTGGCTTTGGGACGAGGGCTGCCAAGCAGCCTTCGAGAAGTTAAAAAGGGATCTGCAGACCGCGCCAGCCTTAGGGGCCATAGATGGGGGGAAGGAGTTTTTCCTGGAGGTAGCTGCCAGCGGAGACAGCTTAAGCGCCGTGCTGCTCCAAGAGCGTCACGGCAAGCTGAGGCCGGTTGTCTATTCATCCAGGGTATTAACGGATGTGGAGAGAAGTTTCTCCAATTGCGAAAGGCACCTTTTAGCCACGCATTGGGCTGTGAAAAGATCAGCGATCTTCACAGGGCTCTCTCCCATCACTCTCCTCACACATCACACACCAACTAAGATGCTTCTGGATGGGAGGATTAAAGACGGGACCGTAAGCAGCGCACGCATTGCGCGTTGGACCCTTCTTCTCTCCCAGTTGGATCTTAGAGTAAAAGGTCTTTGCGAGCCCAGGCTTGCGGCCAATTTGGTATACCCCGGTACAGCCCACCGGTGTTCGGTGGAAGGGGTGTGGGACGTCAACATAGGTTTACGGGCCGGGATACATCCCACTGGGCGCGAGATTTATGTTGATGGGTCTAGCACAGTGTCTGCTGGCGAGCGACTCACAGGGTGTGGAGTTTATGACCCTGCGGCAGACCTTGCCCTGGCGATCAAGCTCCCTAGCACCATGAGCGCGCAGCAGGCTGAGCTGTCTGCCGTGGTGTACGTGGTGACCCACCCAGACATTTTCCCAACCCCATACACGATTTGCTCGGACAGTATGTTCACCTGCAATTCGTGTACGGAATACCTGGCCATTTGGTCCCGCCGCGGATACACCTCCGCGGACGGGCGACCTTTAACGGTGAAGCCCTTGCTGGAAAAGATCTTAGCAGCCGCAGTAGGGGAGGAAGGGGAGATTTTCATCCATAAGGTGAAAGCTCACTCCTCCACAGAGCCCCGTGGGGAGGGCAACCGGCAGGCGGATGCGCTAGCCAGGGAGGGTGCCCGCGACGGCACTTTCTGGAACCCCTATAGGACCGGACCCATAGCAGCGGTCCGAGGCGGGGACGGGAATACCGGGAACACCAGGGTAGCATTGCCCCTAGACCTTAAGACCGTCCAAGCCCAGGATCCCGCCCTAAAAGCAGTCCTAAAAACGATTACTGAGGGGAGGCAGGTAGAAGGTCCGTACAGTACGGCAACCCTCTCAGTTAAGGAAGGCATGCTGTTCCGCGGGGAGCAGTGGGTTGTGCCGCAGCAGCACAGGAGGGAATTCCTCCAGTTGGCTCACGAGGGACCAGGGGCAGGGCACCCCGGGCCCGAGGTTACCTGGCAACGGGTAGAGCAAGCGGGATGGTGGCCAGGGCTCAGGGAACAAGTCCGCGAGTTCTGCGCTAACTGTCTTGTGTGCGCTGCAAACAACCCAGACCCCCAGAAAAGGAAGGTGCCCATGGGACACGTAAGAAGGGTAGAGGGACCATGGCAGTCGATACAGATCGACTATATAGGACCCCTGCCCACCACCCAGGGAGGTTATAAGTACTGCCTCGTCCTGGTGGATGTGTTTTCCAAGTGGGTGGAAGCCTTCCCTTGTCGAACAGCTACGGCACTGGGTACAGCAAAAATCTTGGTCCGGGAAGTGTTCTCGCGGTGGGGACTTCCCCGTTTTGTGGAGTCAGACCAAGGGAGTCATTTCACCGGCCAGGTGATGCAGAACACCCTCATGCTTTTGGGCATTGAAGGGAAGTGGCACGTAGCACACAATCCCCAGTCATCCGGGATTGTCGAACGTATGAACCGGACCCTGAAGGAGAAATTGAGGAAAGAGACTAGGAACTCGCCCCAAAAATGGGCGGAAGTTCTGCCTTTAGTCCTCATGGGGGTCCGGGCCAGTCAGTCAAAAAGTACGGGGTACTCCCCGCACGAGGTAATGACCGGCAGGCTCATGCGAACCCCCACCCATGTGCTAGCCCCGGTGCTCACTGAGGGTCAGCTTCAGGAGATAAGCAGGGACAAGTTCGCCCAGACTCTCTTGGAGCGCCTGAAGCAAGTTTATGAGCAGGCGGCTGGGAACATGGGAAGGCAGCATCAGGGCAATCGCTTGTTGCTGGAACCCCGCAAAACGCGGGAGTGGGAAGTAGGAGACCAGGTCATGGTCAGAAACTACGCCAGAGTAGGGAGTCTGGAACCACTGTATATGGGACCCTACAACATTGTAGACAAGGCGAGTCCCATGGTTTACGCCGTAAAAGTACCTCGGCGCACTAAGTGGTTCCACATAAACCAATGCAAACTGTACCAGCCGGGTGCGCAGGGGAAAACTACAGGGGTAAATCCCGCCAATGGGAAAACACAGCCCCAGGTAGGCCCACAAGGCACACAGGCAGGCGTAGCAGCTTGCATCAGGGGAAGGGACATCCCGGACGATCATGCAGCGTTTTTCTGGAGTTGGGGGTTAGATGACGAAGAACCCAGGGTACCCTGGTCAGATGAGGATAGTGCAGATGAGCATAGTGATGATGACGGGTGGTTCCTGAGGAACGGTCTGGGGGGAATGGGGCCGATAGGTAGAGATCCACACGGGGTGGACACACAAGCTGCAGGTCCCGAGGACAGGAGGGAGGAGCTAGAGGAGGCAGGGCCAGCCGCTATAGGAGCACAGAGAGTACCAATGTGGTTCCCAGAGATGTGGCCGCCCGCTTTGAACGTCCAGTCCTCAGGGGAGGCAGAGATCACGAGTGAAGGGCCGCCTGCTGGGCCGAGCAGGGCGGAGCCACGAACTGCCAGCCCCGAGGTTAGGGAGGCGGAGTCAGCGGAGGCGGAGCCGGCGACTGTGATGGAACCCCAGGTCATCCCGTTGGAGGTCTCGGAACCCGGTCCGTCCGTCACGGAACCCCCGCCCATAGCAACTCCCCGTAGGTCAAGCAGAGAACCCCAGCCCAGGAGAATGTGGTCATGTCCCCAGACTGCCCCAAGGCGTAAAATTCAGGTTAAGATAACCCGGGTAGAGACAGGCCACATCGCAGCAGTAACAGGCTGCGGCAGATCAGAGGAAAGGGTCAGCGCAGCAACAGGCTGCGGCAGATCAGAGGGAAGGGTCAGTGCCCTCCCACCGTCGGGAAGAGCTCGCAGCAGCCTTCTCAGAATTTAAAGGGGCCGCCCTGAGAACGGGCGGCACTGTAAAGTATTAGTTTTAAGTTTTAAGTTTATAATTCAAGGTTAAGTTTTAAGTTTATAGTTCAAGGTTAAGTTTTAAGTTTATAGTTCAAGGTTAAGTTTGTAGTGTTTTAACAGAAAACGATAAAATGATGGGAGTTTTAAGGCTAGGTTTAGAGGAAGTCTATTCAGCAAACGTTGAAGTTTACGTGAGGCGAGGTCAGGGGACCCGCTCACCCTTCACAAAAGCCAGAGACTTTTGCGAGGCTGGCTACCTCATTCTATCTGATCACAGGAACCAAGGAAGGATGGAACGACTTCTAGTATTGCTCGTGGCAATCGGATGTGGATTGGCCTATCGAGGCCACACCAAGGATGTCGTGGTGTTTGGATGTTCCGGGGACACGGCCCCCATCGCGGTGGATGGGACCGGAAGACGGAAGGCAGAGGGGACCAGCACCTATTTCCACAAGGGAAGGTGGCCAGGATGGCTGGGAACGAACTCAACGGAGTATTCCAGCACATCGGGGTTCGCCTACAAAGAGACTTCTTTAATGTGCCCCAAAGTACGGATCATCGCACCCAGGATCAGCGTCACCGTCGGCAAACGGATTTGTTTGACCTGTAGTGGGGATGTCCCATTGAGCCGATGGTGGTGGCTGCGAAAGCTGAGCAAAACTATGAGAAACTCTTCGGTCGAGTGGGAACGACTGGGTAATAATACCCATCGGACAATTACGGGGACAGACGGACAAGTGAAAGTCTGTTGGGACAAATGGTGGGAACCGGATGAGGGGATTTATGTATGTATGTGGGGGTCAAAGTACGTTTGCCCCAAAGGCATCTCCATATTTTTTATTAATCAGTGGCAGGATAACGGACAGGGGATGAGGTGGGATGCGAGCACCAGGGGGTGCGGAGCCCCATTCTCCCCGATCCCCGTAAATGCCACTGAACTCATTACGCGCCCACGCAAAGCCCCCGCCCACGATTCCGGTGGTTCTAGCTGAGGAAGAAGGGTGCCCTAAAGCTAGTAAGGGACCCGGGAACGGTTTGGTACTGGTCCCCACAGACCAGATACTATTTCAGGGGGTACATTACGCGGTGGCCTCGGTGATTTTAAATCTCACTGAGGTACGGTTACCAGAGTGGTGCCCCAAAAAGACGGAACAGTTGTATCAGGTCCTGTTGACCAAGATGTTCAGACAATTTTACGAGTTTGATTTTGCAGAAATTGATAAGGCAAGTTTGTACACCGCACCGCAGGAAGTTTTGGATCAAGTAGGGAGGCAAAGAAGGGGTTTGGTGAACGATGCGTTCACTGCTTTTAACACAGGGACATCTGTGGTCAACGCTCTAGACAGTGTGGAGCTGCAGACCCAGATTAATGGTTTAAAAACACAGTTAAAAGACATTCTAACAGATGAGAATAAAGTGGTAGGGTCGGGTCTGCACGAGGACCAAGCCATGACTCTCCATTTAAAGGAAATTATAGCAGAGCTGGAGAAACATGCGCGTACGGTAAATGCCCTGATCAGGGAAGATCGGAATGCATCCGATCAAGCTGCGCAGAACGAGGTGTGCGTGCTTTACGGGGCGTGGTTACTGGGCGAGGGCCGCAGTAATTTGGAGGATTTAAAACAAGGTTTGGTTCCGTCCTGGATAAGTAACAAACACCTGCGGGCGCTCCACCCTTTTCAGAACGCATTAAGTCCGTGCCAGCTCAGGCTAGCTTCAGAAGCTTACCCAGTCCCCGTGGACTGTGGACGTTCAAACCATACTATTATGGGAATAGTATTACGCATGCCGGTTTTGGGCGACACAGCAAAGCCCGCCCCGGTGTATCGGGTAGAGAACATTGGTGTCATTCAGGGGGGAGCCCACATTCGTTATGCAGCGGTTCCACCTTACGTCATCCGCTGGGAGCAAACGATGACAGGTACAGATCTCTCTGGTTGTCGTGGCAGGGGAGCACACATAATACTGTGCCCCCAGCACTTGAATGCCTTTTTAACACCACAGTGCGGGTTCAGAACGGCTGGCGCCAAGTCCATGAATTGCACCATGGAGGCAATGGCACAAGATCATGTGCCTCCGCAGGTAGCATACATCGGGGGTGGAACATATTGTGTTACCACTGCAGCGCAACACTACCAGCATGGAAACCGTAGCCGGTGTCCGGTGAGTGACAGCAGTTTCTGTTTTAAACCCAGGGCTGAAGTTCAAGTAGCACAACAGCGAATTATCCCAATCCCTGAACCATCCACTGTTCATCTCACAGTAAAAGAGAATTTCACCGACTTGCAGCGATTTGTCGCGCATTTTGGATACCTCATTCCCCCTCTCCCTGAGCATTTAACCATACTTCTGAAAGCCGTCGCGGTATCACAGAAACATTTTTATACATTAGAGCAGAAAACTGTCGAAATAGGAACAGACATTTTGGACATAGTGGTTCCACCGTGGTGGAATCTGTTCACCAATATTGAAGTGCCTTCATGGATCAGAATAGCCTCCCACATTTTAGTCGTCTGTCAAGTGTTTATTGTAGTGTACCTATTGTTCATACATTGTAAAAGAGACAAGCGCCTCACCAAGCATGAAAACACGGGAGAGTGGCGAGAACGTTACGTGCGCGTGCACGATGAGAGCACCGTGTAATAGGAAAATGGCGTCACTCCCGCTCGCCACGTGCGCCGCGGAAGTTTGTACTCATTGTAAATACGTTGGAAACTCGACATGTTTAAGAGTTGGGATTTGTTTATTTTGGTGATGGTGTTGATTGTTTGGTTTTGGGTTTTGTTTTTCCTTTCCCTGAATAAAAGACAAATATACAGGTGATGCGTGAGGTATCGGCCTGGTTACGCCGGGAAGGAAAACAAATGGTGTAAGTTTAAGGGCAAATGATGCCTACGGTGATATAAAATGTGATTTTCTTGGGAAATAAGGACGACACAGAGACCCTAGTTAAGTTAAAATTTATGGGATTAATTTACTGGATTCGGAGTGAAATCGAGATAAGATTGCTCACCACTGAGATTTTTGATACGATAAGCGGAGTTATTCGCATCAACAGGAGGGACTGTAGAATTCGCAATATATCGCGATTTGATTAATAAGGAGAAAACACAAAGTTTCGTTCAAACAGCTTTTATTTCAGCAGAATGCTGGCAGGTTTAAATTGGACACAAGCAGCCTGTAAAATGGCCGCCGCACCTCGTGACAGAACATTCTAGACTTTTCAACAGGCAGACAAGATGGCGTTCCATTAAACATTTTTTGCAAGATCGATAACGATTCAGCACAGTGAAGATAATACCCGAGACATTATGGGTTTACAGTATAAACATAGATACTGGAATCGGTCTCCCAGGTACAAAGGAAAGCCATTGTACCGAGTACTCAAGGGCCCATCCAAAGGACATTAATATGTAAACTCCCAACGACTCTACGATGAGAAAGCCGTTAGCAGGTAGTTATACAGGACACTTGGAAGCCCCAAACCCCTCCAGGGAGAACACCGACCGATTTAACAATGGGAGAAGTATTAACAGGTACTCAAACATTCATGAGTAGCCCCGAAACCCATTAAGGACGGAGATCACCCATACAAGACATTTGGGCGCCAAACCCTAAACAAAAGAATGGACATTATAGTTGGGCGGGAAACGGAAGATTTTTGCACTATAATTGCAGGCCCCAAACCGTCCATTCTCTCTCTTGTCGCTTGCCTCTTGCCTCGTGCTCTTGCTCTTGCTCCTGTGTTTTATCCGGTCGATTCGTAACCTCGTGGCTGCTCCTGTGTACGCGTAGTTGGGTTTCTGCGTGCCTGTTGCCTCTTCTGAAAAGACTGTTGAACTTTCTGATCCGTACGGATCTACCTCGTGTCGCGTAACGAAGACCTATGTTGGTAACTGGCAGCGGAACCAAAGGCCCGAGATGAGATGAGATGAGATGAGATGAGAGGAGAAGAGAAGAAGACCATATCCATCGCCACGGTCAGTAAATCCCGACCGCGCCTGTAGGTCGATCAGCCAAGTTTTCCCGCCAGGAAGTTTTCTTCTTTAAAACTTCTAACAAAACATATTGCATCAATGATAACTGGACTGTGCCCAAAGCAACTGGAACGTGCAAACACATCGTATCAATGATATTGACAACGGTGCTCCAAGACTAAACTGTGAAGCCCACCAACAGAGGTCTTCACCACAGCGGACGGTCCAGCCTACTAGCCGGAGCAGCAGAAGCCAGTAAACAAGTGGGACCAGGAGATCTCCTGACCGACACGTGGGTGCTGCGGTGAAAAACATCCGATCAGCTATTCGGAATTTCTCCGAGTTATTACGAGTGGTGAGCATGAGTCTCGAGATCCTACGAAGCTAGTTTAGGATAGATATTGATAGGGGAGGGTTTAAAGATTAAGGATATTTGTAATGTGTGCCCTATTTACGTTGTGCCGTTCGTTCCTCGTTTCCCTAAGATTGACTATAACCGTTTGTAAGATTGTACTGTCATTAATCTGTGCGTATGACATGTATTTCATAATTTTAAGTATCATGCAATAAAGATTTTCCATTTCGTACCATTCAAACCAAGTCTACATGAGTTTTATCTCCATTACTGCTCTCGCATCTAAGTCCAGTGTCTAGAACCGTAAGGGAGAGTGATTCGAACCACTCACAGGTGTGTCTAGTGTTCCCAGACTGGCTGGAGACCAGAACAGGCAACCAGGCCTAGACCCGCACTGACATACAGGCTGCACAGAGCCGCGTGAATCTCACAGGCTACGAGACACGCAGGGTCGGGAATCCCTTACAAGTTTGGCAGGGTGGGGG
>JASTWF010000750.1:64598-103601 GCA_030390025.1 Squalus acanthias | reverse complement strand
GGTTGGGGTGGGTTTGGTTGGGTGGGGTGGGTTTGGTTGGGGTGGGTTGGGTTGGGGTGGGGTGGGTTTGGTTGGGGTGGGTTTGGTTGGGGTGGGGTGGGATGGGGTGGGTTTGGTTGGGTTGGCTTTGGTTGGGTTGGGTTGGGGTGGGGTGGGTTGGGGTGGGTTTGGTTGGTTGGGTTTGGTTGGTTGGGTTTGGTACGGGCGGGTTTGGTTGGGGTGGGAGGTTTGAAAGCTAAAAATCTGAAACAGGAACTGAACCCACCTCGAACCCGCCCATTTCCGGTTTTAACAGCGGCGGGCGACCAATCTGCTCGCAGAGGGAGGGTTTGTCATTTAAATATTTTAATGAGGTTGTGTGCCTTCACTTTAACAGTGATTCTATTTTTAACCACAGTCGGCTGGGCCTTGGGAATTCCAGCTTGTGAAAGGAGGCGAGAAGGGCTGAATCCGTCAGATAAATGTATTTACAGCACTGCTTGTGGGCCAAGAGGAGCAGAGTGTTTCCTCCTGGCCCAACAAGCTTACCAGTAAATCCCACCCCCCAGCGATCTGTCTGCTTCCCCCCCACCCTGTGATCGGACCCCCCGCAATCAGCCCCTCCGCAATCAGACCCCCCGAGATCAGCCCCCCCCGACCACCATCAGCCCCCCCGACCACCATCAGCCCCCCCGCGATCAGACCCCCCGCGATCAGACCCCCCCGACCATCATCAGACCCCCCGACCACCATCAACCCCCCCGACCACCATCAGACCCCCCGGACCACCATCAGTCCCCCCCCCGGACCACCATCAGTCCCCCCCCCGGACCACCATCAGTCCCCCCCCCGACCATCATCAGACCCCCCTGACCACCATCAACCCCCCCGGACCACCATCAGTCCCCCCCCCGGACCACCAACAGTCCCCCCCCCGACCACCATCAGCCCCCCCGGACCACCATCAGTCCCCCCCCCGACCACCATCAGCCACCCTGCCATCGGACCCCCCCCGACCTTGCCAGCGACGCCCACATCCCAGGAACGAATTTAAAAAAGTGTAATTAAAAGTAACAGTGGGAAAACGTTACCAGTCAGCGGCCCAATGCCACGCAACATCGGGTATCTGAGCCCCAAGCTCCCGGCCCGCGCGATTCTACATAAACCTAATGAGTGGAAAAACATCGAGGGGATGGGGGGCGAGGATGAGAGGACCGGGGATGGGAGTGGTCGGGGGACAGTGAACGGGGATGGGGGTGGTCGGGGGGACAGTGAACGGGGATGGGGGTGGTCGGGGGAGAGTGAACGGGGATGGGGGTGGTCGGGGGGACAGTGAACGGGGATGGGTGTGGTCGGGGGACAGTAAACGGGGATGGGGGTGGTCAGGGGGACAGTGAACGAGGATGGGGGTGGTTGGGGGAGAGTGAACGGGGATGGGGGTGGTCGGGGGAGAGTGAACGGGGATGGGGGTGGTCGGGGGACAGTGAACGGGGATGGGGGTGGTCGGGGGACAGTGAACGGGGATGGGGGTGGTCGGGGGACAGTGAACGGGGATGGGGGTGGTCGGGGGACAGTGAACGGGGATGGGGGTGGTCGGGGGACAGTGAACGGGGATGGGGGTGGTCGGGGGAGAGTGAACGGGGATGGGGGTGGTCGGGGGAGAGTGAACGGGGATGGGGGTGGTCGGGGGACAGTGAACGGGGATGGGGGTGGTCGGGGGAGAGGAGCGGGGATGGGGGTGGTCGGGGGAGCGTGAACAGGGATGAGGGTGAGGATGAGAGGAGCGGGGATGGGGGTGGTCGGGGGACAGTGAACGGGGATGGGGGTGGTCGGGGGAGAGTGAACGGGGATGGGGGTGGTCGGGGGAGAGTGAACGGGGATGGGGGTGGTCGGGGGAGAGTGAACGGGGATGGGGGTGGTCGGGGGACAGTGAACGGGGATGGGGTGGTCGGGGGAGAGGAGCGGGGATGGGGGTGGTCGGGGGACAGTGAACGGGGATGGGGCTGGTCGGGGGAGAGTGAACGGGGATGGGGGTGGTCGGGGGAGAGTGAACGGGGATGGGGGTGGTCGGGGGAGAGGAGCGGGGATGGGGGTGGTCGGGGGAGAGGAGCGGGGATGGGGGTGGTCGGGGGACAGTGAACGGGGATGGGGTGGTCGGGGGAGAGTGAACGGGGATGGGGGTGGTCGGGGGACAGTGAACGGGGATGGGGGTGGTCGGGGGACAGTGAACGGGGATGGGGGTGGTCGGGGGAGAGGAGCGGGGATGGGGGTGGTCGGGGGACAGTGAACGGGGATGGGGGTGGTCGGGGGAGAGTGAACGGGGATGGGGGTGGTAGGGGGACAGTGAACGGGGATGGGGGTGGTCGGGGGAGAGTGAACGGGGATGGGGGTGGTAGGGGGACAGTGAACGGGGATGGGGGTGGTCGGGGGAGAGGAGCGGGGATGGGGGTGGTCGGGGGACAGTGAACGGGGATGGGGTGGTCGGGGGAGAGTGAACGGGGATGGGGGTGGTCGGGGGACAGTGAGCGGGGATGGGGGTGGTCGGGGGACAGTGAACGGGGATGGGGGTGGTCGGGGGAGAGTGAACGGGGATGGGGGTGGTAGGGGGAGAGTGAACGGGGATGGGGGTGGTCGGGGGAGAGGAACGGGGATGGGGATAGGAGGGATGGGGGATTCCCTTCCCACTTCATCCCCATCCTTGCACTCGCTCCACCCCTCCCCCTTGGTGGCCGACTCGGACAAGGCACCAGAAGGATTTTCAAAAGGCCTTCGATAAGGTAACCCATAATAGACTGATGAACAAGGTCTGAGAATGCGGAGTCAGGGGACAAGTAGCAGAATGGAATGCTGGCTGGCTTCAGGACAGAAAGCAGAGAGTGGGAGTAAAGGGTAGCTATTCACAGTGGCAGGAGGTGGGTAGTGGTGTTCCACAAGGATCAGTGCTGGGACCACTGCTGCTCACAATTTACATTAACGATTTAAACTTCGGAATCATAAACACAATTTCTAAGTTTACAGATGATACCAGATTGGGGGGATAGTCAATACTGAGGAGGACTGCAACAAATTACAGGAGGACATTAATAAACTTGCAGAATGGGCATATAATTGGCAAATGAAGTTCAACACAGATAAATGTGAGGTATTACATTTTGGTAGGAAGAATAGGGAGGTCACTTATCACTTGGAGGGTGCGAGTCTAGGTGGGGCAGAGGAACAAAAGGATCTCGGAGTACAAATACACAAATCACAAAAAGTTGCGACGCAGGTTAGCAAGGCCATAAAAAAAGCAAACCAAGCACTAGGGTCTATTTCTAGAGGGATAGAATTGAAAAGTAGGGAAGTTATGCTAAACTTGTATCGAACCTTGGTTAGACCACACTTGGAGTACAGTTCTGGTCGCCATATTATAAAAAGGATATAGAGGCACTGGAGAGGGTGCAGAGAAGATCTACAAGGATGATACCAGAAATGCGAGGGTATACATATCAGGAAAGGATGAACAGGCTGGATCTCTTTTCTCTTGAAAATTATGAAAGGTTTTGATAGAGTGGATACAGAGAGAATGTTTCCACTTGTGGGGAAGAGCATAACTAGAGGCCATCAATATAAGATAGTCACCAAGAAATCCAATAGGGAATTCAGAAGAAACTTCTTTACCCAAAGAGCGGTGAGAATGTGGGACTCGCTACCACAGGGAGTGGTTGAAGCGAATAGTATAGATACATTTAAGGGGAGGCTGGACAAGCATAAGGAGGGAGGAGGACAGTAGGAGTATGTTTGTCTGAGTGTGCTAGGCCAATGTAACAGAGCCTGGTCTCCAATCGTCTTGGATCCCCTTGCCATTGGACCAAGACCTTGCTCTGTCAAGCCCGTGTGGTAACTGGTGTGCAACGGCCACCCCACATTAAAAGAATTCACGCACAGGCATCTTCCACCCTTTAAAATGATGTTCGGGACCTTGAACATCAGGACCCTCATGGACAACCCCAACAGCGACAGACCGGAATGCCGTACAGCTATCATTGCCTGGGAGCTCAGACGTTTTAACATAGACATCGCTGCCCTAAGTGAGACCCGGCGAGCAGGGGAAGGTCAGCTCAAGGAGCAAGGCGGTGATTACACCTTCTTCTGGAAAGGCAAACCTGAAGAAGAACGCCGCCTCCATGGGCTAGGCTTTGCCATAAAAAAATGAGCTAGTTGAACGTCTCAGAGACTCTCCTAGCAGTATAAACGAGCGCCTCATGACTCTTCGGCTCACCCTAGCCCAGAATCAGTGCGCTACGGTCATCAGTGCATACGCCCCAACACTGGAAGCCACAGACGAGACCAAAGAGGAATTCTACTCCAGTCTCGAACAATTCCTGTCCCGAGTCCCAATGGGCGGCAAGCTGATCCTTCTTGGCGATTTTAACGCCAGAGTTGGAAAGGACACAGACCTCTGGGGAGTTGTGATCGGCAGAGAGGGGGTAGGGAAAGCCAACTCCAACGGTACCCTCCTCCTGACGAAATGCTTAGAACATGGCCTTGTCATAACCAACACCTTGTTCCGTCAGAGGGACAAATACAAGGCTTCATGGCAACACCCTCGCTCCAAGCACTGGCACCTGCTGGACTACATCATCGTCCGAGCGAGGGACCGCAAGGACGTCCGCATCACCCGCGCCATGACAGGAGCTGACGACTGCTGGACAGACCACCGCCTGTCATCTCCATCAACGTAGCCCCAAAACAGCGGCGGCAACAGAAGCAATGCCACAGGAAAGTCTACGCTGGAGCACTCAAGACCCTGCTAAGAAAGCCCTATTCAGCCTGCGCCTCACAACCAACCTGACAACTCCCAGTGATTCAGAGACACAGAGTGTCCACAGCGCCTGATCTGCACTCAAGGCCTCCATAATCAACACCTGTGAAGAGACGCTCGGTCACTCGACCAGGAAACACCAAGACTGGTTCGGCGAGAACGACCAGGAGATCCAAGAGCTAATAAGCCGCAAGCGCAAGGCATTCCTGATCTGGAAACAGCAACAGAACTCGAGAGCAAGAAAGCAGCTCTACAGATGCCTGAAGGCCAAGGTCCAACAAAAAACTCGCGACCAAAAGAACAGATGGTGGGTGGAGAAAGCGCAGGAGGTCCAGCAGCTAGCCGACAACCACGACATGCGTGGATTCTTTAATGCAGTCAGTACCACCTACGGCCCAAGCACCCAAGGTCCTAACCCACTGCGGGCCAAGAACGGAGAGGTACTCATCAAGGACAGAGTGGCAGTCAGTGCCCGCTGGAAGGAGCACTTCGGAGATCTCCTTAACCGAGACTCTGTCTTCGACACGAGTGTCTTCAACTCCATCCCGCAGCATGACACCTGCCACCACCCTCAACACAACCCCAGCCCGGTGTGAGGTTGAAAAGGCCATCCGACAACTGAAGAACAACAAGGCCTCAGGAGCAGATGGCATAGTGGAAAAGCACTACTGGCGCGAATTCATTAACTAATTTCTCTTATCTGGAAGGAGGAGAGCATGCCAGGGAATCTCAGAGACGCCGTAATTGTGACCATCTTCAAGAAAGGTGACAAGTCCTATTGCGATAATTACAGAGGAGTTTCCCTGCTGTCTGCCACAGGGAAAGTCATCGCAAGAATCCTCCTCAATCGCCTTCTCCCAGTGGCTGAAGAGCTCCTCCCAGAGTCGCAATGCGGATTCTGTCCACTAAGGGGCACGATGCACATGATCTTCACCACGAGTCAACTACAAGAGAAATGCAGGGAACAGCACCAACCGCTGTACATGGCCTTCTTTGACCTCACAAAGGTCTTCGACACCGTCAACCATGAGGGATTATGGAGTGTCCTCCTCAAAAGTTTGTCACCATCCTCCGCCTGCTTCACGACAACATGCAAGCTGTGATCCTGACCAACGGATCCACCACAGACCCAATTCACGTACGGACCGGGGTCAAGCAAGGCTGTGTCATCGCAGCAACACTCTTCTCGAACTTCCTGGCTGCAATGCTCCATCTCACTCTCAGTAAGCTCCCCGCTGGAGTGGAGCTAATCCAGTCCAGATCCAAGGTCGTCCCATCGTCTGTCATTGAATTACAGTACGCAGATGACGCCTGCGTCTGCACACACTCTCTGAGGTCGAACTCCAAACAATTGTCAACACCTTCACCGAAGCGTATGAGAGCATGGGCCTTACACTAAACATCCATAAGTCCTCTACCAACCTGCCCCCGCCACACAGTACTGCTCCCCGTTTATCAAAATCCGTGACGAGGCCTTTCCACACCTCGGGAGCCGACTGTCAACAAGGGCAGATGTCGATGACGAAGTCCAACACCGCCTTCAGTGTGCAGTGCAGCCTTCGGTCGCCTGAGGAAGAGAGTGTTTGAACACCAGGACCTCAAACCCAGCACCAAGCTCATGGTCTACAGAGCAGCAGTGATACCCGCCCTCCTGTATGCTTCAGAGACATGGACCATGTACAGCAGGAACCTCAAAGCACTGGAGAGGTACCACCAATGCTGCCTCCGCAGGATCCTGCAAATCCATTGGCAGGATAGGCGAGTGTTCTCGCTCAGGCCAACATCCCCAGCATTGAAGCCTTGACCATGCTCGATCAGCTCCGATGAACGGGTCACATCGTCCACATGCCCGGTACGAGACTCCCAAAACAAGCGCTCTACTCGGAGTTCCGACACAACGAGAGAGCCCCAGGTGGGCAGAGGAAACGCTTCAAGAACACCCTCAAAGCCTCCTTGAAAAAGTGCAACATCCCCACCGACACCTGGGAATCCCTGGCCCAAGACCACACAAAGTATAGGAGAAGCATCCGGGAAGGCGGCGAACACCTCGAGTCTCTTCGCCGGGAGCAAGCGGAAGCCAAGCGCAAGGGGCGCACGTCAACCCAAGCACCCCACCCACCCGACCCTTCAACCACCGTCTGCCCCATCTGTGACAGAGACTGTAGGTCCCGCATTGGACTCATCAGTCACCTGAGAACTCATTTTTAGTGTGGAAGCAAGTCATCCTCGGTTCCGAGGGACTGCCTAAGAAGAGAAGAAGACAACAAGCATATGAGGGGAAAGGGAATAGAGGGTCATGCTGATAGATTTAGATGAGGAAAGACGGGAGGAGGCTCGTGTGGAGCATAAACGCTGGCATGGACTGGTTGGGCCAAATGGCCTGTTTCTGTGCCGTATATCCTATATAATCCTTTACTCTCTGTCCCTGTTCGACATTCCCCTCCATCCCGGGTATCTCCCTTTACTCTCTGTCCCCGTTCTATTTTCCCCTCTCTGCGCATTTCCGATTTTCATCGCTCCACCATTGGCAGCCGTGCCTTCAGCTGTCGAGGCCCTAAGCTCTGGAATTCCCTCCCTGAACCTCTCCATCTCTCTACCTCTCCCTCCTCCTTTAAGACCTTCCTTAAAACCTACCTCTTTAGCCAATCTTTTGGTCACCTGTCCTAATATCTCTATGTGGTTTGGTGTCAAATTTTGTGAGGTAACACTCCTGTGAAGCTCCTGGGGACGTTTTACCACGTTAAAGGCGCTGTATAAATGCAAGTTGTTGTTGTTGCTGAAACCCTAATTCGAGCCTTTGCCACGTCCAGGTTTAAATTCTCTAATACCCTCCTTGCCAGCTTCCCAGGATCCACCCTATAGAGCCGTCCTCGAACTCACTGCCCACACCCTACCCCATACCAAGTTCCACTTGCCTATCACCCCCGCCACCTTCTGCTGAAGCCGAACACCCCAGCCCAGGTTTAAAAATACCCGTGACCTGGCTCCACTCTGTGGCACAGCCCAAAGCCATCACTGTCCCACACTCAGACTCCTCCTTCACACACTCACTCCTCCTTCCCACACTCGGACTCCTCCTTCACACACTCACTCCTCCTTCACACACTCGGGCTCCTCCTTCACACACTCGGACTCCTCCTTCACACACTCGGGCTCCTCCTTCACACACTCACTCCTCCTTCACACACTCGGGCTCCTCCTTCACACACTCGGGCTCCTCCTTCACACACTCGGGCTCCTCCTTCACACACTCGGGCTCCTCCTTCACACACTCGGCTCCTCCTTCACACACTCGGGCTCCTCCTTCACACACTCGGGCTCCTCCTTCACACACTCGGGCTCCTCCTTCACAGACTCGGACTCCTCCTTCACACACTCGGGCTCCTCCTTCACACACTCGGGCTCCTCCTTCACACACTCGGTCTCCTCCTTCACACACTCGGACTCCTCCTTCACACACTCGGACTCCTCCTTCACACACTCGGACTCCTCCTTCACACACTCGGACTCCTCCTTCAGACACTCGGACTCCTCCTTCAGACACTCGGACTCCTCCTTCAGACACTCGGACTCCTCCTTCACACACTCGGACACCTCCTTCACACACTCGGACTCCTCCTTCACACACTCGGACTCCTCCTTCACACACTCGGACTCCTCCTTCACACACTCGGACTCCTCCTTCACACACTCGGACTCCTCCTTCACACACTCGGACTCCTCCTTCACACACTCGGACTCCTCCTTCACACACTCGGACTCCTCCGTCACACACTCGGACTCCTCCGTCACACACTCGGACTCCTCCGTCACACACTCGGACTCCTCCGTCACACACTCGGACTCCTCCGTCACACACTCACTCCTCCTTCACACACTCACTCCTCCTTCTCACACTCGGGCTCCTCCTTCACACACTCACTCCTCCTTCACACACTCGGACTCCTCCTTCACACACTCACTGCTCCTTCACACACTCACTGCTCCTTCACACACTCGGACTCCTCCGTCACACACTCGGGCTCCTCCTTCACACACTCGGGCTCCTCCTTCACACACTCGGGCTCCTCCTTCACACACTCGGGCTCCTCCTTCACACACTCGGGCTCCTCCTTCACACACTCGGACTCCTCCTTCACACACTCGGACTCCTCCTTCACACACTCGGACTCCTCCTTCACACACTCGGACTCCTCCTTCACACACTCGGACTCCTCCTTCACACACTCGGACTCCTCCTTCACACACTCGGACTCCTCCTTCACACACTCGGACTCCTCCTTCACACACTCGGACTCCTCCTTCACACACTCGGACTCCTCCTTCACACACTCGGACTCCTCCTTCACACACTCGGACTCCTCCTTCACACACTCGGACTCCTCCTTCACACACTCGGACTCCTCCTTCACACACTCGGACTCCTCCTTCACACACTCGGACTCCTCCTTCACACACTCGGACTCCTCCTTCACACACTCGGACTCCTCCTTCACACACTCGGACTCCTCCTTCACACACTCGGACTCCTCCTTCACACACTCGGACTCCTCCTTCACACACTCGGACTCCTCCTTCACACACTCGGACTGCTCCTTCACACACTCGGACTCCTCCTTCACACACTCACTCCTCCTTCACACACTCGGACTCCTCCTTCACACACTCGGACTCCTCCTTCACACACTCGGACTCCTCCTTCACACACTCGGACTCCTCCTTCACACACTCGGACTCCTCCTTCACACACTCGGACTCCTCCTTCACACACTCGGACTGCTCCTTCACACACTCGGACTGCTCCTTCACACACTCGGACTGCTCCTTCACACACTCGGGCTCCTCCTTCACACACTCGGACTCCTCCTTCACACACTCGGACTCCTCCTTCACACACTCGGGCTCCTCCTTCACACACTCGGGCTCCTCCTTCACACACTCGGGCTCCTCCTTCACACACTCACTTCTTCTTCACACACTCGGGCTCCTCCTTCACACACTCACTCCTCCTTCACACACTCGGGCTCCTCCTTCACACACTCGGGCTCCTCCTTCACACACTCTGACTCCTCCTTCACACACTCTGACTCCTCCTTCACACACTCGGACTCCTCCTTCACACACTCGGACTCCTCCTTCACACACTCGGACTCCTCCTTCACACACTCGGACTCCTCCTTCACACACTCGGACTCCTCCTTCACACACTCGGACTCCTCCTTCACACACTCACTCCTCCTTCACACACTCACTCCTCCTTCACACACTCGGACTCCTCCTTCACACACTCACTCCTCCTTCACACACTTGGGCTCCTCCTTCACACACTCGGACTCCTCCTTCACACACTCACTCCTCCTTCACGCACACGGGCTCCTCCTTCACGCACTCGGGCTCCTCCTTCACGCACTCGGACTCCTCCTTCACGCACTCGGGCTCCTCCTTCACGCACTCGGACTCCTCCTTCACGCACTCGGACTGCTCCTTCACACACTCGGACTCCTCCTTCACACACTCACTCCTCCTTCAGACACTCGGACTCCTCCTTCACACACTCGGACTCCTCCTTCACACACTCGGACTCCTCCTTCACGCACTCGGGCTCCTCCTTCACGCACTCGGACTCCTCCTTCACGCACTCGGGCTCCTCCTTCACGCACTCGGACTCCTCCTTCACGCACTCGGGCTCCTCCTTCACGCACTCGGGCTCCTCCTTCACGCACTCGGACTCCTCCTTCACGCACTCGGGCTCCTCCTTCACGCACTCGGACTCCTCCTTCACGCACTCGGACTGCTCCTTCACACACTCGGACTCCTCCTTCACACACTCACTCCTCCTTCACGCACACGGGCTCCTCCTTCACGCACTCGGGCTCCTCCTTCACGCACTCGGACTCCTCCTTCACACACTCGGGCTCCTCCTTCACGCACTCGGGCTCCTCCTTCACGCACTCGGACTCCTCCTTCACACACTCACTCCTCCTTCACACACTCGGGCTCCTCCTTCACACACTCGGGCTCCTCCTTCACACACTCGGGCTCCTCCTTCACACACACGGGCTCCTCCTTCACACACTCGGACTCCTCCTTCACACACTCGGGCTCCTCCTTCCCACACTCGGGCTCCTCCTTCACACACTCACTCCTCCTTCACACACTCGGGCTCCTCCTTCACACACTCGGGCTCCTCCTTCACACACTCGGACTGCTCCTTCACACACTCGGACTGCTCCTTCACACACTCGGGCTCCTCCTTCACACACTCACTCCTCCTTCACACACTCGGGCTCCTCCTTCACACACTCGGGCTCCTCCTTCACACACTCACTCCTCCTTCACACACTAGGGCTCCTCCTTCCCACACTCGGGCTCCTCCTTCACACACTCTGACTCCTCCTTCACACACTCTGACTCCTCCTTCACACACTCGGACTCCTCCTTCACACACTCGGACTCCTCCTTCACACACTCACTCCTCCTTCACACACTCGACTCCTCCTTCACACACTCGGACTCCTCCTTCACACAATCGACTCCTGCTTCACACACTCGGGCTCCTCCTTCACACACTCGGACTCCTCCTTCACACACTCGGACTCCTCCTTCACACACTCGGACTCCTCCTTCACACACTCGGACTCCTCCTTCACACACTCGACTCCTCCTTCACGCACACTCACTCCTCCTTCACACACTCACTCCTCCTTCACACACTCGGACTCCTCCTTCACACAATCACTCCTGCTTCACACACTCGGGCTCCTCCTTCACACACTCGGACTCCTCCTTCACACACTCGGACTCCTCCTTCACACACTCGGACTCCTCCTTCACACACTCGGACTCCTCCTTCACACACTCACTCCTCCTTCACGCACACGGGCTCCTCCTTCACACACTCACTCCTCCTTCACACACTCACTCCTCCTTCACGCACACGGACTCCTCCTTCACACACTCGGACTCCTCCTTCACACACTCGGACTCCTCCTTCACACACTCGGACTCCTCCTTCACACACTCGGACTCCTCCTTCACACACTCGGACTCCTCCTTCACACACTCGGACTCCTCCTTCACACACTCGGACTCCTCCTTCACACACTCGGACTCCTCCTTCACACACTCGGACTCCTCCTTCACACACTCGGACTCCTCCTTCACACACTCGGACTCCTCCTTCACACACTCGGACTCCTCCTTCACACACTCGGACTCCTCCTTCACACACTCGGACTCCTCCTTCACACACTCGGACTCCTCCTTCACACACTCGGACTCCTCCTTCACACACTCGGACTCCTCCTTCACACACTCGGACTCCTCCTTCACACACTCGGACTCCTCCATCACGCACTCGGACTCCTCCTTTGTAGAATTCGCAATATATCGCGATTTTATTAATAAGGAGAAAACACAGAGTTTCGTTCAAACAGCTTTTATTTCAGCAGAATGCTGCCAGGTTTAAAGTGGACACAAGCAGCCTGTAAAATGGCCGCCGCACCTCGTGACAGAACATTCTAGACTTTTCAACAGGCAGACAAGATGGCGTTCCAATAAACATTTGTGCAAGATCGATTAAGATTCAGCACAGTGAAGATAATACACGAGACATTATGGGTTTGCAGTATACACATAAATACTGAAATCGGTCTCCCAGGTACAAATGAAAGCTATTGTACCGAGTAATCAAGGGCCCATCCAAAGACATTAATATGTAAAATCCCAACGACTCTACGATGAGAGAGCCGTTAGCAGGTAGTTATACAAAACACTTGGAAGCCCCACAACCCCTCCAGGGAGAACACCGACCGATTTAACAATGGGAGAAATATTAACAGGTACTCAGACATTTACGAGTAGCCCCGAAACCCATTAAGAACGGAGATCACCCATACAAGACATTTGAGCGCCAGACCCTAAACAAAAGAATGGACATTAAGGTTGGGCGGGAAACGGAAGATTTTGCACTATAATTGCAGGCTCCAAACCGTCCATCTTTCTCTTATCATCGTGGCTGCTCCTGTGCTCTTATTCGTAACTTCGTGGCTGCTCCTGTGTACTCGTAGTCGGGCTCCTGCTTGCCTGTTGACTCTTTGAAAAAGACTGTTGAACTTTCTGATCCGTTCGGATCTACCTCGTGTCGCGTAACGAAGACCTATGTTGGTAACTGGCAGCGGAACCAAAGGCCCGAGATGAGATGAGATGAGATGAGATGAGATGAGAAGAGAGGAAGACCATATCCATCGCCACGGTCAGTAAATCCCGACCGCGCCTGTAGGTCGAACAGCCAAGTTTTCCTTGCCAGGAAGACTTATTCGAACTTGCAAAGAACATATCACATCGATGATATTAACTGAACTGTGCTCGGAAAAGTACCTGTTAAACCAACCAACACAGGTCTTCATCACAGCAGACGGTCCAGCCTGCTAGCCGGAGCAGCAGAAGCAAGTAAACAAGTGGGACCAGGAGATCTCCTGACCGACACGTGGGTGCTGCGGTGAAAAACATCCGATCAGCTATTCGGAATTTCTCCGAGTTATCACGAGTGGTGAGCATGAGTCTCGAAATCCTACGAATCTAGTTAGGATAGATATTGATAGGGGAGGGTTTAAGGATTAAGGATATTTGTAATGTGTGCCCCTATTTACGGTGTGCCGTTCGTTCCTCGTTTCCCTAAGATCGACTATATAACTGTTTGTAAGATTGTACTGTCATTAATCTGTGCTTATGACATGTATTTCATAATCTTAAGTATCATGCAATAAAGATTTTCCATTTCGTACCATTCAACCGAGTCTACCTGAGTTTCATCTCCATTACTGCTCTCGCATCTAAGTCCAGTGTCTAGAACCGTAAGGGCGAGTGATTCGAACCACTCACAGGTGTGTCTAGTGTTCCCAGACTGGCTGGAGACCAGAACAGGCAACAAGGCCTAGACCCGCACTGACATACAGGCTGCACAGAGCCGCGTGAATCTCACAGGCGGCGAGACACGCAGGGTCAGAATCCCTTACAGAAAATGGCGACCGCGGCAGGACACTGGCAGCGAGAGGGTAGTGTGTTAGACTTTGGAATGACTGTACGAAATGTTATGCAGGAAAAGATAGCAGATTATGTGTTCGGAAAGGTTAATCTAACTAAGAAATGGATAAGTGAATTGTTAGCGGATAAAAGCCCGCTAGAGAGCAGGCAAAAGCATGGTTTGATCCCAATGAAGGTCCGTTTGCTAGAGTGGGACAGACAGTGCAGATGGAGGGAGAACCCCCGAAGGTTTTTGCCGACAGGCTGTGGCCAGTATATGAGCGCAGCTGCCTAGGTGCGCCCGAGCGCGAAGATGTGGAAGGCACCGCTTTAACTCATTGGCTTAGGTGCATAATAGCCAACAGTTTACCAGCCGTCAGAGAGCAGGCAAAAGCATGGTTTGATCCCAATGACCCCAACATTACGGAAGAGTCGGTCTTGAATCGACTCACGTTAGGTTATCGCAATATAAGGGGTATGGCAACACGTCCCCTTAAGGGAAGAGTACATGAGGTACGACCCGCAGCCCCGTATCAAAGAGAGTGGCATCAGGAGGGTAATCGCGCCCCACAGGCAGGTAATGCTTGTTACGGGTGTGGGAAGACAGGGCACTGGCGCAAGCATTGCAGGAACCCTTGGAAGGATTCCAAGGATAAAAATCCCGCGGTCCGAGCCCAGGCGCCTGTCCCGGCTAAGGAAGCTAAGGCACCCACCCCTCCTGACGACCTCGAAGTAGTGTTAGGAGCCATGCGCAATCTAATCTTGAGTGCACGTGGACAGGTGGCGGTCGCAACCGGCCCCGTAGGTGCCGCAGGACCGTCTAATAGTACCCCATGACTAGAACCGGCGCAGCCCGTCTACCTGTGTCCGCTTAGCTATGATGCGTGGAAGCGACCTTTGGTGGAGATGGAGGTAGAGAAACAGAGGGGTAGTTATTTGTTGGACACGGGAGCTTCTTGCACCATAATCCATACAGATAACCCTTTTGACTCGCCGCTATCTACCAAGGTCCCATTCACGTTAGCGGGGTTCACAGGAAAAGAACAGGCTGGCACGTTTTCCCTTCCACTATCCATTCGTTTAGGAACACTTCGCCTTAAGTGGAAGTGTATACTGATGGCATGGCAGGAGGGGGGTGGAAGAGGTATTCTCGGGTCTGATCTCCTATCGGGACACGGGATCCTCGTGGACCTCAGAAATCACTGTCTCTGGGGGGCTAAAGGTGAAAAAGGCGAGGTAATAGTGATTCCGGGGGAGGAAGAAACAGGGGTCCTGTGTACCGTACAGCCATCCGGAGGCTACGACCTCAGGCTTATGGTCGCAGATGTCCCAACGGACATGCAAACGTACGTGTCAGATAATATGCACGCGTTTGCAACCCACAAGCACGATTGTGGGAGAGTGGTCGGGTTTGAGGTCAGCGTAGATGGGGACCCCATGACCCGACCCCAAAAGCAGTATAACTTCCCCAAAGAAGCAGAACCCGATATGGAGACAGCAATGTCCTCCTTGGTGCAGCAGGGCGTGTTGAGGCCGATAGCCACACACGTGAACTCCCCATTATGGCCGGTTAGGAAGCCGGATAATTCGTGGAGAGCCACGGTGGACTACAGAGTCCTTAACAGTAACATTCCCGCCTGCGCGCCCACGGTAGCAGCAGTTGCTGACCTAATAGGGAGCATCCCAGCGTCCGCGACCACGTTCACGGTGCTGGATATCTCGAACGGTTTTTGGTCCATCCCGCTGCGGCGAGAGGACCAGTACAAGTTTGCCTTTACTTTCAAAGGACAACAGTACACATGGAACTGTCTGCCACAGGGTTTCCACAATAGCCCCAGTATTTTCCATCAGTGTATGGCAGGAAGTTTAAAGGAGTTTAGTCAGCCCAATCAGATAGTACAGTATGTGGATGATTTGCTCCTATTTACGGACTCAAGGGAGGAGCATGGACCACTACTGGACGAGTTATTGGAGCTGTTAGCAAGAAAGGGTTTTAAAATAAACCCTAAGAAAGCACGTATCGGTCAGCGGGAAGTAAAATTCCTGGGACTGACCATACGCGCTGGGGAAAGAGCCATAGACAAAGCAAGGAGGGAGTCGGTGCAAGAATTACCGATTCCCAACAACGTAAGGGGTGTGAGGTCCTTCTTGGGACTGACCGGTTACTGCAGGGATTTTATCGAAGATTATGCGGCCACAGCAGCGCCGCTCCTCCGACTCCTCCATAAGGGGGTGGAGTGGTTTTGGGACGAGGGCTGCCAAGCAGCCTTCGAGAAGTTAAAAAGGGATCTGCAGACCGCGCCAGCCTTAGGGGCCATAGATGGGGGGAAGGAGTTTTTCCTGGAGGTAGCTGCCAGCGGAGACAGCTTAAGCGCCGTACTGCTCCAAGAGCGTCACGGCAAGCTGAGGCCGGTTGTCTATTCATCCAGGGTGTTAACGGATGTGGAGAGAAGTTTCTCCAATTGCGAAAGGCACCTTTTAGCCACGCATTGGGCTGTGAAAAGATCAGCGATCTTCACAGGGCTCTCTCCCATCACTCTCCTCACACATCACACACCAACTAAGATGCTTCTGGATGGGAGGATTAAAGACGGGACCGTAAGCAGCGCGCGCATTGCGCGCTGGACCCTTCTTCTCTCCCAGTTGGATCTTAGAGTAAAAGGTCTTTGCGAGCCCAGGCTTGCGGCCAATTTGGTATACCCCGGTACAGCCCACCGGTGTTCGGTGGAAGGGGTGTGGGACGTCAACATAGGTTTAAGGGCCGGGATACATCCCACTGGGCGCGAGATTTATGTTGATGGGTCTAGCACAGTATCTGCTGGCGAGCGACTCACAGGGTGTGGAGTTTATGACCCTGCGGCAGACCTTGCCCTGGCGATCAAGCTCCCTAGCACCATGAGCGCGCAGCAAGCTGAGCTGTCTGCCGTGGTGTACGTTGTGACCCACCCAGACATTTTCCCAACCCCATACACGATTTGCTCGGACAGTATGTTCACCTGCAATTCGTGCACGGAATACCTGGCCATTTGGTCCCGCCGCGGATACACCTCCGCGGACGGGCGACCTTTAACGGTGAAGCCCTTGCTGGAAAAGATCTTAGCAGCAGCAGTAGGGGAGGAAGGAGAGATTTTCATCCATAAGGTGAAAGCTCACTCCTCCACAGAGCCCCGTGGGGAGGGCAACCAGCAGGCGGATGCGCTAGCCAGGGAAGGTGCCCGCAACGGCATTTTCTGGAACCCCTATGGGACCGGACCCATAGCAGCGGTCCGAGGCAGGGACGGGAATCCCGGGAACACCAGGGTAGCATTGCCCCTAGACCTTAAGACCGTCCAAGCCCAGGATCCCGCCCTAAAAGCAGTCCTAAAAACCATTGCTGAGGGGAGACAGGTAGAAGGTCCGTACAGTACGGCAACCCTCTCAGTTAAGGAAGGCATGCTGTTCCGCGAGGAGCAGTGGGTTGTGCCACAGCAGCACAGGAGGGAATTCCTCCAGTTGGCTCACGAGGGACCAGGGGCAGGGCACCCCGGGCCCGAGGTTACCTGGCAACGGGTAGAGCAAGCGGGATGGTGGCCAGGGCTCAGGGAACAAGTCCGCGAGTTCTGTACAAACTGTCTTGTGTGCGCTGCAAACAACCCAGACCCCCAGAAAAGGAAGGTGCCCATGGGACACGTAAGAAGGGTAGAGGGACCATGGCAGTCGATACAGATCGACTATATAGGACCCCTGCCCACCACCCAGGGAGGTTATAAGTATTGCCTCGTCCTGGTGGATGTGTTTTCCAAGTGGGTGGAAGCCTTCCCTTGTCGAACAGCTACGGCACTGGGTACAGCAAAAATCTTGGTCCGGGAAGTGTTCTCGCGGTGGGGACTTCCCCGTTTTGTGGAGTCAGACCAAGGGAGTCATTTCACCGGCCAGGTGATGCAGAACACCCTCATGCTTTTGGGCATTGAAGGGAAGTGGCACGTAGCACACAATCCCCAGTCATCCGGGATTGTTGAACGTATGAACCGGACCCTGAAGGAGAAATTGAGGAAAGAGACTAGGAACTCGCCCCAAAAATGGGCGGAAGTTCTGCCTTTAGTCCTCATGGGGGTCCGGGCCAGTCAGTCAAAAAGTACGGGGTACTCCCCGCACGAGGTAATGACTGGGAGGCTCATGCGAACCCCCACCCATGTGCTAGCGCCGGTGCTCACTGAGGGTCAGCTCCAAGAGATAAGCAGGGACAAGTTCGCCCAGACTCTCTTGGAGCGCCTGAAACAGGTTTATGAGCAGGCGGCTGGGAACATGGGAAGGCAGCATCAGGGCAATCGCTTGTTGCTGGAACCCCGCAAAACGCGGGAGTGGGAAGTAGGAGACCAGGTCATGGTCAGAAACTACGCCAGGGTAGGGAGTCTGGAACCACTGTATATGGGACCCTACAACATTGTAGACAAGGCGAGTCCCATGGTTTACACCGTAAAAGTACCTCGGCGCACTAAGTGGTTCCACATAAACCAATGCAAACTGTACCAGCCAGGTGCGCAAGGGAAAACTACAGGGGTAAATCCCGCCAGTGGGAAAGCACAGCCCCAGGTAGGACCACAAGGCACACAGGCAGGCATAGCAGCTTGCATCAGGGGAAGGGACATCCCGGACGATCATGCAGCGTTTTTCTGGAATTGGGGGTTAGATGAGGAAGAATTCAGGGTACCCGGGTCAGATGAGGACAGTGCAGATGAGGATAGTGATGACGACGGGTGGTTTCTGAGGAACGGTCTGGAGGGAACGGGGGCTGCAGATAGAGATCCACACAGGGTGGACACACAAGCTGCAGGTCCCGAAGACAGGAGGGAGGAGCTAGGGGAGGCAGGGCCAGCCGCTATGGGAGCACAGAGAGTACCGGTATGGCTCCCAGAGATGTGGCCGCCCGCTTTGAACGTCCCGCCCTCGGGGGAGGCAGAGATCACGAGTGAAGGGCCGCCTGCTGGGCCGAGCAGGGCGGAGCCACAAAGTGCGAGCCCCGAGGTTAGGGAGGCGGAGTCAGCGGAGGCGGAGCCAGCGACTGTGGTGGAACCCCAGGTCATCCCGATGGAAGTCTCGGAACCCGGTCCGTCCGTCACGGAACCCCCGCCCATAGCAACTCCCCGTAGGTCAAGTAGAGAACCCCAGCCCAGGAGGATGTGGTCATGTCCCCAGACTGCCCCAAGGCGTAGAGTTAAGGTTAAGATAACCCAGATACAGGCCGGCCACATCGCAGCAGCAACAGGCTGCGGCAGATCAGAGGGAAGGGTCAGTGCCCTCCCACCGTCGGGAAGAGCTCGCAGCAGCCTTCTCAGAATTTAAAGGGGCCGCCCTGAGAACGGGCGGCACTGTAAAGTTATAAGTTTTAAGTTTTAAGTTAATAGTTCAAGGTTAAGTTTATAGTTTTTTTAATAAGGTTAAGATTGTAGTGTTTTCAACAGAAAACGATAAAATGATGGGAGCTTTAAAGATAGGTTTAGTTAAAGTTTATACAGCGAACGTGGAAGTTTACGTGAGGCGAGGTCAGGGGACCCGCTCACCCTTCACAAAAGCCAGAGACTCTTGCGAGGCTGGCTACCTCATTCTATCTGATCACAGGAACCAAGGAAGGATGGAACGAATTCTAGTATTGCTCGCAGCAATCGGATGTGGATTGGCCTATCGAGGCCGCACCAAGGATGTCGTGGTGTTTGGATGTTCCGGGGACACGGCCCCCATCGCGGTGGATGGGACCGGAAGACGGGAGGCAGAGGAGACCAGCACCTATTTCCACAAGGGAAGGTGGCCAGGATGGCTGGGAACGAACTCAACGGAGTATTCTAGCACATCGGGGTTTGCCTACAAAGAGACTTCTTTACTGTGCCCCAAAGTAAGGATCATCGCACCCAGGATCAGCGTCACCGTCGGCAAACGGATTTGTTTGACTTGTAGTGGGAAGGTCCCATTGAGCTGATGGTGGTGGCTGCGAAAGCTGAGCAAAACTATGAGGAACTCCTCGGTCGAGTGGGAACGACTGGGTAATAATACCCATCGGACAATTACGGGGACAAACGGACAAGTGAAAGTCTGTTGGGACAAATGGTGGGAACCGGACGAGGGAATTTATGTATGTATGTGGGGGTCAAAGTACGTTTGCCCCAAAGGCATCTCCATATTTTTCATTAATCAATGGCAGGATAACGGACAGGGGATGAGGTGGGATGCGAGCACCAGGGGGTGCGGAGCCCCATTCTCCCCGATCCCAGTAAATGCCACTGAGCTCATTACGCGCCCACGCAAAGCCCCGCCCACGATTCCGGTGGTTCTAGCTGAGGAAGAAGGGTGCCCTAAAACTAGTAAGGGACCCGGGAATGGTTTGGTACTGGTCCCCACAGACCAGATACTATTTCAGGGAGTACATTACGCGGTGGCCTCGGTGATTTTAAATCTCACCGAGGTGCGGTTACCAGAGTGGTGCCCCAAAAAGACGGAACAGTTGTACCAGGTCCTGTTGACCAAGATGTTCAGACAATTTTACGAATTCGATTTCGCGGAAATTGATAAAACAAGTTTGTACACCGCACCACAGGAAGTTTTGAATCAAGCAGGGAGGCAAAGAAGGGGTTTGGTGAACGATGCGTTCACTGCTTTTAACACGGGTACATCTGTGGTCAACGCTCTAGACAGTGTGGAGCTGCAGACCCAGATTAATGGCTTAAAGACACAATTAAAAGACATCCTAACAGATGAGAATAAAGTGGTAGGGTCAGGTTTACACGAGGACCAAGCCATGACTCTCCATTTAAAGGAAATTATAGCAGAGTTGGAGAAACATGCAAAGACGGTAAATGCCCTGATTAGGGAAGATCGGAATGCATCCGATCAAGCTGCGCAGAACGAGGTGTGCGTGCTTTACGGGGCGTGGTTACTGGGCGAGGGCCGCAGTAATTTGGAGGATTTAAAACAAGGTTTGGTTCCGTCCTGGATAAGTAACAAACACCTGCGGGCGCTCCACCCTTTTCAGAACGCATTAAGTCCGTGCCAGCTCAGGCTAGCTTCAGAAGCTTACCCAGTCCCCGTGGACTGCGGACGTTCAAACCATACTATTATGGGAATAGTATTACGCATGCCGGTTTTGGGCGACACAGCAAAGCCCGCCCCGGTGTATCGGGTAGAGAACATTGGTGTCATTCAGGGGGGAGCCCACATTCGTTACGCAGCGGTTCCACCTTACGTCATCCGCTGGGAGCAAACGATGACAGGTACAGATCTCTCTGGTTGTCGTGGCAGGGGAGCACACATAATACTGTGCCCCCAGCACTTGAATGCCTTTTTAACACCACAGTGCGGGTTCAGAACGACTGGCGCCAAGTCCATGAATTGCACCATGGAGGCAATGGCACAAGATCATGTGCCTCCGCAGGTAGCATACATCGGGGGTGGAACATATTGTGTTACCACTGCAGCGCAACACTACCAGCATGGAAACCGTAGCCGGTGTCCGGTGAGTGACAGCAGTTTCTGTTTTAAACCCAGGGCGGAAGTTCGAGTAGCACAACAGCGAATTATCCCAATCCCTGAACCATCCACTGTTCATCTCACAGTAAAAGAGAATTTCACCGACTTGCAGCGATTCGTCGCGCATTTTGGATACCTCATTCCCCCTCTCCCTGAACACCTCACCAAACTTTTAAAAGCCGTCGCGGTGTCACAGAAACATTTCTACACATTAGAGCAGAAAACTGTCGAAATAGGAACAGACATTTTGGATATAGTAGTTCCACCGTGGTGGAATCTGTTCACTAATATTGAAGTGCCTTCATGGATCAGAATAGCCTCCCACATTTTAGTCGTATGCCAAGTTTTCATTGTAGTGTACCTATTGGTCGTACATTGTAAAAGAGACAAGCGCCTCACCAAGCATGAAAACACGGGAGAGTGGCGAGAACGTTACGTGCGCGTGCACGATGAAAGCACCGTGTGATCGGAAAATGGCGTCATTCCCGCTCGCCACGTGCGCCGCGGAAGTTTGTACTCAATCATGATTTTCAGAGATTGTAAATACGTTGGGAACTCGACATGTTTTAAGAGTTGGTGTTGATTATTTTGGTGATGGTGTTACAGTTAAAAATGATTGTTTGGTTTTGGGTTTTGTTTTTCCTTTTCCCTGAATAAAAGATGAATATACAGGTGATACGAGAGGCATCGGCCTGGTTACGCCGGGAAGGAAAACAAGTGGTGTAAGTTTAAGGGCAAATAATGCCTACGGTGATATAAAATGTAATTTTCTTGGGAAATAAGGACGACACAGAGACCCTAGCTAGGTTAAAGTTATGGGATTAATTTGCTGGATTCGGAGGAAAATCGAGATAATATTGCTCACCACTATGATTTTTGATACGATAAGCGGAGTTATTCGCATCAACAGGAGGGACTGTAGAATTCGCAATATATCGCGATTTTATTAATAAGGAGAAAACACAGAGTTTCGTTCAAACAGCTTTTATTTCAGCAGAATGCTGCCAGGTTTAAAGTGGACACAAGCAGCCTGTAAAATGGCCGCCGCACCTCGTGACAGAACATTCTAGACTTTTCAACAGGCAGACAAGATGGCGTTCCAATAAACATTTGTGCAAGATCGATTAAGATTCAGCACAGTGAAGATAATACACGAGACATTATGGGTTTGCAGTATACACATAAATACTGAAATCGGTCTCCCAGGTACAAATGAAAGCTATTGTACCGAGTAATCAAGGGCCCATCCAAAGACATTAATATGTAAAATCCCAACGACTCTACGATGAGAGAGCCGTTAGCAGGTAGTTATACAAAACACTTGGAAGCCCCACAACCCCTCCAGGGAGAACACCGACCGATTTAACAATGGGAGAAATATTAACAGGTACTCAGACATTTACGAGTAGCCCCGAAACCCATTAAGAACGGAGATCACCCATACAAGACATTTGAGCGCCAGACCCTAAACAAAAGAATGGACATTAAGGTTGGGCGGGAAACGGAAGATTTTGCACTATAATTGCAGGCTCCAAACCGTCCATCTTTCTCTTATCATCGTGGCTGCTCCTGTGCTCTTATTCGTAACTTCGTGGCTGCTCCTGTGTACTCGTAGTCGGGCTCCTGCTTGCCTGTTGACTCTTTGAAAAAGACTGTTGAACTTTCTGATCCGTTCGGATCTACCTCGTGTCGCGTAACGAAGACCTATGTTGGTAACTGGCAGCGGAACCAAAGGCCCGAGATGAGATGAGATGAGATGAGATGAGAAGAGAGGAAGACCATATCCATCGCCACGGTCAGTAAATCCCGACCGCGCCTGTAGGTCGAACAGCCAAGTTTTCCTTGCCAGGAAGACTTATTCAAACTTGCAAAGAACATATCACATCGATGATATTAACTGAACTGTGCTCGGAAAAGTACCTGTTAAACCAACCAACACAGGTCTTCATCACAGCAGACGGTCCAGCCTGCTAGCCGGAGCAGCAGAAGCAAGTAAACAAGTGGGACCAGGAGATCTCCTGACCGACACGTGGGTGCTGCGGTGAAAAACATCCGATCAGCTATTCGGAATTTCTCCGAGTTATCACGAGTGGTGAGCATGAGTCTCGAAATCCTACGAATCTAGTTAGGATAGATATTGATAGGGGAGGGTTTAAGGATTAAGGATATTTGTAATGTGTGCCCCTATTTACGGTGTGCCGTTCGTTCCTCGTTTCCCTAAGATCGACTATATAACTGTTTGTAAGATTGTACTGTCATTAATCTGTGCTTATGACATGTATTTCATAATCTTAAGTATCATGCAATAAAGATTTTCCATTTCGTACCATTCAACCGAGTCTACCTGAGTTTCATCTCCATTACTGCTCTCGCATCTAAGTCCAGTGTCTAGAACCGTAAGGGCGAGTGATTCGAACCACTCACAGGTGTGTCTAGTGTTCCCAGACTGGCTGGAGACCAGAACAGGCAACAAGGCCTAGACCCGCACTGACATACAGGCTGCACAGAGCCGCGTGAATCTCACAGGCGGCGAGACACACAGGGTCAGAATCCCTTACACCTTCACGCACTCGGACTCCTCCTTCACGCACTCGGACTCCTCCTTCACGCACTCGGACTCCTCCTTCACGCGCTCGGACTCCTCCTTCACGCGCTCGGACTCCTCCTTCACGCGCTCGGACTCCTCCTTCACGCGCTCGGACTCCTCCTTCACGCGCTCGGACTCCTCCTTCACGCGCTCGGACTCCTCCTTCACGCGCTCGGACTCCTCCTTCACGCGCTCGGGCTCCTCCTTCACGCGCTCGGGCTCCTCCTTCACGCGCTCGGGCTCCTCCTTCACGCGCTCGGGCTCCTCCTTCACGCGCTCGGGCTCCTCCTTCACGCGCTCGGGCTCCTCCTTCACGCGCTCGGGCTCGTCCTTCACGCGCTCGGGCTCGTCCTTCACGCGCTCGGGCTCCTCCTTCACGCGCTCGGGCTCCTCCTTCACTCGCTCGGGCTCCTCCTTCACACGCTCGGACTGCTCCTTCACACACTCGGACTGCTCCTTCACACACTCGGGCTCCTCCTTCACACACTCGGGCTCCTCCTTCACACACTCGGGCTCCTCCTTCACACACTCGGACTGCTCCTTCACACACTCGGACTGCTCCTTCACACACTCGGACTGCTCCTTCACACACTCGGACTCCTCCTTCACACACTCGGACTCCTCCTTCACACACTCGGGCTCCTCCTTCACACACTCGGACTCCTCCTTCACACACTCGGACACCTCCGTCACACACTCGGACTCCTCCTTCACACACTCGGACTCCTCCTTCACACACTCGGACTCCTCCTTCACACACTCGGACTCCTCCTTCACACACTCGGGCTCCTCCTTCACACACTCGGACTCCTCCTTCACACACTCGGACTCCTCCTTCACACACTCGGACTCCTCCTTCACACACTCGGACTCCTCCTTCACACACTCGGACTCCTCCTTCACACACTCGGACTCCTCCTTCACACACTCGGACTCCTCCTGCACACACTCGGACTCCTCCTGCACACACTCGGACTCCTCCTTCACACACTCGGACTCCTCCTTCACACACTCGGACTCCTCCTGCACACACTCGGACTCCTCCTTCACGCACTCACTCCTCCTTCACGCACTCGGACTCCTCCTTCACACACTCACTCCTCCTTCACACACTCACTCCTCCTTCTAACACTCACTCCTCCTTCACACACTCACTCCTCCTTCACACACTCACTCCTCCTTCACACACTCACTCCTCCTTCACACACTCACTCCTCCTGCACGCACTCACTCCTCCTGCACGCACTCACTCCTCCTGCACGCACTCACTCCTCCTGCACGCACTCACTCCTCCTTCACGCACTCACTCCTCCTTCACGCACTCACTCCTCCTTCACGCACTCGGACTCCTCCTTCACGCACTCACTCCTCCTTCACGCACTCACTCCTCCTTCACGCACTCCTCCTTCACACACTCACTCCTCCTTCACGCACTCGGACTCCTCCTTCACGCACTCGGACTCCTCCTTCACACACTCACTCCTCCTTCACACACTCACTCCTCCTTCACACACTCGGACTCCTCCTTCACACACTCACTCCTCCTTCACACACTCACTCCTCCTTCACAAATTCACTCCTCCTTCACACACTCACTCCTCCTTCACACACTCACTCCTCCTTCACACACTCACTCCTCCTTCTAACACTCACTCCTCCTTCACACACTCACTCCTCCTTCACACACTCGGGCTCCTCCTTCACACACTCGGGCTCCTCCTTCACACACTCGGACTGCTCCTTCACACACTCACTCCTCCTTCACACACTCACTCCTCCTTCACACACTCGGGCTCCTCCTTCACACACTCGGGCTCCTCCTTCACACACTCGGGCTCCTCCTTCACACACTCGGGCTCCTCCTTCACACACTCACTCCTCCTTCACACACTCGGGCTCCTCCTTCACACACTCACTCCTCCTTCACACACTCGGACTCGTCCTTCACACACTCGGACTCCTCCTTCACACACTCGGACTCCTCCTTCACACACTCGGACTCGTCCTTCACACACTCGGACTCGTCCTTCACACACTCGGACTCGTCCTTCACACACTCGGACTCGTCCTTCACACACTCGGACTCGTCCTTCACACACTCGGACTCGTCCTTCACACACTCGGACTCCTCCTTCACACACTCGGACTCCTCCTTCACACACTCGGACTCCTCCTTCACACACTCGGACTCGTCCTTCACACACTCGGACTCGTCCTTCACACACTCGGACTCGTCCTTCACACACTCGGACTCCTCCTTCACACACTCGGACTCCTCCTTCACACACTCGGACTCCTCCTTCACACACTCGGACTCCTCCTTCACACACTCGGACTCCTCCTTCACACACTCGGACTCCTCCTTCACACACTCGGACTCCTCCTTCACACACTCGGACTCCTCCTTCACACACTCGGACTCCTCCTTCACACACTCGGACTCCTCCTTCACACACTCGGACTCCTCCTTCACACACTCGGACTCCTCCTTCACACACTCGGACTCCTCCTTCACACACTCGGACTCCTCCTTCACACACTCGGACTCCTCCTTCACACACTCGGACTCCTCCTTCACACACTCGGACTCCTCCTTCACACACTCGGACTCCTCCTTCACACACTCGGACTCCTCCTTCACACACTCGGACTCCTCCTTCACACACTCGGACTCCTCCTTCACACACTCGGACTCCTCCTTCACACACTCGGACTCCTCCTTCACACACTCGACTCCTCCTTCACACACTCGGACTCCTCCTTCACACACTCGGACTCCTCCTTCACACACTCGGACTCCTCCTTCACACACTCGGACTCCTCCTTCACACACTCGGACTCCTCCTTCACACACTCGGACTCCTCCTTCACACACTCGGACTCCTCCTTCACACACTCACTCCTCCTTCACACACTCGGACTCCTCCTTCACACACTCGGACTCCTCCTTCACACACTCGGACTCCTCCTTCACACACTCGGACTCCTCCTTCACACACTCGGACTCCTCCTTCACACACTCGGACTGCTCCTTCACACACTCACTCCTCCTTCACACACTCGGACTCCTCCTTCACACACTCGGACTCCTCCTTCACACACTCGGACTCCTCCTTCACACACTCGGACTCCTCCTTCACACACTCGGACTCCTCCTTCACACACTCGGACTCCTCCTTCACACACTCGGACTCCTCCTTCACACACTCGGACTCCTCCTTCACACACTCGGACTCCTCCTTCACACACTCGGACTCCTCCTTCGCACACTCGGACTCCTCCTTCGCACACTCGGACTCCTCCTTCACACACTCGGGCTCCTCCTTCACACACTCGGACTCCTCCTTCGCACACTCGGACTCCTCCGTCACACACTCGGACTCCTCCTTCACACACTCGGACTCCTCCTTCACACACTCGGACTCCTCCTTCGCACACTCGGACTCCTCCTTCGCACACTCGGACTCCTCCTTCGCACACTCGGACTCCTCCTTCGCACACTCGGACTCCTCCTTCGCACACTCGGACTCCTCCTTCGCACACTCGGACTCCTCCTTCGCACACTCCGACTCCTCCTTCGCACACTCCGACTCCTCCTTCGCACACTCACTCCTCCTTCGCACACTCACTCCTCCTTCGCACACTCACTCCTCCTTCGCACACTCACTCCTCCTTCGCACACACTCCTCCTTCGCACACTCACTCCTCCTTCGCACACTCACTCCTCCTTCGCACACTCACTCCTCCTTCGCACACTCACTCCTCCTTCGCACACTCGGACTCCTCCTTCACACACTCGGACTCCTCCTTCACACACTCGGACTCCTCCTTCACACACTCACTGCTCCTTCACACACTCACTGCTCCTTCACACACACTGCACTTTCAAATTTTTGTTCACAACTCCAAACCTCGCCAACCACGCCTTCAGTCACCTCCCCAAACTCCTGCTCGGACCACTCCCTCATTCTGAAGAGCCTCTGGACATTTCACAATGTTAAAGGTGTTCTTGAAGGAGCAAGCCATTTTCCTGCATCTTGCACAGTCCACATCCGTACAGTGTGCCGTGCATCGCCATCTACTGGCAGAAATCTGCACTTCTCCACAGTCCTGACCTCCCCAGTACAAACAAGTCAGGAGTGTGATGGAATACTCTCCACTTGCCTGGATGAGTGCAGCTCCAACAACACTCAAGAAGCTCCACACCATCCATGACAAAGCAGCCCGCTTGATTAGCGCCCCTTCTTGAGATCCACCACCTTAAACATTCACTCCCTCCACCACCGGCGTACCATGGCTGCAATGCGTACCATCTACAAGATGCACTGCAGCAACTCGCCAAGGCTTCTTCGGCAGCACCTCCCAAACCCACGACCTCTACCACCTGGCAGGACAAGGGCAGCAGACGCATGGGAACACCACCACCTCCAAGTTTCCCTCCAAGTCACACACCATCCTGACATGGAAATATATCACCGTTCCTTCATAGTCGCTGGGTCAAAATCCTGGAACTCCCTCCCTAACAGCACTGTGGGAGCACCTTCACCACACGGACTGCAGCGGTTCAAGGCGGCGGCTCACCACCTCCTTCTCAAGGGCAATTAGGGATGGGCAATAAATGCCAGCCATGCCAGCGATGCCCACAATATTAGGGGCGTGCGCCCACACCTTTAACTGCTCTACTGAGGTGGGATTCTAGAACACTGTCCGAAGGGAAAGTGGTGGGGGTGGGGGTGGGGGTGGGGTGGGGATGGGATGGGGTGGGGTGGGGGGGCCACAGGCCGGTCTGGCTGAAGATTTAAAATCATTAACCTGGTTCCCCTGCTGCTACTTTGCTGGGAGGCCCGACGTACAAACAACAATCGACCTCTCCCCGATGGGACTGCATTCTGGGGTCCATTCACGGCCCGAGTCAGCTCGCGGGCACTTCCTGCTGGCTGTACAGGAGGACGTGCTGCCAGAGAGGGGTAGAAATCCGCAGGACATGGGACCCACCTCAAATTTCTGTCCCCTTCGACAACGCACTCACCCCTTACTGCAAAGAAAAGAAAGACTTGCATTTCTAGAGCACCTTCCACAACCTCAGGACGTCCCAAAGCGCTTTACAGCCAATCGAGTGCTTTTGAAGTGTAGTCATTGTTGTAATGTAGGAAATGCAGCAGCCAACCTGCGCACAGCAAGATCCAACAAATAGCAATGACCAGATAATCTGTTTTAGGTGTTGATTGAGGGATAAATATTGGCCAGGACACTGGGAAGAACTCCCTGCTTCTTCTCTGAAATAGTGCCATGGGATCTTTTACGTCCACCTGAGAGAGCAGATGGGGCCTCGGTTTAACGTCTCATCCGAAGGACGGCACCTTTGACAATGCAGCTCTCCCTCAGTACTGATCTTCTATGCTAGATTTTCACCCCCACCCCGAGTGCTAATTGTAGGCTCAGCAGGAGCAGATCTGTGCTGGGACAAGGGTTCCATCGGAGACTGGCACCCTCTGTGTACCTCACCCAGGTAAACATGCTCCATGTGACCTGGTCAGTCAGTGCTGGCTGCCGATTTAATCAAGTCTCACATGCTGCTTTGCTCCTTCGTTTCAACCTCGAGGTCAGAAAGCTTTCATGCTGCTCTTGAATTTCACAGTTTGCTTGTCTGTGGGTGTTTGGTCTTGTTGCCCGTGCCCACTGGAAGAAGCTGCCTGTCCTTATCCGACATCTGCACAGGCGCAGTTTCCAACAGGCGAAGAGGAGCAGGAATCCCAGGGTCATTGAGGTCATCTGTACCATTGCAACTGCAGCTGGAAGTCCCCCAACTACCCCAGACCGGGGACTGAATATGGGACCTACCCAGGCTGCATGACGCTGCACCACACATGATGTCATCGGGGGAGCTGGAAGCAAGGGTGCCAGCTCAGCTCCGCACTTCCGAGTCTGAAGATTGTGGCTTCAAACCCCACTGCAAGATCTGGGCACATTTACTTTTCAATAACTGATTCTCAGGATGCGGGCGAGGCTGGCATTTATTGCCCATCCCTAGTTGCCCTGAGGTGGTGGTGGTGGTGGGCTTCATCTTGAACTGCTGGTAGCGGTCTGATACAATGGAGTGGCTTGCTAGGCCAGTTAAGAGTCAACCATGTTGGTGTGGGACTGGAGTCACGTATCAGATAGCCCGGGTCAGGACAGCAGGTTTCCTTCCCGAAAGGACGTTGATGAACCATTTTTTTTTTGTTGCAACACTCCGATAGCTTCATGGTCACTTTTACTGACATGAGCTTTTTATTTCCAGAATACTTTAAAAAAAAAATGAATTCAAATTCTCAAACTGCCATGGTGGGTTTTGAACTCACATTGTCTGGATTATCAGTTCAGTTACATGATCACTACGCAACTATACCCTGGCCGAGTGCCCTCTCTAATTCTAACGTGCCCCCTCCTCAGGCCTGACACACGGTCGCAGATGCTGTCTTCCAGATAAGGCCTCATGTACCTGTGAAGTTAAGGATCCACATGGCACTATTTCTCGAAGATCAGGGGAGTTCTCCCAGTGTCCTGGGCAGCATTCTTCCCTCAACTGACACCACCAAAACAGATTAACTGCTGATTCTACTTGTTGCTGCTGTGCACACAATGAGTGCCACATTTGCCTACACAACAACCGTGCCTGTACTTGGAAATGAAGTTCATTGGGGCTTTCGGAGCGATGTGTTGAGGAACAGTATAGATTTTCTGAATATCTGAGAGTCCTGGCACCCTCTGGATATGAAGAGTCGGCCTCGTCAAGAGAAAGGTTTAATAAAACGTCATTTAGACTTGCATTTATATAGCGCCTTTAAGATCTCAGGACGTTCCAAAGTGCTTTACAGCCAATGAAGTACATTTGAAGTGTTGTAATGTGGGAAACGCGGCAGCCAATTTGCACACAGCAAGCTCCCACAAACAGCAATGTGATAACGACCAGATAATCTGTGTTACTGATGTTGATTGAGGAATAAATATTGGCCCAGGACACTGGGGAGAACTCCCCCTGCTCTTCTTCGAAATAGTGCCAAAGGATCTTTTATGTCCAACTAAAGATGGGGCCTCAGTTTAACGTCTCATCCGAAAGACGGCACCTCCCTCAGCACTGCACTGGGAATGTCAGCCTAGATTTCTGTGCTCAAGTCTCTGGAGTGGGACTTGAACCCACAACCTTCTGACTCAGAGGCGAGAGTGCTACCCACTGAGCCACAGCTGACAGCCCTTCCTTGTGCAGGGGACCCGAGTATCTGACCAAACTGACACAGCTTTAGTTGTGTCTTAATGTCACTGTAACCTCCTGAGAGACACAGGCATACTGCAGGAGGAGTGGGGAGTCATCACCTGCAGAACAGTTGGACTTTACACACAGATAAATGGATGATTCCAGCTGCTCCATTATCCTTTCAACCTACTGACGTAAACCGGTGATTCTGGAATAAACAGAACTCCGAGTGACGAACACAAAGTACCTGCCACTGGGGCAAGCACGGCACCAGTAGGAGCATGTACTTTCTGCCCAGACAAGCCCCTCGTGGACATCCCACACAGTCACACCCTCCCCCCTCCCAGGAATTGCTGCACTCCAGCAAAATGGTATCTGTCTCCACCACCTCCTGTGCTGGCCTCGGAAGTAGCAGGGAGAGGAGGGCATGGGCTCCACAGCAAAGATATCACACTTTGCATTAAAGATGGTGTTTTCTGGTTAGTATTAACTTTGTTTTTTAAATTCGGAGGTGATAGATTTTTAATGTTTGGTAAAAACATTTGTCAATTTGTACAGGGTTGGTCAGTACCACACCTTAAACCAAACACTCAGTTATCGGGGCAGTCATAGATTGGGGTGCTGTGGGTGGGGAGAGAATGTTGCAGCTGGGGGGAGGGGAATTATGGGGGGTGAGTTGGGGGCAGGGGGGTTGTCGGGTGGAGGAGGTTCTGTAAGGGTTGTGCATAGTTCATCACCTTTTAATGAACACTGCCATCAGCATTTGACAGTCTCTCCAGCACTCTTCCCCCATCGAGCCCCTTACCTGGTGTGTCTGGAGTATCTGCACTGGCGTCGAGTCACCTCCCTCGCCCAGAATTCCCTGTCGCTGCTGTCGCTGTCACTGAACCAAGACTCTTCAGTCATCCCCTCACACTTCCAGCAGACAGGAGATCCCAGCAGGTCCCATACGCACAACACCTGCGGGTACAAAGCACGGCAGTGTTTAAGGGCATCTACCATTTAGTTAACAGCAGCCTCTTGCCTTTATAACATATAAAAACCATCTGAAGCTGTTCCACAGAGGAGTGACGGAGACAGATACTGAGCCAAAGCAGGAGAGATTAGGAGTAACTGAAAGCTCAGTCAAAGAGAATGAGTTTAAGGAGAGGGACGTGGAGAGGCAGAGAGGGAATTCCACAGCATGGGGGTCTAGATAGCTCAGGCACGACTGGCAATGGTGGGGAATAAAAACAGAGAATGCTGGAGATACTCAGCAGGTCAGGCAGCATCTGTGAAGAGAGAAACAGAGTTCACGTTTCAGGTCGATGACTGGCGTTCTGACGAAGGGTCAGCGACCTGAAACGTGAACTCTGTTTCTCTCTTCACAGATGCTGCCTGACCTGCTGAGTATCTCCAGCATTCTCTGTTTTTATTTCAGATTTCCAGCATCTGCAGTATTTTCTTGTTGTGTCAATGGTGGGGTGTGGGGATGTATAAAAGGCTGGAGGCAGAGGAGCTGGGGGGGGCGGGGAGGATTGTTACACTGGAGCAGGTTACAGAGATAGGGAGGGGCGCTGCTGTGGAGGGATTGGAGCACGAGGATGAGCATTTTCAAGTTGTGGTGTTGGTGGACCGGGAGCACAGGGGGATGATGAGGGGGACTTGGTGCGGGATAGGACACGGGCAGCAGAGTTTGGGATGAGCTGTATTTATGGAGGAGAGAGGATGGGAGCTGGCGAGGAGAGCCTCAGAGTAATAGAATCCAGGGGTGCTGAAGGCCTGGATGAGCTTTTCAGCAGGGTCAGGGGTCAGCAGGGGGTGTCAAGGGGCAGCAGCAGGCGGTCTCAGGAATGACCTGATATCAGCTGGTGTTCCTGGTCATCAGGCAGTGACTATGCTGGACAGTGCATGCATAGATATCGGATCCAGTGAGCAGACAGCGTTGGAAGAGCCAGCGGCCCCCAGGGTGTCCCAGGAACAGGCTGACAGCCGGCTCAGGCAGCCTGAGGGAACTTTTCTCTGCGTAAAAGGGAAGAGCCGGTCTTTCCGAACGGACAAGCTGTCGGGGGGAACTGAACTGCAGTCGCTGCGTATCCCACCAAGCGAGGGCTTGGCGTTCCGCAGCTGGCACATGGCCCAGGTCCCGATCCTGCGCAGTTCAACAGGTGCTTCCACGTGTGGAGACCTTGTTCGTGTTCGTGTAGCTCCTGCCTACGGGAAGGTTTGCTCGAGTGACTCTATGAACGAGCTGTCCACTCCCACCATCCCCGTCACCATGATGCACAAAGGGCAGATCCGTGGCCCTAGGCTGGGTTCACCAACCCTCCCGGATTGTCCCGGAGTCTCCAAGAATTAAAGATTAATCTCCTGGACACCGCCGCTAGCAACTCGGCGAGAAACATCGTAGGTGCGGTAAAAAAAGATTGTGTTTTCTTTCAACAATTACCTTTATTACCTTTAAAAATATTGGAGATGGGAAATAAGGCTGTTGGATCAGGTGAGGTTGTGTGATGGAACCTCTAGGAATACATCCAACCAGAGTCCAGGCTTCACAGACTGTAACAGGGGGCAGCAGGGAGGCTCCTGTAACGGTGCAGATATCGCAGTATCAGATCGAAGATTACTGTGGAATCAGTGGGATATGGTCACTGTTGTGGTGTGGGGGGCGCGCGGGGCGGGCTCCCATGGGCAGCGGTGTGACGGTGACCAGATAATCTGGGGTTTTTCCCCCGTGATGTTGATTGAGGGATAAGTATTAGTCCAGGACTCTGGGGAGGGCTACCCTGCTCTCCTTCGAAGTGATGCCATGGGATCTTTTGCGTTCACCTGGGAGGGTGGACGGGGCCTCGGTTTGGCGTCTCGTCCGGAGGACGGCACCTCTGGCAGTGCGGTGCTCCTTCAGTACTGCACTGGAGTGTCAGCCTGGATTTTGTGCTTCAGTCCCATGTGTTTCAGGCATTGTTAGGCAGGTGAATGCAGCAGCCAGTTTGTGCACATAAGCAGCAATGAGATGAGTGACCTACCAAACTGCTACTGATGGGTTGGAAGGAACTTAAGCCAAGACACTGGGGCAAAAGCACCGTGCTTCTTTGAACGGTGCCATATTGCATTGTGGTGACATTTTACACGAGAGATTGGTATCAAGGTATGCTGGGATACAAGCCTGTGTCATCACAGTGTGCAATCTTCACCGTCAGAACAATTTAAAAACGCAGGGGTGAGATCAGCACTACTGACGCTGCCAGTTCCTCAGGGAGAGCTCGACATGTTTTAGGTCCCTGGTGTTTGTTTCTCTCCTCGCACCACTTGAGCGAGGATTCAGTTTTGTTGAAAAGCAGCACTTGTGGAGGTAAGTGCAAAATAATCACTGTAACCTGTGTCCCCAACTCACTAACTGCAACTTACCCACCCAGTGTAATTTATCGGCAACGGTGGCATAGTGGTAATGTTACTGGACTAGTAATCCAGAGGCCTGGACTAATGATCCAGAGACGTGAGTTCAAATCCCACCACAGCAGCTGGGGAATTTAAATTCAGTTAATTAAGTAAATCCGGAATAAAAATCTAGTATCAATAATGGTGACCACGAAACGACTGGATTTTCATAAAAACCCATCCGGTTCACTAATGTCCTTTAGGGAAGGAAATCTGCCGTCCTTACCCGGTCTGACCTATATGTGACTCCAGACCCACAGCAATGTGGTTGACTCTTAACCCTCTGAAATGGCAATTAGAGATGGGCAATAAATGCTGGCCTTGCCAGTGACACCCACATCCTGGGAACAAATAAAAAAATATATACTTTCCCTTCGAGGCACAATTCAGGTCAATGCTTATCCTTCAGCCAACTCAACTGGATTTTGTTTTTTTTAAATAAATGAAGTTCTGTTTGATTTGAAAGCTGCGCTTGGGATGAGAGGACTGTCCTATGAGGAGAGATTGGGCCTACACTCTCTGGAGTTTAGAAGAATGAGAGGTGATCTCATTGAAACATATAAGACTCTGAAGGGGATTGACAGGGTAGATGCTGAGAGGTTGTTTCCCCCGGGCTGGAGTGTCTAGAACTAGGGGGCATAGTCTCAGGATAAGGGGTCGGCCATTTAAGACTGAGATGAGGAGAAATGTCTTCATCCAGAGGGTTGTGAATCTTTGGGATTCTCTACCACAAATGGCTGTGGATGCTCAGTCGATGACAGATATCGATAGATTTTTGGACTCTAGGGGAACCAAGGGATATGGGGATAGTGCGGAAAAGTGGAGTTGAGGTCGAAGATCAGCCATCAGCAGGCTCGAGGGGCCGTATGGCCGACTCCTGCTCCTAATTCTTATGTTCTTATGTCTGGACAGGTGTGCGAAATCCACAAGTCTGCAACTAGGGTGGGGTGATGGTTCAATCGATCCCACATCACCAGGCTCCGCTGCTCAGATCAGAAAGTGGGTTTGAGCTTTTTTGTTCATTTTCTGTTCCTCCTTAGTCCACGAGAGGCCAGGAAATTCAAAAATAAATCAACATATTTGGGCCTAGAAATTACTGCTGAAAATATCGGCAGGCAAGACCTGTATTTGACAGGTTCATATGAGGCATTAACCAGTTAAAACAAACAGCTCAACGGCTGGTTAAAGTAGTTGACAGAGGAACGTCACACAAACATATTTATTAAGCCTTTGTCCAGGAATGGCAACAGGAGCTTCTGGGCTTCTCTGTCATTTTATAAAGTGTTTACTGAATTTTCATTGTGTGTCCTCTATTTAACCTACTGCTTAAATTGAACTATTAATCCTGTGGGCCCAAATGATCTGAAGAATCGACAGCACAGATGCTGCAGCTCATGTGGAGCGGAAACACCGACATAAACCAGTTGGGCTGAATGGCCTGTTTTCTGTGCTGTAAAATTCGATGTCATTCGGTAGATCTGCAAATGTACCCTTCCTGTATTTATTTTCTGAAGGAGATTTGTTGAAGTGAAGTTTGACTGTAACATCTCATGAGCAGGCAGTGGCTTGTCCTTGTCCACCTCAAAGTCTGAGGGAAGGAGAGTGATGTTCAGTCCTTGCCAGCTCCCCCTGCTGCTCCGTTAATGGGGCAGGAGCTGGGCCAAGGCTGACCGCAGGAACACACTGCGGTTCAGAGGCTGGCCTTGGAAACACCGAGACCACGGCAGCCCCGATCGATGAGACAGTCACCGCGATATCAAAGTTAGAGATGGCAGAAAGGGTGCCCGAGGAGGGGATTGAAACTCACCAACAAAAGCTCAGACACGACATGCTGCTTGGGTTAAATATCGGAGGGTAAAAGGCAGATGGCACCCGTGGAACTGTACCCGGGTAAGGGAGCAAATGTCCTAGGGGGAGGGAGGCAAGAGAAAGAGAGGCCAGGGACAAGGAGAAGGGACAGTAAATGTGAAACAAAATACTGGGTAATACCAAGTGATTTGGGGTGATTATTGTAAACACTGTCTTTAAGAAAAAAATTGTATTTATTTAACACTTCACTGCAGCCTCAAGAGCTACATAGCCAATGAGTTTGTATTGACGAACAGTCGTTATGTTTGAGACAGGAATATGAGTTTAAAATTATACTGCATCCAGAGAGCAGAGTGGGGCCCAGGACCCACAGACCGCAGCGCCTTCACCGCCCCTCTTTCTCTGAGTGGCCATTTACCATCTCGCCCTCCCTCTTTCCAAACACAGTTAGCACTGCAGGTAGAAAACACGGCAACAGAGGAAAACTCGGGGATATAACTCCATTCAGCCCAGCCCTCGAGTGCATTTATTCCCAGCGTACACAACAGGACTGACTGACTGTTCTCGGTCCCAGGCCTCAACCACTCCCCGTCCCATCCAAACCCGCACCTGCCCCTCCAGTCTTCACCCTGCCCACTACACCTCCACCTCCCCCTCCCCGCATCGCCCCTCCCCCCTCATCGCCCCTTCCCTCCTCTCCCTGCCACTCCCCTCCTGCTCCCCGCCCCACCCGTCCACCCCATCATCGTCTCACCCCCTCCCCCTCCAGTCACCGACCCCTCCCCCTCCAGTCAACCCCCCCCTCCCCCTCCAGTCACCACCCCCTCCCCCTCCAGTCACCGACCCTCCCCTCACCTCACCGACCCTCCCCTCACCCCCCCTCCCCTCCAGTCACCGTCTCCCCTCCCCCTCCCCCTCCCCGACCCCTCCCCTCACCGACCCTACCCTCACCGGCCTGGAGCTCCCCTCACCCCCCCCTCCCCTCCAGTCACCGTCTCCCCTCCCCCTCCAGTCACCGTCCCTCCTCCCCCTCCAGTCACCGTCTCCCCTCCCCCTCCAGTCACTGTCTCCCCTCCCCCTCCCCCTCCCCGACCCCTCCCCTCACCGACCCTACCCTCACCGGCCTGGAGCTCCCCTCACCCATTTGACAAGGTGCCACACAAAAGATTATTGCTTAAGGTAAAAAATCACGGGATTGGGGGTAATATTCTGGCATGGATAGAGGATTGGCTATCTAACAGAAAGCAAAGAGTTGGGATAAATGGTTCATTCTCAGACTGGCAATCAGTAACTAGTGGTGTTCCACAGGGGTCAGTGCTGGGTCCCCAACTCTTTACAATCTATATTAACGATTTGGAGGAAGGGACCAAGTGTAACATATCAAAATTTGCAGATGATACAAAGATGGGAGGGAAAGTAATGAGTGAGGAGGACATAAAAAACCTGCAAGGGGACATAGACAGGCTAAGTAAGTGGGCAGAGATTTGGCAGATGGAATACAACACTGGAAAGTGTGAGGTGATGCACTTTGGCAGGAAAAATCCTAGAGCAATTTATTATCTTAATGGCAAGAAACTGGAGAGTACTGAAGTGCAAAGGGATCTGGGGGTCCTGGTGCACGAAACTCAAAAGGTTAGTATGCAGGTGCAGCAAGTGATTAAGAAGGCAAATGGAATGTTGGCTTTCATTGCTAGGGGGATAGAATATAAAAATAGGGAGGTATTGCTTCAGTTGTACAAGGTATTGGTGAGACCGCACCTGGAATACTGCATACAGTTTTGGTGTCCTTACTTAAGGAAAGACATCCTTGCTCTCGAGGCAGTGCAAAAAAGGTTCACTCGGTTAATCCCGGGGATGAGGGGGTGGTCATATGAGGAGAGGTTGGGTAGATTGGGACTCTACTCATTGGAGTTCAGAAGAATGAGAGGCGATCTTATTGAAACATATAAGATTGTGAAGGGGTTGGATCGGGTGGATGCGGGGAGGATGTTCCCGATGACGGGTGAGACGAGAACTAGGGGACATAGTCTTAGAATAAGGGGCTGCTCTTTCAAAACTGAGATGAGGAGGAACTACTTCACTCAGAGGGTGGTAGGTCCATGGAATATGCTGCCACAAAAAGCTGTAGAAGCTACAACATTAATTAAATTTAAAACAGAAATAGACAGTTTCCTAGAAGTAAAGGGCATTAAGGGTTACGGGAAGCGGGCAGGAATTTGGACATGAGTCTAGGTTCGGATCGGTCATGGCCCTGTGGGTAGTGGAGCGGGCCCAGGGACTGTGTAGCCTGATTCTGCTCCTATTTCGTGTGTGCAATTCTGTTAGATGCAGGAGATGGTTCTGTGATAGATAGTAGATTGGCGGTTAGGATCAGATCAGCCATGATCTTATTGAATGGCGGAGCAGGCTCGAGGGGCCGATTGGCCTACTCCTGCTCCTATTTCTTATGTTCTTATGTTCACCCCCCCCTCCCCTCCAGTCACCGTCTCCCCTCCCCCTCCAGTCACCGTCTCCCCTCCCCCTCCAGTCACCGTCCCTCCTCCCCCTCCAGTCACCGTCCCTCCTCCCCCTCCAGTCACCGCCCCCTCCCCCTCCAGTCACCGCCCCCTCCCCCTCCAGTCACCGCCCCCTCCCCCTCCAGTCAACCCCCCC
>JASTWF010000750.1:30000-64398 GCA_030390025.1 Squalus acanthias | reverse complement strand
CCACCCCAACCAAACCCACCCCACCCCAACCAAACCCAACCCACCCCACCCCAACCAAACCCAACCCACCCCAACCAAACCCAACCCACCCCAACCCAACCCACCCCAACCCAACCCACCCCACCCCAACCCAACCCACCCCAACCAAACCCAACTCACCCCAACCAAACCCGCCCCAACCCAACCAAACCCAACCCACCCCATCCAAACCCACCCCAACCAAACCCGCCCCAACCAAACCCACCCCACCCCACCCCAACCCACCCCACCCCAACCAAACCCACCCCAACCAAACCCACCCCAACCAAACCCAGCCCAACCAAACCCACCCCAACCCAACCCAACCCAACCCAACCAAACCCACCCCAACCAAACCCACCCCAACCAAACCCACCCCAACCCAACCCACCCCACCCAAACCCACCCGTTTTTGGGGTTAAAATTTCCCCCTCCCCCAACTGGTGAGACAAGGCCAGTTATGATCAGATTTACTTAGTTGAACAAGCACAATTTGTCGTCTTGTTGTAATACGCCAGGCTTCCCCACATCAGTCGGTCATCTTCCTTGACTAAAACCAAATAACTCCTAACTACCCTCGTGCATTCTCAGAGCTGCCACTGCAGCTTGCAGAGGGAAATGGCACTAATCTAGTCCAAAGGAGAATTTAATGAAATGGTCAACTCAAATTGTAGCCTGCTAATCCTCTCCTGCCCCACTAGTGAAGGCAGTCTGCTGGTGCTGAGCCTTTCACCTCTGACGAGATGAGGCCAGATACTTCAGGTCAGTCACCTCTGGGACCTGGGATCAAATCCTGCCCAGACTGAATGAGGTAAACCCTGGTCTCAACTGAGTGTAAGGGTGTCATGTGGAGTGAGTTTGGCTCTCCCTGTTACTAGTACGTGTGTCTATACTTGCTGGGAGATATTTTCCTTCAGGTGTAAAGATTTTTTTTTAAATCTTTCGCTAAACTCATAGACCAATGGCACTTTAGTAAAAGAATCGTATTTTAAAAATTTTGCACACAAACTACCCCCACTGTCTGTCTCCCCGCTCCCTTCCAAGGGAAAGGTTTACTGCCCTCAATGTGCAGGCAGCAAACTGACCAGCGGAGGGTCTCTGTTTCTCAGTGTTTGGGATGCTGCAGCCTTTAATTAACTAAACCCTTCAGAAGTTTGCTCACTGTAAGGTCCCGGGGCTCCTTCCCGCCATTAGAGGGAGCTTTTGTTTCTGGGATTGTTCTCGACTCCTCTCCCTGAAGGTGCTGAGTCACTGGGGCACAGTCCCGTGCCTTCAGCGCCCTGCACAAGTGGCATTCTTCACCTGTGAGCCTGCACAGTGCGCCTTGGCAAACTATTTGACTGCGAAGGGCATCCTAGCTGAGCTTGATTCTGTCCCTGCCCAATATTCCCACATCATACGTCACTACATAGTTAGCAGGTTCAGCGACACTCAGATCAATTGTTGTGGCCCAAATGTTGGGAATCAAACCCTAGGGCCTTTTGGTCTGTATGCCACATTACGACAAGAAGCAAGGGTTTTACCCATTGGCCTATTAGGAGAGCTCCAAATCATTCTTTCAAGTGGATACGCCTTACTTCAAGAATCCACCGAGGTTTGAGATGAGGTTTGATGAGGCCTTTGATGGGTTTGAGTTTCTGCAGTCTGGTGCACTAGCAGTATTATTAATGCACTCCTGAAAAGTTATTTTTACAACGAGACTGAGCATCACATTGTGGTGAGGAGCCCTGAAAGATACCACCATTGCATTGTGAGGCAACTTAAACATTCACTCCCTCCACCACCGGCGTACCGTGGCTGCAGTGTGTACCATCTACAAGATGCACTGCAGCAACTCGCCAAGGCTTCTTCGACAGCACCTCCCAAACCCGCGACCTCTTCCACCTAGAAGGACAAGGGCAGCAGGCGCATGGGAACACCACCACCTCCAAGTTCCCCTCCAAGTTACACACCATCCTGACTTGGACATATATCGCTGTTCCTTCATCGTCACTGGGTCAAAATCCTGGAACTCCCTCCCTAACAGCGCTGTGGGAGTACCATCACCACACGGACTGCAGCGGTTCAAGAAGGCGGCTCACCACCACCTTCTCAAGGGCAACTAGGGATGGGCAATAAATGCTGGCCTTGCCAGCGACGCCCATATTCCAAGAAAGAATTTTAAAATAACTGTGGAGCCCAAATTGACTGAGAGTCTCTGCTCTGAATTGCAATAAATCCAGGGACACCACTCCTCTGATGGGCTTGTGGGTAAGGGTACTACATCATACAGGCCAGGGTGCCAGGTTTGATCGTTGGGAGTCACTGGGAATCATTGCGAGTTACTGGGAGTCGTTGGGAGTTACCAGGAATCGTTGAGAGTCACTCGGAATCGTTGGGAGTCACTGGGAATCTTTGGGAGTCATTGGGAATCTTTGGGAGTCATTGGGATTTGATGGGAGTTACTAGGAATCGTTGGCAGTTATTGGGAATCATTGGGAGTTACTATGAATCGTTGGGAGTCATTGGGAATTATTGGGAGCCATTGGATTCTCTCATTCTGGGAAGTTTAAAACTGATTCTCCAAGAGCTCCAAGAGGTTTCATCTCCTCCTTTCAGTTTAAACCTTAAAGTACTTGCCACACATTTAGTGCACTCTGAGAGCTCCTGTTTGTTCAGAAGGCAAGGATTACAAATTGCTGTTCAGAATAAAGGATACTGATTGTGCAACTGTACAGGAATCCTGTTTATTTTGCAGGATAAGGAATACGTGCTGTGTAACCGTACAGAATTAATATTCAGCAGGGCAAGGGTTACTTGCTGTGTAACTGTATGGAGTTGTTTACTCAGGACGTTTATTGTGTAAATGTATGGAATCATTCAGGTTAGTGAAAAACCTAATAGTGCACGGGGTCTGGTTTCTGCCCAGTTGGCTGGTTAAATGTGGTTGTCGAAAATGAATCATTCACTTGCAGCAGGAAAATACAAATCATTCCAGTCGAGTTGGTGCTTTTGCATGTGTTGTACTTTGACCTTTCCTTTTTAAGTACCCAATGTACTTTCTCACTTGGAAAAAATATGAGTTTTCCCTCATTAAACAGCCGCATGAATGATTTCCTCGGAAATTTCCAGGCAAGGTTATCATTAATGGTGCAAAGGAATTCAACTGATTCCAGTTCTGTACCATACAAGCCCACTGGGAGAGAGGAAATCCTGGAATGGAGGAACACAGTGCTGGACAGGACCAGGATTAACCCAGGAGATTACCAGAGAAGATCGGTCCAATACCTTGCTGACTCGCGCTGTCTAGGCTTAGGATGGTCAACTGGGCAACGCACTGGAGGGTAATCAATGCTTGTGGAACTGTACCCCGGCTAGGGGTCCTTAAGCACAGGAGAGGAGGGAGACAATTTTGAAGGAAAATTCATTAAAAACAAAGAGCCTGATGAAGTAGAACGACTGCAGTTTGCCAATCGGTTCATATAAAGTAACTGAAGTGCAGAATGTTACACTTGTACCCATCACCCCTGTGCTCGCTGACCTACATTGGCTCCCGGTCCAACAACGCCTCAGATTTAAAATTCTCATCCTTGTTTTCAAATCCCTCCATGGCCTCGCCCTTCTCCATCTCTGTAATCTCCTCCAGCCCCACAACCCGCTGAGATCTCTGCACTCCTCGAATTCTGGCCTCTTGACCTTCGCTCCACCATTGGTGGCTGTGCCTTCAGCTGCCGAAGCCCTGAACTCTGGAATTCCCTCCCTAATCCTCTCCGTCTCTCTACCTCTCCTCCTTTAAGACGCTCCTTAAAACCTACCTCTTTGACCAAGCTTTTGGTCATCTGTCCTAATATCTCCTTATGTGGCCCAGTGTCAAATTTTGTTTGATAACGCTCCTGTGAAGCGCCTTGGGACATTTTACGATGTTAAAGGCGCTGTATAAATGCAAGTGGTTGTACAAACATCTGAGGGTACATTACCTTTTCTTTCTCTCCGGTTTCGTTCCCCCTCCTCTCCCCCTCTCACGGAAGGTACTGAGGCACACTGGGGTATGGCTCCGTGAGTGCCGGGCGCCCTCCAGTGCCTCACCCAAGTAGCCATTCTTCATGCTCGAGCTGGACGGTGAGTGTTAGCAGACTATTCAACCTTGGGGTGCATCACCATGGTGACCAATTTTGTGCACCAGACACCCAAAAACGGTCATTTCTAGCAGGGATAGTGATCAGGAGCAGGAACCCTGGGCCGATCCACCCCTCCCCCCAACCCAGGGGTGCTGAGGCCAATTATCGCACCTCTATTGCCGCCTCCAATTAAATCAGCTACCACAGCACAGAACGGAGATCGTATTTGGTCCCATATTGGCAGTACTTATCCTCTAACTTCCCCTACACCCCTCTCGCCCCCTCCCACCTCAGAGGACAGACAATTGAGATGTGCCAGAACTTTGTTTGAATTTCCCTGAATTGGTCACTAAGATGCGTAGGAGCCTCTTGATGAGAAATGTCCTCCTAATCTGTACAGGGGGGTGGGGAGGGGAGGGGAGAGGCTGATTTACTGTGAGTGGTGCACTGCCTCTGATACTCACTGAGATTGTATGGAGCTGCTATACACAGAGCCTGTTTAGCAGGTTTCCTCTCTACAAGGACACTGTTTCCTCACGTCGTTCCTTCCCCTGCAATACGGTGGGCGTATTGTCAGTGCACACCTGCGCTTCACACAGCTGCAAACCCCCAAGTGGCCATGAACCCTTTTGCTGCAGAACCTTCTGCTGGCAGGGATGTTCCTCTTGTGCGATTGGTGATTTGGTCTCGTCTGTGAGGGTGACACAGTAATGGTCGGCAACACTTACAGTTTGATTTGTGGATCCAGGCCAAGAGGGTGGAGCTTTGTTCAAATCAACCCTTCACAGTAAGAGTCTCATGTTTTTAGGTGTCAGCCGTGGCTCAGTTGGTCTGAGTCAGAAGGCCGTGGGTTCAAGTCTGAGGGAGCGCTGCACTGTCGGAGGGGCCGTCTTTCAGATCAGACGTTAAACCGATGTCTGCCCTCTCAGGTGGACGTAAAAGATCCCATGGCCACTATTTCGAAGAAGTGCTGTGGAATTCTCCCTGGTGTCCTGGCCAACCAACATCAATGAAACAGATTATCTGGTCAGTTATTCCTTTGCTGTTTGTGGGAGCTTGCTGTGCGCAGATTGGCTTCCGAGTTTCCTACATTACAACAGTGACTACACTTCAAAATGACTTCATTGGCTGTGAAGCGTTTTGTGACGTCCTGGAGTGTGAAAGGTGCTGTATGAATGCAAGTCTTCCTTTTTGGCTTAAAATTGAGTTAAAAATTTAGAACTCTTGGGCTTGCATTCAAATCTGGAATTTAGTTTAAATTTAGTCCCTGGCGTGATTCTCTGGAATGAGCATCAAAGTTTCTGAGATGTTAGCTGATCTCCCGTGGCATTGTTCAGTGAGTCGTGCAAGAGACTGTTTTATAAGCTTATATAACGCACAATGTTTTATTATAATACCAAGCTGGAACCATGTCACTTTAAGTCCATAAAGTTTAATTGTCTTTAAGTAAACAGAATCTCACATCAATCGGAGTTTGATTATTTGGTGAGAGAACTGTGCAGATTGGAAAATGCTTGTAAGTTTCAAGCTCCCGGTCAGAAACCACAGCTTCTTTTCATTAAGATTATTTTGACCTGTGACGTCTGGTGTCTGACAGATAAAATGCACGCAGTGGATTAATATCTCTCTCTGTGAGGGTGCTCATGCTGAGTTGGAGGTTAGTCTGTTGTGGAGGGGAGGGGAAGCTCAGTATCACCGGCGCATCGTGGCTGCAGTGTGTACCATCTACAGGATGCACTGCAGCAACTCCCCAAGGTTACTTCAACAGCACATCCCTGCCCTGCAACCTCTACCATCAAGAAGGACAAGAACAGCAATGTTGTGGGAACATCATCACCTCCAGGTTCCCCTGCAAGTCACACACTATCCTGACTTGGATATATAGTGCCGTTCATTCATCGTCACTAGGTACAAATCTTGGAATTCCCTACATGAGACCATTATGCGAGCACACAGACTGCAGCGGTTCAAGGAGAAGGCCCACCACCACCTTCTCAAGGTATTGAGGCATGGGCAGTAAATGCAACCATGCCAGTGACACCCACATCTTTGAAAACATTTAAAAATACACAATGGGGCCAGTTTGCCAACCTTTGTGCTGCTATAATCGACAACACAAGGGCAACAGACTGGACTGACCCTCACTTCCCCAGCTGGCAGTGGGCTGGAGTCCCTCTCTCCCCGTCTCTCCACAGTCTCTCTCTCTCTCTCTCCCCAGTCTTTTTCTCCCCAGTCTTTCTCTCTCTCCCCAGTCTCTCTCTCTCCCCGTCTCTCTCTCCCCAGTCTCTCTCTCTCTCTCTCTCTCCCCGTCTCTCTCTCTCCCCAGTCTCTCTCTCTCTCTCCCCAGTCTCTCTCTCTCCACAGTCTCTCCCTCTCTCTCCCCAGCCTCTCCCTCTCTCTCCCCAGTCTCTCTCCCTGTCTCTCTCTCCAGTCTCTCTCTCTCCCCGTCTCTCTCTCCCCAGTCTCTCTCTCTCTCTCTCTCCCCAGTCTCTCTCTCTCCCCAGTCTCTCTCTCTCTCTCTCTCTCCCCCCAGTCTCTCTCTCTCTCCACAGTCTCTCCCTCTCTCTCCCCAGCCTCTCTCTCTCTCTCTCTATCTCCAGTCTCTCTCTCTCCCTCTCTCCCCAGTCTCTCACTCTCTCTCTCCCCAGTCTCTCTCTCTCCCCAGTCTCTCTCTCTCTCTCTCTCCACAGTCTCTCTCTCTCTCCCCAGTCTCTCTCTCTCCCCAGTCCCTCTCTCTCTTCCCCAGTCTCTGGACTAGAAATTCGGTGAATTTGCGCCACCCATTAACGCCTCTGGGGGCGCTAACGGGGCACAAACGACTTTCCGCCTGGGCGCGTCGCCGCTAACGATGCCCACTAACTATATCAATTTTTCTTTAGTATGGTTGGTAGTTATTCTGGTGACTGCCTGCACCTCTCGATGCCTTTCCATAGCTGCTCTGCTGACTATTGTAGGTATCATATTCTGGAGCATATCCTTAGATATCCCAGAGAACCTTAGAGAGAACAGTGCCCTCTAGTATATTAACTGCCTCATCAAAGCCCATTCCTTCAGTAGCCTAACTCTCCCATAAAAGTCCATCACTTTAGTACACTAACTCTCCCATCGAAGCGCATCCTGCTAGTACCCTAACTTTCCTATCAAAGCCTATTCCTCCAATATCCACAACTCTCCCATTGAAGCCCATCCCTCCAATACCCTAAGTCTCCCATCAAAGCCCATCCCTCCAATATCCTAACTCTACCATCGAAGCCCATCCCTCCAATATCCTAACTCTCCCATCAAAGCCCATCCCTCCAATATCCTAACTCTCCCATCAAAGCCCATCCCTCCAATACCCTAACTCTCCCATTGAAGTCCATCCCTCCAATACCCTAACTCTCCCATCGAAGCCAATCCCTCCAATACCCTAACTCTCCCATTGAAGCCCATCCCTCCAATATCCTAACTCTCCCATTGAAGCCCATCCCTCCAATATCCTAACTCTCCCATCAAAGCCCATCCCTCCAATATCCTAACTCTCCCATCAAAGCCCATCCCTCCAATATCCTAACTCTCCCATCGAAGCCCATCCCTCCAATACCCTAACTCTCCCATCAAAGCCCATCCCTCCAATACCCTAAGGGGGAAAAATTAGGTCGCGCCCCATTTGGGGCGCAAATATCGTCTGGACGCAAATATTAGCGCCTGGCGCTAATTATCGCCACTGACTGGAAACTTCACTTTTACCGCCCCGGGAGGTGAGTGGAGCGCTAAATCAGGTGCTGCACACCTGTCTTAAGGCGCAAAGGCCAAGGAGTGAGGCGCTAACTCAGAGTGCTGGCGAAGCTCATGTAATGTCAGTCAGCAATGGAACACACACACAATGGCACGGGCCAGTTCTTAAAGGGGATGGTTAATCTTGCTTTCCATCCACATCCTGTTCATTGCAGCCTTGAATCTCGGCCTGGAGAGACTTGCACATCAAATCTGCTGGAAAGAACAATGGAGAGTACCAGGCAAAGAGCTCAGAGTGCAGCTCCCACAGTCTCTGCTAAATCGATACAAGGAATGGCAAATCAAAATGAACCTGCAAAGTGCTGCTCAGTACCCAAAACTCCTTCACACAATGTTGAATCTCTCCAGAAGTCTCTCCCTCTCTCTCAGAATGCGTAGTTCAAAAATGCCACCAACAATAAAAGGCAGGAAGCGGTCACCTTTAAATAGCGCTCCCCCTTTCCCTTCATGACTGCAGAACGCTCCCCTCAACCTGTCGTTGCTAGCGTCAGGCGGTAAGGCAGGGGGCGCCACTCAATTTCCGCTCCGGGGCGCCACAAGGGCGTTGCACCATGGAATGACGTCACAATCTGCGCGCGCAGGTGGTCGCAGCGGTAAAGTTTAGCGCCGCCGCACAATGTCTAGTTAAGTTCCCGAGCGGCGCAAACATCGCTGCGCCCGGGCGTTAGCGGCTTTGCGCCCCATTAGCGCCCTCTTAAGGCGCTAACGGGAGGCGCAACCAACTGAATTTTTACCCCTAACTCTCCCATTGAAGCCCATCCCTCCAATATCCTAACTCTCCCATCAAAGCCCATCCCTCCAATACCCTAACTCTCCCATCGAAGCCCATCCCTCCAATACCCTAACTCTCCCATTGAAGCCCATCCCTCCAATATCCTAACTCTCCCATCAAAGCCCATCCCTCCAATATCCTAACTCTCCCATCAAAGCCCATCCCTCCAGTACCCTAACTCTCCCATCAAAGCCTGCCTTGCTAGTACACTAACTCTCCCTGCGAAGCCCATCACTCTAGCACACTAACTCTCCCATTGAAGCCCATCCCTCTAGTACACTAAATCTCCTGTCATGCATTTTGAATAACCCCTGTTTTTGCCTCTTTTACTTTGTTTCGTAGATTGTTCTAAATATCTCTCACTCTGAGTAAACAAGGTTCTCCTAATGTCTGATCCAAGTTCGTTCACCATTGATCTTCCACCTCAACCACCACCTTTCTAAAATGAGGTGCTTAACCCCTAAACTCCCCTCACAGCTCACCCCATTTATACAATAGCAAAATACTGCGGATGCTGGAAATAGAAACATAGAAACATAGAAGATAGGAGCAGGAGTAGGCCATTCGGCCCCTCGAGCCTGCTCCGCCATTCGATGAGATCATGGCTGATCATCCAAACTCAGTACCCTGTACCTGCCTTCTCCCCATATCCCTTGATACCTTTAGCTTTAAGAAATATATCTAACTCATTCTTGAATATATTTAATGACTTGGCCTCAACTACCTTCTGTGGTAGAGAATTCCACAGGTTCACCACTCTCTGGGTGAAGAAATTCTTCCTCATTTCTGTCCTGAATGGCTTACCCCTTATCCTTAGATTATGACCCCTGGTTCTGGACTCCCCGACCATCGGGAACATTCTTCCTGCATCTAGTTTGTCCAGACCTGTCAGAATTTTATATGTTTCGATGAGATCCCCTCTCATTCTTCTATACTCCAGCGAGTATAAGCCCAATCGACCCAATCTCTCCTCATATGTCATTCCTGCCATCCCAGGTATCAGCCTTGTGAATCTTCGCTGAACTCTTTCCATGGCAAGAACATCCTTCCTCAGATAAGGCGACCAAAACTGCACACAGTACTCAAGGTGTGGTCTTACCAAGGCCCTGTACAACTGCAGCAGGACATCCCTGTTCCTATACTCAAACCCTTTCGCTATGAAGGCCTTCTTTACCGCCTGCTGCACCTGCAAATCCGAAATAACAACAGAAAATGCTGGAGAAGCTCAGCAGGCCAGGCAGCATCCGTGGAGAGAGAAACAGAGTTAACGTTTCAGGTCGAAGACCTTTCATCAGAACTGGAAAAAAGCAGGAAATGAAACAGATTTTAAGGCAGGTTTAGGGGCTGGGAAATGGGAGAGGGGATGAAAGAACAAAAGGGAAGGTCAGTGATAGGATAGAAAGCAGGAGAGATTAAGAGAGATTGAGAGACATTAAGAGATATTCAAGGCAAGAGGAGGTGGAAATGGGACAGGTTGAGGAACAAAGGATGCTCGAGATGAAGTGTGAATTGCGCTGACAGAATGAAGGACAGCTGCCATGTGGGAGGGAAGAAAAAAAGGGCCAAACAAAACGTGTGGATGAAAAAAAATATATATGTGATAGGGGCCGAGGTTATGATCTGAAATTGTTGAACTCTATGTTGAGTCCAGAGGGCTGTAGAGTGCCTAATCGAAAGATGAGGTGCTGTTCCTCGAGCTTACGCTGAGCTTCTGTGGAACAATGCAAGAGGTCGAGGACGGTGAGGTCTGAGTGGGAGTGAAGCGGTGAATTAAAGTGACAGGCCACCGGGAGCTCGGGGTCCCCCTTACGGACTGAAAGGAGGTGTTCCGCAAAGCGGTCACCCAATCTGCATTTGGTCTCCCCAATGTAGAGGAGACCACATCGTGAGCAGCGAATACAGTATACTAAATTGCAAGAAGTACAAGTAAATCGCTGTTTCACCTGGAAGGGGTGTTTGGGCCCCTGGACAGTGGGAAGGGGGGAGGTATAAGGGCATGTGTTGCATCTCCTGCGCTTGCACGGGAAGGTGCCGGGCGAAGGGGAAGGGGTGCTGGGGGTGGTAGAGGAGTGGACTAGGGTGTCGCGGAGGGATGCTGAAAGGGGAGGTGAGGGGAAGATGCGTTTGGTGGTGGGATCACACTGGAGGTGGCGGAAATGGCGGAGGATGATACGTTGAATGTGGAGGCTGGTGGGGTGAAAGGTGAGGACAAGGGGAACCCTATCGTGGTTCCGGGAGGGAGGGGCAGGGGTGAGGGCAGAAGTGCGGGAGATAGAATGGACACGGTCGAGGGCCGTGTCGACCACCGTAGAGGGGAATCCTCGGTTGAGGAAAAAGGAAGACATGTCGGAAGCACTGGTATGGAAGGTGGCATCGTCAGAGCAGATGCGGCGGAGACGGAGAAACCGGGAAAATGGAATAGAGTCCTTACAGGAGGCGGGGTGGAGGAAGTGTAGTCGAGGTAGCTGTGGGAGTCAGTGGGCTTATAATGAATGTTTGTCAATAGCCTATCCCCAGAGATGGAGACGGAGAAGTCGAGAAAGGAAAGGGAAGAGTCGGAGATGGATCATGTGAAGGTGAGGGAAGGGTGGAAATTGGAAGCAAAGTGTATGAAATTTTCTAGTTCAGGGCAAGAGCAGGAGACGGCACCGATACAGTCATCAATGTACCGGAAAAAGAGGTGAGGGAGGGGACCTGAGTAGGACTGGAACAAAGAGTGTTCCACATATCCCACGAAAAGGCAGGCATAGCTGGGACCCATGCGGGTACCCATAGCAACACCTTTGATTTGGAGGAAATGAGTAGAGTCAAAGGAGAAGTTGTTCAATGTGAGAACAAGTTCAGCCAGGCGGAGGAGGGTGGTGGTGGATGGGGACTGGTTGGGCCTCTGTTCAAGGAAGAAGCGGAGCGCCCTCAGGCCATCCTGGTTGGGGATGGAGGTGTAGAGGGATTGTACGTCCATAGTGAAAAGGAGGCGGTTGGGGCCGGGAAACTGGAAACTGTTAAAGTGGCGGAGGGCGTCGGAAGAGTCGCGGATGTAGGTGGGAAGAGACTGGACAAGGGGAGAAAAAATAGAGTCGAGATAGGAAGACATAAGTTCCGTGGGGCAAGAACAGGCTGAAACGATGGGTCTACCAGGGCAGTCCTGTTTGTGGATCTTGGGAAGGAGGTAGAAGCGGGCTGTGCGGGGTTGGGGAACTATGAGGTTGGCGGCCGTGGGGGGAAGATCTCCAGAGGAGATGAGGTCAGTGACAGTCTTTGAAACGGTGGTTTGATGTTCGGTAGTGGGGTCATGGTCAAGGTGGAGGTAGGAGGAGGTGTCGGAGAGTTGGCGTTCAGCTTCCGCTAGGTAGAGGTCGGTTCGCTAAACAACAACAGCAACACCCTTGTCAGCAGGTTTAATGACAATGTCGGGGTTGGATCTGAGAGAATGGAGTGCTGCAAGTTCAGAGGGAGGTAGGTTGGAGTGATCTGGTCAGTGATCTGCCCTTTTCTAAAGTAATTAGGAATATAGGAATTGCTGAATGAAAAAAGTCAAGGTCCATCTAGCTTGCCTTCTACCACCCTGGTAGTCGCATGGTACGATGATACTGGAGTTGTTGACTAATCATAGTAATCAATCTCCATCAATGAGTCTAGAACAGACCCAGACATGAGACGAGGAAAACCCCAGTGTTGGAAAGCTTTGCGAAACATAGGTCCAAAGTCAACTGTTTCTCCCAAGCATAGGAATATAGGAAACGGAGTAGGCCATTCAGCCCCTCGAGCCTGCCCCACCATTCAATTAGGTCATAGCTGATCTCCACCTCAACTCCATTTATCTGCCGTTGCTCCATATCCCTTGATACCCTTACCTAACTGCCCTCAGAGGAAATTCGCAGGCAGCCTACAAGATATCCACACTGTTACACCAAAAGCTTTGGCCTGGATATCCAACTTAGATATTGACATTTGATTTCCTTTGCTACTACCATACGAAAGAAGAAGACCTAACAAACATCTATCTACCTCTGTGCTACACTTACCATATGACATGTCTCAAATTGCTCATATACTGTACCCCAAAATATTGGGCCAGAAATTCGGCTCCCTGGCTTCCCGCGGGTGCAAGGATCGCGCGCGCACCTACCTACCGCGCCTGCCGTTGACCCCTGGGCCCACGGGGCATTCGGGTCCTGGGCCTCCTCCAACTGCCGGCGCGCAGTGCTTGCGTATCCCAGGGGCGTAGTTAGTGCGATGTGTCCCCTGGGATCACGTGGGCCATGGAGAGCCAATGGCAGCAGACCATCTTTCATTCATAGATTTGACAGGAAGACCTGGCAAATCTATGAATACAGATCGGCCCCAAAACCTCCCTAAAACTACAAATAATTTTTTTAATAAAACATCACATTTTTAAAATAACTATAAATTACATTAATTAACTATTTTAAACAAAAATTTTAATTTTTGAAAAAATTAATTACACTTTTTAACAGGGTTAAAACTAGACTTACCTTTCTTTAAAGTAATTAAAAAAGATAAATCTGTGAAAAAAATGTTTAAATTTTAATAAAATCAACACTTACCTTGTTAAAAGAAGGCCTTGCGCCTCCTTTTTCAATGTGTATCTTCTCCGTGTTTACCCTCACGGAGGAACCTGTAAAAAAACCCGAAGTGCGAGGCGAACGCGCTGGCCCTCCGGCGTGCGCGTTCGACCTCTGAACCCCTTTCCTCAGGGGAACGGAAGTGCCGGTTTCCCGCGCATGCGCAGTGCATGGAAGAAACCGGCACTTTCGTTCCGTCCACGGGTGAGTACATAGTGCGTACTCACCCGTGGCGAGCCTAATTTCTGCCCCATTATTTTCAGCTTTGTACAAAAATCCTAATTCCTCATGAGCTGGACAAGCTCAGAAATCAGCCCCATATTCGAGCTGTTTCAGAAATCCCTGCTTACAGATCAGTCTGCTGTTTCCAGGCCCCTCCATCTCATTGAAAGTGCAACCTAAAGGGAAAGTTTGAAATGTTCAGCTGTAATTTCAGCAACCTGCTGACTCAACTTGGAAATGGAACTGCCACCCTCATTGGTTGAGGGATGGCAAGTGGGACTGTAGTGTAACAGATCGGTAACATTGACAGTGCACACGAATCAGGTTATGTTTCAATTCAGTGACATCCCTGATATGAGTCCAGAGACCGAGAGAATTTTAATCCTCTATACCAGGGGTGGGCAATTATTTGGGCTGGAGGGCCGCTTAACAAGTTTTGGTGAGCTGTTGAGGGCCACACACCAATGTTCCCCCTAAGGTGCGTGGCCGCACTGTCACGCACCAGTCGCGAGGTCCCGCGCAGGCCCCTCACCAGCTCCTGCCGCTGGAAGAGATACTGCGCAGCAAATTTAAAGGGAACATTGCATAAACATAAACAAATTCAGATAGTAGTCAGATGCTATCTTAAATATGCAAAATGTATTCGATACTGCTTAGAAATGAATCAAAGATAAAAGTTGAAAATGTTGTGCTATCTTCTGGTCTCTGGAAATCAGTGCTGTGAAATAGAACTGTACCCTCTTTTGAGCCTGTGTCAGCATTAATTTCCCACCTCAGTCATCCTTATGTCCCTCTGCAAAGATTACTGATGCAGTCCCAATTGGGGCCAGATGGGAACTCCCCTGCCGTCGTACTCTGGATTAGTGGGGAGGTAAGACACAGCGTCAGTCTCTTTCTTCGGTAAAAGAGTCGTGGAGATGAGCAGCCGTGACTCGACTCTAAAATAGACAAGGGCATATTCAAGTGCGCAGTGCATTCTGGGGATGGACATCTGCCATTGGGGCCCAGAATCGTGGAATGGATCCTTTTAAGATCGGGCCGGGGAGAATCACTTTTGCAAATTATTAATTTGAATTAAATATTACTATGTTTTTTCCTTGGCTGCAGTTGGGGTCCATCTCTGACCCACAAGAAGTGAAAGTGGGCCATATTTTGCCCACCACTGCTCTATACAATCGCAAAGTGCTGCTCAGTGTTTTATTTCAATACATGAAAAAGAAGATCCCAAATTCAATTCTCTGCTCCGTGCTGAGTTAGCTAACCTCAATCAGGCTCAGTCTCTCTCTCACTCTCAGTCTCTCTCTCACTCTCAGTCTCTCTCTCAGTCTCAGTCTCTCTTTCACTCTCACTCTCAGTCTCACTCTCACTCTCTCTCAGTCACTCTCTCAGTCTCTCTCTCAGTCTCAGTCTCTCTCTCACTCTCAGTCTCTCTCTCAGTCTCAGTCTCTCTTTCAGTCTCACTCTCACTCTCTCTCAGTCACTCTCTCAGTCTCTCTCTCAGTCTCAGTCTCTCTCTCACTCTCAGTCTCTCTCTCAGTCTCACTCTCAGTCTCTCTCTCAGTCTCAGTCTCTCTCTCAGTCTCACTCTCACTCTCACTCTCTCTCAGTCACTCTCTCAGTCTCTCTCTCACTCTCAGTCTCTCTCTCAGTCTCAGTCTCTCTCTCAGTCTCACTCTCAGTCTCACTCTCACTCTCTCTCAGTCACTCTCTCAGTCTCTCTCTCAGTGTGAGGAGCTCAGTCTCTCTCTCAGTGTGAGGAGCTCAGTCTCTCTCTCAGTCTCTCTCTCAGTCTCACTCTCACTCTCTCTCAGTCACTCTCTCAGTCTCTCTCACTCTCAGTCACTCTCTCACTCTCAGTCTCTCTCTCAGTCTCTCTCTCAGTCTCACTCTCAGTCTCACTCTCACTCTCTCAGTCACTCTCTCAGTCACTCTTTCACTCTCAGTCACTCTCTCACTCTCAGTCTCTCTCTCAGTCTCTCTCTCACTCTCAGTCACTCTCTCACTCTCAGTCTCTCTCTCAGTCTCTCTCTCAGTCTCACTCTCAGTCTCACTCTCAGTCACTCTCTCAGTCTCTCTCTCACTCTCAGTCACTCTCACTCTCAGTCTCTCTCTCAGTCTCTCTCTCAGTCTCACTCTCAGTCTCACTCTCAGTCTCACTCTCACTCTCTCAGTCACTCTCTCAGTCACTCTTTCACTCTCAGTCACTCTCTCACTCTCAGTCTCTCTCTCAGTCTCTCTCTCACTCTCAGTCACTCTCTCACTCTCAGTCTCTCTCTCAGTCTCTCTCTCAGTCTCACTCTCAGTCTCACTCTCAGTCACTCTCTCAGTCTCTCTCTCACTCTCAGTCACTCTCACTCTCAGTCACTCTCTCACTCTCAGTCTCTCTCTCAGTCTCTCTCTCAGTCTCACTCTCAGTCTCACTCTCAGTCACTCTCTCAGTCTCTCTCTCACTCTCAGTCTCTCTCACTCTCAGTCACTCTCTCACTCTCAGTCTCTCTCTCAGTCTCTCTCTCAGTCTCACTCTCAGTCTCACTCTCACTCTCTCAGTCACTCTCTCAGTCACTCTTTCACTCTCAGTCACTCTCTCACTCTCAGTCTCTCTCTCAGTCTCTCTCTCACTCTCAGTCACTCTCTCACTCTCAGTCTCTCTCTCAGTCTCTCTCTCAGTCTCACTCTCAGTCTCACTCTCAGTCACTCTCTCAGTCTCTCTCTCACTCTCAGTCACTCTCACTCTCAGTCTCTCTCTCAGTCTCTCTCTCAGTCTCACTCTCAGTCTCACTCTCACTCTCTCAGTCACTCTCTCAGTCTCTCTCTCACTCTCAGTCTCTCTCTCAGTCTCAGTCTCTCTCTCAGTCTCACTCTCAGTCTCACTCTCACTCTCTCTCAGTCACTCTCTCAGTCTCTCTCTCAGTCTCAGTCTCTCTCTCAGTGTGAGGAGCTCAGTCTCTCTCTCAGTCTCACTCTCACTCTCTCTCAGTCACTCTCTCAGTCTCTCTCACTCTCAGTCACTCTCTCACTCTCAGTCTCTCTCTCAGTCTCTCTCTCAGTCTCACTCTCAGTCTCACTCTCACTCTCTCAGTCACTCTCTCAGTCACTCTTTCACTCTCAGTCACTCTCTCACTCTCAGTCTCTCTCTCAGTCTCTCTCTCACTCTCAGTCACTCTCTCACTCTCAGTCTCTCTCTCAGTCTCTCTCTCAGTCTCACTCTCAGTCTCACTCTCAGTCACTCTCTCAGTCTCTCTCTCACTCTCAGTCACTCTCACTCTCAGTCTCTCTCTCAGTCTCTCTCTCAGTCTCACTCTCAGTCTCACTCTCACTCTCTCAGTCACTCTCTCAGTCTCTCTCACTCTCAGTCACTCTCTCACTCTCAGTCTCTCTCTCAGTCTCTCTCTCAGTCTCACTCTCAGTCTCACTCTCACTCTCTCAGTCACTCTCTCAGTCTCTCTCTCACTCTCAGTCACTCTCACTCTCAGTCTCTCTCTCAGTCTCTCTCTCAGTCTCACTCTCAGTCTCACTCTCACTCTCTCAGTCACTCTCTCACTCTCAGTCACTCTCTCACTCTCAGTCTCTCTCTCAGTCTCAGTCTCTCTCTCAGTCTCACTCTCAGTCACTCTCTCACTCTCAGTCTCTCTCTCACTCTCAGTCTCTCTCAGTCTCTCACTCTCAGTCTCAGTCTTTCTCTCTCTCTCAGTCACTCACTCTCAGTCTCAGTCTCTCTCTCTCTCTGTCTCTCACTCTCAGTCTCAGTCTCTCTCTCAGTCTCTCTCTCAGTGTGAGGAGCTCAGTCTCTCTCTCAGTCTCTCTCTCAGTGTGAGGAGCTCAGTCTCTCTCTCAGTCTCTCACTCTCAGTCTCTCTCTCAGTCTCTCACTCTCAGTCTCAGTCTCTCACTCTCAGTCTCTCTCAGTCTCTCTCTCTCAGTCTCTCACTCTCAGTCTCAGTCTCTCTCAGTCTCTCACTCTCAGTCTCTCTCTCAGTCTCTCTCTCTCAGTCTCTCACTCTCAGTCTCAGTCTCTCTCTGTCTCTCACTCTCAGTCTCTCTCAGTCACTCTCTCACTCTCAGTCTCTCTTTCACTCTCAGTCTCTCTCTCAGTCTCTCACTCTGAGTCTCAGTCTCTCTCTCAGTCTCTCTCTCAGTGTGAGGAGCTCAGTCTCTCTCTCAGTCTCTCTCAGTCTCTCACTCTCAGTCTCAGTCTCTCTCAGTCACTCTCTCACTCTCAGTCTCTCTCTCACTCTCAGTCTCTCACTCTCAGTCTCAGTCTCTCTCTCAGTCTCTCACTCTCAGTCTCTCTCTCACTCTCAGTCTCTCACTCTCAGTCTCTCACTCTCAGTCTCAGTCTCTCTCTCAGTCTCACACTCTCAGTCTCTCTCAGTCACTCTCTCACTCTCAGTCTCTCTCTCACTCTCAGTCTCTCACTCTCAGTCTCAGTCTCTCTCTCAGTCTCTCACTCTCAGTCTCAGTCTCTCTCTCACTCTCAGTCTCTCACTCTCAGTCTCTCACTCTCAGTCTCAGTCTCTCTCTCACTCTCAGTCTCAGTCTCTCTCTCAGTCTCACACTCTCAGTCTCTCTCAGTCACTCTCTCACTCTCAGTCTCTCTCTCACTCTCAGTCTCTCACTCTCAGTCTCAGTCTCTCTCTCAGTCTCTCACTCTCAGTCTCAGTCTCTCTCTCACTCTCAGTCTCTCACTCTCAGTCTCTCACTCTCAGTCTCAGTCTCTCTCTCACTCTCAGTCTCAGTCTCTCTCTCAGTCTCACACTCTCAGTCTCTCTCAGTCACTCTCTCACTCTCAGTCTCAGTCTCTCTCTCTCTCTCTCAGTCACTCACTCTCAGTCTCAGTCTCTCTCTCAGTCTCTCACTCTCAGTCTCAGTCTCTCTCTCTCTCAGTCACTAACTTTCTCTCTCTGTCTCTCACTCTCAGTCTCAGTCTCTCTCTCAGTCTCTCACTCTCAGTCTCTCTCTCAGTCTCTCACTCTCAGTCTCAGTCTCTCTCTCAGTCACTCTCTCACTCTCAGTCACTCTCTCACTCTCAGTCTCTCACTCTCAGTCTCTCTCTCAGTCTCAGTCTCTCTCAGTCTCTCTCTCTCAGTCTCACTCTCAGTCTCTCTCTCTCAGTCTCTCTCAGTCTCTCTCTCGCAGTCTCTCTCTCAGTCACTCTCTCTCTCTCAGTCTCTCTCTCTCTCAGTCTCTCACTCTCAGTCTCTCTCTCAGTCTCTCTCTCTCAGTCTCAGTCTCTCTCTGTCTCTCAGTCTCTCTCTCACTCTCAGTCTCTCACTCTCAGTCTCAGTCTCTCTCAGTCTCTCTCTCAGTCTCTCTCAGTCACTCTCAGTCTCAGTCTCTCTCAGTCTCTCTCTCAGTCTCTCTCAGTCTCAGTCTCTCGCTCTCAGTCTCTCTCTCTCAGTCTCTCTCTCAGTCTCAGTCTCTCTCTCAGTCTCAGTCTCTCTCAGTCTCAGTCTCTCTCTCTCAGTCTCACTCTCAGTCTCAGTCTCTCTTTCTCAGTCTCTCTCTCTCAGTCTCTCTCTCAGTCTCAGTCTCTCGCTCTCAGTCGCTCTCTCTGTCTCTCTCTCAGTCTCAGTCTCTCGCTCTCAGTCGCTCTCTCTCAGTCTCTCTCTCAGTCTCAGTCACTCGCTCTCAGGCGCTCTCTCTCAGTCGCTCTCTCTCAGTCTCTCTCTCAGTCTCAGTCTCTCGCTCTCAGTCGCTCTCTCTCAGTCTCTCTCTCAGTCTCTCTCTCAGTCTCAGTCTCTCGCTCTCAGTCTCTCTCTCAGTCTCAGTCTCTCGCTCTCAGTCGCTCTCTGTCTCAGTCTCTCGCTCTCAGTCGCTCTCTCTCAGTCTCTCTCTCAGTCTCAGTCTCTCGCTCTCAGTCGCTCTCTCTCAGTCTCTCTCTCAGTCTCAGTCTCTCGCTCTCAGTCGCTCTCTCTCAGTCGCTCTCTCTCAGTCTCTCTCTCAGTCTCAGTCTCTCGCTCTCAGTCGCTCTCTCTCAGTCTCTCTCTCAGTCTCAGTCTCTCGCTCTCAGTCGCTCTCTCTCAGTCTCTCTCTCAGTCTCAGTCTCTCGCTCTCAGTCGCTCTCTCTCAGTCGCTCTCTCTCAGTCGCTCTCTCAGTCTCTCTCTCAGTCTCTCTCTCAGTCTCAGTCTCTCGCTCTCAGTCGCTCTCTCTCAGTCGCTCTCTCTCAGTCTCTCTCTCGCTCTCAGTCGCTCTCTCTCAGTCTCTCTCTCAGTCTCTCACTCAGTCTCAGTCTCTCGCTCTCAGTCGCTCTCTCTCAGTCGCTCTCTCTCAGTCTCTCTCTCAGTCTCAGTCTCTCGCTCTCAGTCGCTCTCTCTCAGTCTCTCTCTCAGTCTCAGTCTCTCGCTCTCAGTCGCTCTCTCTCAGTCTCTCTCTCAGTCTCAGTCTCTCTCTCAGTCTCAGCCTCAGTCTCTCTGTCTCTCTCAGCCTCAGTCTCTCTCTCTCTCTCTCACTCTCAGTCTCAGTTTCTCTCTCTCTGTCAGTCTCTCTCTCTCTCAGTCTCAGTCTCTCAGTCTCACTCTCTCTCTGTCACTCTCTCACTCTCAGTCTGTCTCTCACTCTCAGTCTCTCTGTCTCCCTCTCAGTCTCAGTCTCTCACTCAGTCTCTCTGTCTCTCTCTCTCACTCTCAGTCTCAGTTTCTCTCTATCAGTCTCTCTCTCTCAGTCTGTCTCTCAGTCTCAGCCTCTCAGTCTCTGTCTCTCTCAGTCTCAGTCTCTCTGTCTCTCTCACTCTCAGTCTCAGTTTCTCTCTCTCTGTCAGTCTCTCTCTCAGTCTCAGCCTCTCAGTCTCAGTCTCTCTGTCTCTCTCTCTCAGTCTCTCACTCAGTCTCTCTGTCTCTCTCTCACTCTCAGTCTCAGTTTCTCTCTCTCTGTCAGTCTCTCTGTCTCTCTGTCAGTCTCTCTCTCTCTCTCAGTCTCTGTCTCTCTCAGTCTCAGTCTCTCTGTCTCTCTCACTCTCAGTCTCAGTTTCTCTCTCTCTGTCAGTCTCTCTCTCAGTCTCAGCCTCTCAGTCTCAGTCTCTCTGTCTCTCTCTCTCAGTCTCTCACTCAGTCTCTCTGTCTCTCTCTCACTCTCAGTCTCAGTTTCTCTCTCTCTGTCAGTCTCTCTCTCTCTCTCAGTCTCAGTCTCACTCAGTCTTAGTCTTTCTGTGTCTCAGTCTCAGTCTCAGTCTCTCTCTCTGGGGAACGGTAGCGTAGTGGTAATGTCACTGGGCTAGTAATCCAGAGGCCTGTTCAAATCCCACCGCGGCAGCTGGGGAATTTAAATTCAGTTAATTAAGTAAATCTGGAATAAAAAGCTAGTATCAGTAATGGTGACCATGACCCTATCGGATTGTCGTAAAAACCTATCTGGTTCACTAATGTCTTTTAGGGAAGGAAATCTGCCGTCCTTACCCGGTCTGGCCTATATGTGACTCCAGACCCACAGCAAAGTGGTTGACTCTTAATTGCCCTCTGAAATGGCCTAGCAAGTCACTCAGTTGTAACTAACCGCTACGAAACAAAATAATAAAAATGAAACCAGACGGACCACCCGGCATCGACCTCGGCACCGCCTACGGACACGGCAACGGCACACCCAGCCCAGTCGACCCTGCAAAGTCCTCCTCACTAACATCTGGGGACTTGTGCCAAAATTGGGAGAGCTGTCCCACAGACTAGTCAAGCAACAGCCTGACATAGTCATACTCACAGAATCATACCTTTCAGCCAATGTCCCAAACTCCTCCATCATCATCCCTGGGTATGTCCTGTCCCACCGGCAGGACAGACCCACCAGGGGTGGCGGCACAGTGGTATACAGTCGGGAAGGAGTGGCCCTGGGAGTCCGCAACATTGACTCTGGACCCCATGAAGTCTCATGGCTTCAGGTCAAGCATGGGCAAGGAAACCTGCTGATTACCACCTACCGCCCTCCCTCAGCTGATGAATCAGTACTCCTCCATGTTGAACACCACTTGGAAGAAGCACTGAGAGTAGCAAGGGCACAGAATGTACTCTGGGTGGGGGGGCTTCAATGTCCATCACCAAGAGTGGCTCGGTCGCACCACTGCTGGCTGAGTCCTGAAGGACATAACTGCCAGTCTGGGCCTGCGACAGGTGGTGAGAGAACCAGCACGAGGGAAAAACCTACTTGACCTCGTCCTCACCAATCTACCTGTCGCAGATGCATCTATCCATGACAGTATTGGTAGCAGTGACCACCGCACAATCATTCTGGAGACGAAGTCCCGTCTTCACACTGAGAACACCCTCCATCGTGTTGTGTGGCACTACCACTGTGCTAAATGGGATAGATTCAGAACAGATCTAGCAGCTCAAAACTGGGCATCCATGAGGCGCTGTGGGCCATCAGCAGCAGCAGAATTGTATTCCACCACAATCTGTAACCTCATGGCCTGGCATAATGCTCACTCTACCATTACCACCAAGCCAGGGGACCAACCCTGGTTCAACAAGGAGTGTAGAAGAGCATGCCAGGAGCAGCACCAGGCGTACCTAAAAATGAGGTGCCAACCTGGGGAAGCTGCAACACAGGACTACGCATGCTAAAAAGTAGAAGCAGCATGCTATAGACAGGGCTAAGCGATCCCACAGTTAACGGATCAGATCAAAGCTCTGCAGTCCTGCCACATCCAGTCATGAATGGTGGTGGACCATTAAACAACTAACGGGAGGAGGAGGCTCCAAGAATATCCCCATCCTCAATGATGGTGGAGCCCAGCACGTGAGTGCAAAAGACAAGGCTGAAGCGTTTGCAACCAATTTCAGCCAGAAGTGCCGAGTGGATGATCCATATCGGCTAACTCCCGAGGTCCCCACCATCACAGAAGCCAGTCTTCAGCCAATTCGATTCACTCCACGTGATATCCGGAGGAGGCGGACCTGTGTGGGAGCAGCAGCGGGACCTGAGAGAAGGCGGAGCGGCCATAAAGGAGCGATGCAGAGGAGTGCTGCGAGTTGGGAAAGAGTCCGAGAGCGGGAGCAGTCAAACAACAACAACTGCGAAACCGCTAAAGTGACGTCACAACCAGGGAAGGAGCTGATTGGTAAGTAGAACCTGGTGAGTATTTCTACAGTCCAGTCGTTGAAGTAAAAGTAAGGTCTCTAGTTTAGAGTAAGTAGTGTTTAAAGTGAAGTAAGGTCCCTAGTGTATTTAATATTCTTTACTGTAAAGGGAGTAAGTTAAGGTTAGGACATGGCAGGGCAGCTCGGCAGCGTGGAGTACTCCTCCTGTGCTATGTGGGAAGTCAGGGACACTTTCGGTGTCCAGGGCAAACACATGTGCAGGAAGTGTCTCCAGCTGCAGCTACTCGAAATCCGCGTTTCGGAGCTGGAGCTGCGGCTGGAGTCACTGTGGAGCATTTGCGAAGCTGAGATCTTCGTGGATAGCACATTTAACGAGGTGGTCACACCGCAGGTAAAGAGTGCACAGGCAGACAGGGAATGGGTGACCGCCAGACAGAGTAAAAGAACTAGGAAGGTAGTGCAGGAGTCCCCTGGGTCCATCTCTCTCTCCGACAGATTTTCCGTTTTGGATACTGCTGGGGGAGATGGTTTCTCAGGGGAATGCAGCAAGAGCCAAGTCCGTGGCACTACGAGTGGCTCAGCTGCACAGGAGGGGAGGAAAAAGAGTGGGAGAGCAATAGTGATAGGGGATTCTATCATAAGGGGAACAGATAGACGTTTCTGTGGCCGCAGACATGACTCCAGGATGGTATGTTGTCTCCCTGGTGCCAGGGTCAAGGATGTCACTGAATGGCTGCAGGGCATTCTGAAGGGGGAGGGCAAACAGTCAGAGGTCGTGGTTCACATTGGTACCAACGACATAGGTAGAAAGAGGGATGAGGTCCTGCAACAAGAATTTAGGGAGCTAGGGAGCAGATTAAAAAGCAGGACCTCAAAGGTTGTAATCTTTGGATTACTCCCAGTGCCACGTGCTAGTGAGTATAGGAATAGGAGGATAGAGCAGATGAATGCGTGGCTAAAGAGTTGGTGCAGGAGGGAGGGCTTTAGTTTCCTGGATCACAGAATTTGCTTCTGGGGAAGGTGGGACCTGTACAAGTCGGACGGGTTGCACCTGAACCGGAACGAGACCAACATCCTTGCGGGGAGGTTTGCTAGTACTGTTGGGGGGGGTTTAAACTAACTTGGCAGGGGGATGGGATACGGAGTGGAGCTATAGTAGGGGGTGATGCGCAGCCAAATATAGAGGAAAAAACAAGTCAGCCTGGAAGGCAGAGCAAATATGTAATGGCACAAGGGAATATGGCAAGGCTGGATGGCATTTATTTTAATGCAAGGAGTCTTGTGAGTAAGGCAGATGAATTGAAGGTGTTGAATGAACCCATGGGAGTATGATATTGTTGCTATCACAGAGACATGGTTGAGGGAGGGGCAGGACTGGCAGATCAATATTCCGGGGTATAGAATCTTCAGGCGAGACAGAGGGGGGTGTAAAAGAGGAGGGGGTGTCGCAACATTAATCAAGGAGTCAATTACTGCTGTAAGGAGGGATGATATCTTAGCAGGTTCCTCTAATGAGGCCATATGGGTAGAACTTAAAAACAAAAAGGGGGCAAGCACTTTGCTGGGAGTGTACTGTAGGCCCCCAAACAGTCAGGGGGAGATAGAGGAACAGATATGTAGGCAAATCTCAGAGAAGTGTAGAAATAATAGGGTAATAATAGTAGGGGATTTCAACTTCCCCAATATTAACTGGGATAGTCAGAGTGTGAAAGGCTTAGAGGGTGCGGAATTCTTAAAGTGCATCCAGGAGAGCTTTTTGAGCCAGCATGTAGAAAGTCCTACAAGAGAGGGGGCGGTACTGGACCTAATTCTAGGGAATGTAGCCGGGCAAGTGGTAGAAGTGTCAGTAGGAGAGCATTTTGGTGACAGTGACCATAATTCGGTGAGATTTAAGGTAGTCATGGAAAAGGATAAAGATGGACCGGAAATAAAGGTTCTAAGTTGGGGGAAGGCCGATTTTAATATGATAAGGCAGGATCTGGCCAAAGTGGACTGGGATCAGCTACTTGTAGGAAAATCCACATCAGAGCAGTGGGAGTCTTTCAGAAAGGAAATAGAGAGAGTACAACGCCAACATGTTCCCGTAAAGGTCAAGGGTGGGACCAACAAGCCCAGGGAACCGTGGATGTCAAGGGATATACAAGAATGGATTAGGAAAAAAAGGGAGGCTTTTGGCAGATACAAAGGACTAAAAACAATGGAAGCCCTAGAGGAGTATAGAAAGTGCAGGGGGGTACTTAAAAAAGAAATTAGGAGAGCGAAGAGGGGGCATGAAAAAACACTGGCGGGCAAAATAAAGGAAAATCCCAAGGTGTTTTATAAGTATATTAAGGGCAAGAGGATAACCAGGGAAAGAGTAAGGCCCATTAGGGACCAAAGTGGCAATCTGTGTGTAGAGCCAGAAGATGTGGGTGAGGTTTTAAATGAATATTTTGCATCTGTGTTCACTATGGAGAAGGAAGATGTAGGCATAGAAATCAGGCAGGGGGATTGTGATATACTTGAACAAATTAGTATTGAGACGGAGGAGGTACTAGCGGTTTTAGCGGGCTTAAAAGTGGATAAATCCCCAGGCCCAGACGAGATGTATCCCAGGCTGCTGTGTGAGGCAAGGGAGGAGATTGCAGGGGCTCTGACACAAATTTTCAGAACCTCTCTGGCCACAGGGGAGGTGCCAGAGGACTGGAGAACAGCTAACGTAGTACCATTATTCAAGAAGGGTAGTAGGGATAAACCAGGGAATTACAGGCCAGTGAGCCTAACATCAGTGGTCGGGGAATTATTGGAAAAAATTCTGAGGGACAGAATTAGTCTCCACTTGGAGAGGCAAGGATTAATCAAGGATAATCAGCATGGTTTTGTCAGGAGGAGATCATGTCTGACCAATTTGATTGAATTTTTCGAGGGGGTGACTAGGTGTGTGGATGAGGGTAGTGCAATTGATGTGGTCTACATGGACTTCAGTAAGGCTTTTGACAAAGTCCCGCATGGGAGACTGGTCAAGAAGGTAAGAGCCCATGGGATCCAGGGCAACTTGGCACATTGGATCAAAAATTGGCTTAGTGGCAGGAGGCAGAGGGTGATGGTCGAAGGTTGTTTTTGTGACTGGAAGCCTGTGTCCAGTGGTGTACCGCAGGGATCGGTGCTGGGTCCCTTGCTGTTTGTAGTGTACATTAATGATTCAGATATGAATGTAGGAGGTATGATCAGTAAGTTCGCAGATGACACGAAAATTGGTGGAGTGGTAAATAGCGAGGAGGGAAGCCTCAGGCTACAGGACGATATAGACGGGTTGGTTAGATGGGCAGAACAGTGGCAAATGGAATTTAACCCTGAAAAGTGTGAGGTGATGCATTTTGGGAGGACTAACAAGGCAAGGGAATACACAATGAATGGTAGGACCCTAGGAAGGACAGAGGATCAGAGGGACCTTGGTGTGCATGTACATAGATCCCTGAAGGCAGCAGGACAGGTAGATAAGGTGGTTAAAAAGGCATATGGGATACTTGCTTTCATTAGCCGAGGCATAGAATATAAGAGCAGGGAGGTTATGATGGAGCTGTACAAAATGCTAGTTAGGCCACAGCTGGAATACTGTGTGCAGTTCTGGTCGCCACACTATAGGAAGGATGTGATTGCATTGGAGAGGGTGCAGAGGATATTCACCAGGATGTTACCTGGGCTGCAGCGCTTCAGCTATGAAGAGAGACTGGACAGGCTGGGGTTGTTTTCCTTAGAGCAGAGAAGGCTGAGGGGGGACCTGATTGAGGTGTACAAAATTATGAGGGGCATAGATAGGGTAGATAGAAAGGAACTTTTCCCCTTAGTAGAGGGGTCAATAACCAGGGTTTCAAGGTAAGGGGCAGGAGGTTCAGAGGGGATTTGAGGAAAAACTTTTTCACCCAGAGGGTGGTTGGAATCTGGAACTCACTGCCTGAAAGGGTGGTAGAGGCAGGAACCCCCACACCATTCAAGAAGCATTTAGATGAGCACTTGAAACGCCATAGCATACAAGGCTACGGACCAAGTGCTGGAAAATGGGATTAGAATAGATAGGGCTTGATGGCCGGCGCGGACACGATGGGCCGAAGGGCCTCTTTCTGTGCTGTATAAATCTATGACTCTATATCAAGAAATGGCCGAGCGCACTGGATACAGCAAAGACTATGGGCCCCGACAACATTCCGGCTATCGTGCTGAAGACTTGTGCTCCAGAACTAGCTGCGCCTCTAGCCAAGCTGTTCCAGTACAGCTACAACACTGGCATCTATCCGACAATGTGGAAAACTGCCCAGGTATGTCCTGTCCACAAAAAGCAGGACAAATCCAACCCGGCCAATTACCGCCCCATCAGTCTACTCTCAATCATCAGCAAAGTGATGGAAGGCGTCATCGACAGTGCTATCAAGCGGCACTTACTCACCAATAACCTGTTCACTGATGCCCAGTTTGGGTTCCGCCAAGACCACTAGGGCTCCCGACCTCATTACAGCCTTGGTCCAAACATGGACAAAGGAGCTGAATTCCAGAGGTGAGGTGAGAGTGACTGCCCTTGACATCAAGGCAGCATTTGACCGAGTCTGGCATCAAGGAGCCCTAGTAAAACTGAAGTCACTGGGAATCAGGGAAAACGCTCCACTGGCTGGAGTCATACCTAGCACAAAGGAAGATGGTTGTGGTGATTGAAGGTCAATCATCACTGCCCCAGGACGTCGCTGCAGGAGTTCCTCAGGGCAGTGTCCTAGGCCCAACCATCTTCAGCTGCTTCATCAATGACCTTCCCTCCAACATAAGGTCAGAAATGGGGATGTTTGCTGATGACTGCACAGTGTTCAGCGCCATTCACAACTCCTCAGATAATGAAGCAGTCCATGCCCGCATGTAACAAGACCTGGACGACGTTCAGGCTTGGGCTGATAAGTGGCAGGTAACATTCGCACCACAGAAGTGCCAGGCAATGACTATCTACAATAAGCAAGAGTCTAACCACCGCCCCTTGACATTCAATGGCATTACCATCGCCGAATCCCCCACCATCAACATCCTGGGGGTCACCATTTACCAGAAACTTAACTGGACCAGCCACATAAATACTGTGGCAACAAGAGCAGGTCAGAGGCTGGGTAATATGTGGTGTGTGTCTCACCTCCTGACTCCCCAAAGCCTTTCCACCATCTACAAGGCACAAGTAAGGAGTGTGATGGAATACACTCCACTTGCCTGGATGAGTGCAGCTCCAACAACACACAACACTCAAGAAGCTCGACACCATCCAGGACAAAGCAGCCCGCTTGATCGACACCCCATCCACCACCTTAAACATTCACTCCCTCCACCACCGGCGTACCGTGGCTGCAGCGTGAACCATCTACAAGATGCAGTGCAGCAACTCGCCAAGGCTTCTTCGGCAGCACCTCCCAAACCCGCAACCTCTTCCACCTAGATGGACAAGGACAGCAGACGCATGGGAACACCACCACCTCCAAGTTCCCCTCCAAGTCACACACCATCCTGACTTAGAAGTATATCGCCGATCCTTCATCGTCGCTGGGTCAAAATCCTGGAACTCCCTCCCTAACAGCACTGTGGGTGTACCTTCACCACACGGACTGCAGCGGTTCAAGAAGGCGGCTCACCACCACCTTCTCAAGGGCAACTAGGGATGGGCAATAAACGCTGGCCTTGGCAGCGACGCCCAGATCCTATAAACAAATTTTAAAAAAGTCTCTCTCTCAGTCTCTCACTCTCTCTCTCACTGTCTCTCTCACTCTCAGTCTCTCTCTCTCTCTAAGTCTCTGTCTCACTCTCAGTCTCAGTCACTCTCTCTCTCTTAGTCTCTGTCTCAGTCTCTCTCTCTCAGTCTCTCGCTCTCAGTCTCTTGCTCTGTCTCACTGTCTCAGTCTCTCTCTCAGTCTCTCTCAGTCTCTCGCTCTCAGTCTCTTGCTCTGTCTCACTGTCTCAGTCTCTCTCTCTCAGTCTCTCGCTCTCAGTCTCTTGCTCTGTCTCACTGTCTCAGTCTCAGTCTCTCAGTCTCTCTCTCTCAGTCTCTCGCTCTCAGTCTCTTGCTCTGTCTCACTGTCTCAGTCTCTCAGTCTCTCTCTCTTAGTCTCTCGCTCTCAGTCTCTTGCTCTGTCTCACTGTCTCAGTCTCAGTCTCTCTCTCTCAGTCTCTCGCTCTCAGTCTCTCGCTCTGTCTCACTGTCTCAGTCTCTCTCTCAGTCTCTCGCTCTCAGTTTCTTGCTCTGTCTCACTATCTCTCTCAGTCTCTCTCTCTCTCAGTCTCTCTCACAGTCCCTCTCAGTCTCTCTCTGTCTCACTCAGTCTTAGTCTCTCAGTCTCAATCTCACTCAGACTCAGTCGCAGTCTGTCTGCCTCAGTCGCAGTCTCTCTCTGTCTCACGCTGAGTCTGTCTCTGTCTCTCTCAATCTCACTCAGTCTCAGTCTCTGTCTCAGTGCCCCGGGGCCAGGGAATGGAATAATCAGACCTGCGTCTGATCACTCTGCTGTGACCCCAGCTGGCAAGTGTGGGCCTGTAGATGTCGAATGAGGACGGAATCAGGATCAGGAGCGACTGTATTGGCCTGTACAATATCAAGTAGAATATCAATATTCGCTGTCTGGTCTTAACACGTAAAGGATGGCAACTTTGGTGAGGTACCAGAGGGTGGCTGGGACTCTCCGGAAATGCACCCCAGCAACTTCTTGGAGGAGAAAAATTGATGGAGAAAAATTGATTGAGAAAAAAACCACAAAAATAATATTACTGACCCAGAAGAATGTAACTTGTTGCTTTGTTTCTGCCTTTCTGATTTAGAAGCTGTGCTCTTTTGTTCCTATACCCCTGTCCAGGTGTGCACATAGGTAGATGCTCCCCAAACACAGCGAACCCAGGCAAAATGAACAGTTTTACATGGAAGTCCTGAAGGAGCTCAAATCCCCAGGGACAGATGGTGACTGAGACTAGTGAGGAGTTGTTTGAAGCATTGACGACTGTTATGAGGGAGTCACTGGGCACTGGGGAGGTACCAGTAAACTGGAAACAAGCTGATTCAAAAGAAAGTGACCAAAGGGTGCTTGCAACTACAGACCCAGTAAAAGAAGAAAGACTTTCACGACCTCGGGACGTCCCAAAGCACTTTACAACCAATTAAATACTTTTGAAGTCTAGTCACTGATGTCATTTAGAGAAGCACAGCAGCCAATTTGTGCACAGCAAGGTCCCAGAAACATAATGACCAGATAATCTGTTTTAGGTGTTGGTTAAGGATAAATATTGTCCAGAGCACCGGGGACAACTCCCCTTTTTTCCCAATAGTGTTGTGGGATTTTTTATATCCACCTGAGAGGACAAACAAGACCTGGTTTAAAGTCTGATCCAAAAGTCGGCACCTCTGACAGTGTAGCACTCCCTTAATACTGCACCAGAGTGTCAGTCGAAATATTATGCTCAAGTCCCTGAGTGGGGCTTGAACACACGACCTTCTTGCACAAAGGCGACCGTGCTAAACGAGGAAGGTTCCTGCTGACGGAGATTTGGATCAGAGCAGATCATGAAACGGCCTGCATCAATCTCACTTGTATTCTGTGTAAAATAATAGAATCAGTTATTATGAATAAAGAAGATTATCTAGACATTAATTACTTAATTAACAGCAGTTAAAATGGATTCAGGAAGGAAGATCCTGCCTGACCAATGTCCTTGACTTCTTTGAAGAAATAACATCCTTAGTAGACTATGATAAGCTCTACGACGTGTTGTACCTAGACTTCCGGAAGGCATTTGACAAAGTTCCTCATTAAAGGCTATTAGTTAAGATCAACAAAAACAATAACAACTTGCATTTATATAGCGCCTTTAACGTAGCAAAACATCCCAAGGCGGTTAACGAGAGTTATTGAAAACATTTTTGACACAGAGCCACAGAAGGAGATATCAGGACAGATGACCAAAGGCTTGGTCAAAGAGGTAGGTTTTAATGAGCATCTTTATGGAGGAGTGGGAGGAGGAGAGGTTTAGGGAGGGAATTCCAGAGCTTTGGGCCGAGGCAGCTGAAAGCCGGCCGCCATTGGTGGAGCAATGAAAATTGGGGTTGCGCAAGAGGCCAGAATTGGAGGAGTGCAGAAATCTCGAAGGCTTGTATGGCTGGAGGAGGTTACAGAAATAGGGAGGGGAGAGGCCATGGAGGGATTTGCAAACAAGAATGAGGATTTTAAAACTGAGGCATTGTCGGACTGGGAGCCAGTATAAGTCAACAAGCACAGGGGTGATGGGTGAACGAGACTTGGTGCGAGTTAAGATACAGGCAGCAGAGTTTTGGATGAGCACAAGTTTATGTAGGGTGGAAGATAGGAGGCCAGCCAGGAGAGCGTTGGAATAGTCGAGTCTAGGGGTATGGTTGAGCAGCAAATGAGCTCAGGCAGGGTCAGACTCGGGCGATGTTATGGAGGTGAAAGTAGGCAGTCTTGGTGATGAAGTGGATATGTGGTCGGAAGCTCATCTCGGGGTCAAACACAATACCAAGGTTACGAACGGTCTGGCTCAGCTTCAGACAGTTGCCAGGGATGGAAACGGTGGTGAGGGAACGGAGTTTGTGACAGGGACCAAAGACAATGGGGGAGAAATTGGGTCGTGCCCCCTTCGGGGTGCTAACTTCGCAGGGGCGCTACTTTTCGCTGCCCAAAAACGTTAGCGCCCCGCGCCCGAAATTGAATGGTAGCACCCCAAGCAGGAGGCGGGCGCTACTGGAAGCGCTCCCCCTCCCTCTTGGGTGCTCCAGCCCAATATCGCGGCGCTATGTGCTGCAGCGCCACGTGCGTCATCACGTAGCGCCGTGGTACTGCAGGCCTTCCTCCCCTTACTTAAGGGGAGAGGCCTTGCATAGCGCGAACCGGGACCCTGCTGGATCACCAGGGAGTGGGGTGCCGGCAAAAGAGCCCGGCACTCAAGAGGAGGGAGGCAGAGGGGGCAGGTGCTGGCAGGCAGCCAGCAAAAAAAAATGGCCGCCCGGCACCTCCCCTTTAAATATCGCCACCCCGGCCATACGTACGCCCCCCTGACCCGGTCGGACATAGCGTCCGGCAGTACATTAGGGGGCGCGACCCAAGTAAGCAGCCGGGGCGCTGCGCACGGTGATGACGTCATCGCCGGAGGCGCAGCGCCGCGGGACGCTACCGGCTGCCGCCGCCACTAACCTCCTGCTGAATTTCGCGGGAGGCGTCAGCGGCGCCACGCACGGGCACTAGTTGCTTTGCGCCCCGTTAGCGCTAACGGGAGGCGCAAAGCAACCGAATTTTGCCCCCAACGACTTCAATCTTCCCAATAATTAGTTGGAGGAAAAGATTCAGGGTAAATCTTGAATATGGATAAGAAATTGGCTGATGGGTAGAAAGCAATGGGTTCTTGTTAGAGGAGAAACACCAAGGTTGGGGTGGGGAAGGAGAAGTATTCAGTGGGATTGGTGTCGGCACCACCACTGTTTCTAATTTACATCAAACTATGAGGGGCAGCTCAGAAATAACAATGAGGTGTACAAATATGTAAGTGGACAGAACAAGGACATGTCTGCATTAAATTTCATAAGTGTTCACGTAGGAAGGAAATATGGGTGAGGCATGAATGGAATGGAATCTCTTCCAAACTTCTATCTAAATCCTTTCGATGGGCTTTCTTAGAATCATAGCATGTTACAGCACAAAAGAAGGCCATTCAGCCCGTTGAGCCTCTGCCGACTCTCTGCAAGAGCACTTCAGCTAGTCCCACTCCCCCACCCTTTCCCCGTAGCCCTGCAAATGGTTTATCCAATTCCCTTTTGAAAGCCGTGATTGAATCTGCCTCCACCACCCTTTCAGGCAGTGCATTCCAGATCATAACCACTCGCTGCGTAAAAAAGTTTTCCCTCATGTCGCCTTTGGTTCTTTTGCCAATCACCCTAAATCTGTGTCCTCTGGTTCTCGACCCTTCTGCCAATGGGAACAGTTTCTCTCTATCTACTCTGTCCCGACCCCTCATGACTTTGAACACCTCTATCAAATCTCCTCTCAATCTTCTCTGCTCTAAGGAGAACAACCCCAGCTTCTCCAGTCTATCCACGTAACTGAAGTCCCTCATCCATGGAACCATTCTTGTAAATCTTTTCTGCCCCTCTCTAAGGCCTTCACATCCTTCCTAAAGTGTGGTGCCCAGAATTGGACACAATACTCCAGTTGTGGCCGAACCAGTGATAAAGGTTCATCATAACTTCCTTGCTTTTGTACTCTATGAAGCCCTGGATCCCGTATGCTTTTTTAACCACTTCCTCAACCTGCCCTGCCACCTTCAACGATTTGTGCACATATATCCCAGGTCTCTCTATTCATGCACCCCCTTTAGAATTGTACCCTTTAGTTTATATTGCCTCTCCTCGTTCTTCCCACCAAAATGTATCACTTTGCACTTTTCTGCGTTAAATTTCATCTGCCACGTGTCCGCCCATTGCACCAGCCTGTCTACGTCCTCTTGAAGTCTATCACTATCCTCCTCACTGTTCACTATACTTCCAAGTTTTGTCATCTGCACATTTTGAAATTGTGCCCTGTACACCCACATTAATATATATCAAGAAAAGCACTGGTCCTAGAACCGATCCCTGGGGAACACCACTCTCTCTATACCTTTCTCCAGTCCGAAAAACGACCGTTCACCACTACTCTCTGTTTCCTGTCACTTAGCCAATTCTGTATCCATGCTGCCACTGTCCCTTTTATTCCATGGGCTTCAACTTTACTGGCAAGCCTATTATGTGGCACTTTATCAAACGCCTTTTGGAAGTCCCTGTACACCACATCAACCGCATTGCCCTCATCAACCCTCTCTGTTACCTCATCAAAAAACTCGATCAAGTTAGTTCTTCCCCCACTTCCACACCCCGAACCTTACAGGAGCGTAATCTCTGACTCACTGTGAGTAACGCCGATAGGACGTTTGAAATCTGTGATGTTATCTCAAGGGGATTGGAATACAAAAGTGAGGATGTGATGCTTGAGTTGTACAAAGCCTCGGTCAGACCCCATCTGGAGTTCAGTTCTGGGCCCCGCACCTCAGGAAGGATATATTGGCCTCGGAGAGGGAGCAGCGCACATTCACCAGAGTGATACCAGGGCTAAAACGGTTAAATTTTGAGGACAAGTTGCATAAACTTGGCTTGTATTCCCTTGAGTATAGAAGGTTAAGGGGTGATCTAATCGAGGTATTTAAAATGATTAGATAGAGTATATGCAGAGATATGTTCCTCTGGTGGGGGAGCCCAGAACAAGGGGGCACAAACTTAAAATTAGAGCTCGGCCATTCAGGAGTGAAATCAGGGAGCATTTTTCCACATAAAGGGTAGTGGAAATCTGGAACTCTCTTCCCCCAAAAGTCTAAATGCTTTGTCAGATGAAATTTTCAAGACTGAGATCGACAGATTTTTATTGGATTTTTATCAAGGGATATGGAGCAAACGCGGGTAAATGGAGTTGAGGTACAGATCAGCTATGAATGGCGGAACAGGCTCGAGGGGCTGAATGGCCTCCTCCTGTTCCTGTGCAACAGGCTCCAGGGACTGAATGGCCTCCTCCTGTTCCTGTGTAACAGGCTCGAGGGGGCTGAATGGCCTCCTCCTGTTCCTGTGTAACAGGCTCCAGGGGCTGAATGGCCTCCTCCTGTTCCTGTGTAACAGGCTCCAGGGGCTGATTGGCCTCCTCCTGTTCCTGTGTAACAGGCTCCAGGGACTGAATGGCCTCTTCCTGTTCCTGTGTAACAGGCTCGAGGGGGCTGAATGGCCTCCTCCTGTTCCTGTGTAACAGGCTCCAGGGGCTGATTGGCCTCCTCCTGTTCCTGTGTAACAGGCTCGAGGGGCTGAATGGCCTCCTCCTGTTCCAGTG
>JASTWF010000750.1:0-17500 GCA_030390025.1 Squalus acanthias | reverse complement strand
CTGTACACCAGCTACTGGAATGTATCATATGCCACTGCATGATTCTCCCCTCTTTGAAAAGTGGACAGAATTTACACTCTATCAGACCAACACTCGGGATCTGAACCAACAGATAATTTGTGTAAATAAAACAGGTTAAAATAATAAATATGCCGCTCGCTTTCTCTCTAAACATCGACTTGTGAATCGTGCCACAGCCTCGAACTGACCGAGGTCCTCTGCTGGTCAGTGCACACAGCTCTCTGGGTACAAAGCTGACACTGACTGGAGACTGTCCCTGACAGGCCGGCCTAGAGAAGGATGGTGGCAGCTCCTTTGAAGTTATACTAAAACAAAAGGCAGCGAATGACTGCATCTCATAATGATGAGATCAATAGTGATCCACAGAAGGCTGCTTATCTCAATAATATTGAATGGATGGCCAACCTTTCACAATGGCAAGGAAAGACGGTGATTGAATCTGATGGCTCCTGCGAATTAAACAGTTAAATAGAAACATAGGAACAGGAGTGGGCCATTCAGCCCCTTGAGCCTGTTCCGCCATTCCATTAGATTATGGCTGATCTGTACCTCACCTCCATTAACACTTTGCACCTTGTGAAGCCTTCTGCAGTCACTATGTCAGGTTTCTGAGCTGATCGATGCCCTTGTCACCTCCTCTGCTCTCCTGGCCGACCTCCCATCTTCCATTCTTCATAAACTTCAGCTCATCCAAAACTCTGCTGCCCGTATCCTAACTCGCACTAAGTCCCACTCACCCAGCACCCCTGTGCTCGCTGACTTACATTAGCTTCCAGTCCCCCATTACCTCGAATTTAAAATTCTCATCTTCATGTTCGAATCCCTTCATGCCTTCAACCCACCCTATCTCTGTAGCCTTCTCCAGCACAACAACCCTCTGATAACTCTGCGTTCCTCCAACTCATGCCTCTTGTGCATCCCCTACTCCTTTCGCCCACCATTGGCGGCCGGGCCTTCAGCCATCTAGGATCTAAGCTCTGGAATTCCCTCACTAAACCTTTCTGCCTCCCTCTCCTTGAAGATTCTCCTTAAAACCTCTACCTCTTCCACTCAAATATCTCCTTTGTCTCAGTGAAGATTTTTGTCTGATTACGCTTCTGTGAAACAGCTTGGGACGTTTATCCACGTTAAAGGCGCTATATAAATGCAGTTATTGTTACTGATTTTTCTTCAAGAAATGTCTTGTGTGACATTTGGTTTTAACCCCTTGCATTCTGTTGCTAGCATTGTAAGTTAAAAATTCAACAAAGACAAAAATCCATTTTGTTACAGTTCTCTTTCCATCCCTCCCTCCCTCTATATGAAATGTTTGATGCATTTAAGGGGAAGCTAGGTAAACGCATGAGTGAGAAAAGAATAGAAGGATATGCCGATAGGGTTAGATGAAGATGGGTCGGAGGAGGCTCACCTGGCGCATAAGCACCGGCACAGACCAGTTGGGCCAAATGGCCTGGTTCTGTGCAGTACATTCTATGTAATTCCATATCACAATCTCTGATAGTTAAAAACAGTTACTGAAGGAACTGCTAGCTCCTAGTAGAAATAAGGAAATCCTTTTGCATGTATTGTCCTGTTAAGTGAACCCCATTCTACTCTCATTACAGTTCAGCTCTTTTCAATAATTATGAAATTGTTGAATTATTTCTTAAACTGAAGTAATGGGGTACAGTATGGTATCAGGATGAATCCAACCCAACCAATTACTGCCCTATCAGCCTCCTCCCAATCATAAGTAAAGTGCTAGAAGGAGTCATCAATAGTATAAAACAACCCCTGCGATAGGTGTCAGCCATGGCTCAGGGGGTAGCACTTTCACCTTGGAGTCAGAAGGCTGTCCCACTCCAGAGATTTGAGCACAAAATCTAGGCTGACACTCCACTGCAGTACTGAAGGAGTGCAGCACTGTCGGAGGTGCCGTTTTTCGGATGAGACGTTAAACCGAGGCCCCGTCTGCTCTCTCAGGTGGATGTAAAAGATCCCATGGCACTATTTCGAAGAAGTGCAGGGGAGTTCTACCCGGTGGCCTGACCAACAATTATCCCTCAACCAACACCTAAAACAGATTATCTGGTCATTATCACATTGCTGTTTATGGGAGCTTGCTGTGCGCAAATTGGCTGCCACGTTTCCTACAATACAACAGGGACTAAACTTCAAAAAGTACTTCATTGGCTGTAAAGCTCTTTGGGATGTCCTGAGGTCATTAAAGGTTTTCTTTTTTTTCTTTTTGTGGCTTAGAACCAGACCATACGGTGCATTAATTCACTGAGCCATGTGAGCGAACTCTTAAACTAGGTTAATGTCACCTTCTTCCCTTTATTGAATGAAATTAAAATGCACCTTGGAGGCTGCAGTCAGAGGCTTGTGGAGTGTTGGAGTCACTGACCCCCATGACTCCAACCCCTAGGAGAATAAAAGTCAAATGATTCCAAATATATTCTTTAATGCAATACGAAGGGCTCAAAAAGTAAACTTTTATAATGAAATAAATCTGACTGTGGACCAATAATCATCGATTCCAGATGGCAGACAGCAATTCCCTTGGGAGATGGGAAAGGCTTGGGACAGATTCCCATACTGGGCCTGCTGCCATCAGCATTTACACAAGAGTCCATAAAACAAACGTGGAGAGGATTAATGTCACAGTTAACCGTATCTTCACTTTATGTCACAGTGTGTTTACGGTCAAGGAACTGCAAGCACCCAGACTGTTTCCCAGTGCACAGTTCCGGCTTGCTCCCCACAATGCCTGCGTTGTGGGCTAATGCTTTGGGTGTACAGTACCTCCCGATCCTAAACGATGCTTGCTGTTCCCAGTGGGAAATGATCCGGCCCCTGGGCTAATCTCCAGATCTTGGGTCTGATCAGCCTGATGCTGTTGCTGCTCTGGGCTCCTGCTGGGCTCAGCATCTGTTCCACAGCCCAGCCACGCTCAAGGCCTCGCCTTTGCACAACCTGCTTCCCTCCACATTATTTCCTTTCTTATGCAGCTTTCTCTCCTCTCTGGAGCGCGCTGCCTCGTGCTGCTAACAACAACAACCTGGATTTATATAGCATCTTTAACGTAGTAAAACGTCCCAAGGCGTTTCACAGGCGTGTTATTAAACTAAGTTTGACACCTGGTCACATGATATTAGGACAGACTTGGTCAAAGAGGTAGATTTTAAGGAGCGCCTTAAAGGAGGAAAGAGAGGCGAAGAGGTTTAGGGAGGGAAATCCAGAGTTTAGGGCCTTGGTAGCTGAAGGCACGGCCGCCTATGGTGGAGCGATTAAAATCGGAAAAGCGCAAGAGGCCTGAATTGGAGGAGCGCAGAGATCTCGGAGGCTTGTAGGGCTGGAGGAGATTACAAAGATAGGGAGGGATTTGAAAACAAGAATGAGAATTTTAAAATCGAGGCGTTGCTTAACTGGGAGACAGCGAGCACAGGGGTGATGGGTGAACAGGACTTGGTGCGAGTTAGGACACGGGCAGCAGAGTTTTGGCTGACCTCAAGTTTACGGAGGGTAGAATGTGGGAGGCCGGCCAGGAGTGTGTTGGAATAGTCAAGTCTAGAGGCAACAAAGGCATGGATGAGGGTTTCAGCAGCAATCCACTGGTCACCCTCTGCTACCTGGATCCCAAGTGACCATTCTTTATGCATGAGACTGGAGTGTCGGTGGGCTGTTCTACAATGGAGGGTATCGCAGCAGAGCCCAATTCTGTCCTTGTGCATAGAACATAGAACATTACAGCACAGTACAGGCCCTTCGGCCCTCGATGTTGTGCCGAGCATTGTCCGAGACCAAGATCAAGCTATCACACTCCCTCTCACTCTGGTGTGCTCCATGTGCTTATCCAATAACCGCTTGAAAGTTCCTAAAGTGTCCGACTCCACTATCACAGCAGGCAGTCCATTCCACACCCCAACCACTCTCTGAGTAAAGAATCTACCTCGGACATCCCTTCTATATCTCCCCCCATGCACCTTATAGTTATAGAACGTGCATCTTCCAGCAAAGGTCCCTGGATAGCAATCAGGAGCAGGAATTCTGCCAGACTTTACCCTCTTTAAAGAAAGAAATTGCATTTATATAACACTATTCACGATCTCAGGACGTCCCAAAGCACTTTACAGCCAATGAAGTACTTTTGAAGTGTAGTCACTGTTGTAATGTAGGAAACATGGCAGCCAAAATCCCACAAACAGCAATGTGATAATGACGGAGCATCTGTTTTAGTGATGTTGGTTGAGGGATAAATATTGGCCACGACACCAGGGAGAACTCCCCTGCTCTTCTTCAAATTAATGGGACCTTTAACGTCCACCTGAGTTGGTTCAACGTCTCATCCGAAAGACGGCAGCTCCGTCAGTGCAGCATGCTAGATCATAACGACTCACTGCGTAAAAAAATTCTCCTCATTTCCCCCCGCCACCCCTGGCTCTTTTACCAATTATCTTAAATCTGTGTCCTTTTTTTTATTCATTCACAGGATGTGGGCATCGCTGGCAAGGCCAGCATTTATTGCCCATCCCTAGTTGCCTTTGAGGAAGTAGTGGTGAGCCTCCTTCTTGAACTACAGCAGTCCGTGTGGTGAAGCTACTCCCACAGTGCTGTTAGGGAGGGATTTTGACCCAGCGACGATGAAGGATCGACGATATACTTCTAAGTCAGGATGGTGTGTGACTTGGAGGGGAACTTGCAGGTGGTGGTGTTCTCATGCGCCTGCCGCCCTTGACCTTCTAGGTGATAGACTTCGCGGGTTTGGGAGGTGCTGCCGAAGAAGCCTTGGCGAGTTGCTGCAGTGCATCTTGTAGATGGTACACACTGCAGCCACGGTACGCCGGTGGTGGAGGGAATGAATGTTTAAGGTGGTGGATGGGGTGCCAATCAAGCGGGCTGCTTTGTCCTGGATGGTGTCGAGCTTCTTGAGTGTTGTTGGAGCTGCACTCATCCAGGCAAGTGGAGAGTATTCCATCACACTCCTTACTTGTGCCTTGTAGGTGGTGGAAAGGTTTTGAGGAGTCAGGAGGTGAGTCACTCGCCACAGAATACCCAGCCTCTGACTGACCTGCTCTTGAATTTAATGGCAGGTCAAGTTAAGTTTCTGGTTAATGGTGACCCCCCCAGGATGTTGATGGGGGGACAGATTCAATGATGATAATGCCATTGAATGTAAAGAGGCGGTGGTTAGACTCCCTTGTTGGAGATGGTCATTGCCTGGCACTTATGTGGCGTGAATGTTACCAATCCTGCCACTAAAAACAGTTTCTCCTTTTTTACTCTAACAGAACCCTATATAGTTTTGAACACCTCCTATCAAATCTCCTCATAACCTTAATACAATAGCAAAATACTGCGGATGCTGGAAATCTGAAATAACAGAAAATGCTGGAAACACTCAGCAGGCCAGGCAGCATCCGTGGAGAGAGAAACTGAGTTAACGGGTCCCAGATCTGAAGCGTTAACTCTGTTTCTCTCTCCATGGATGCTGCCTGGCCTGCTGAGTGTTTCCAGCATTTTCTGTTACTCCTCATAACCTTCTCTGCTCTAAGGAGAACCAAGCCAGTTCCTCCAGTCTATCCACATAACTGAAGTCCCTCATCCCTGCTACTATTCTAGTAAATCTCCTCTGCACCCTCTCTAAGGCCTTGACATCCTTCCTAAAGTGTGGTGCCTGGAATTGGACACAATATTCCAGCTGAGGCCTAACCAGTGGTTTATAAAGGTTTCGTATAACTTCCTTGCTTTTGTACTCTATGCCTCTATTAATAAAGCCAAGGATCCCGTGTGCTTTATTAACAGCCTCCTCAACTTGTCCTGCCACCTTCAGAGATCTGTGTACATTTACCCCCCGATCTCTCTGTTCCTGCACCCCCTTTAACATTGTACCATTTAGTTTAGATTGCCTCTCCTCATTCTTTCTACCAAAATGTATCACTTCACACTTGTCTGCATTACATTTCATCTGTCATGTGTCTGCCCATTTCACCAGTCTGTCTATATCCTCCTGAAGTCTGTTACTGTCCTCCTCATTATTTACTACATTTCCAAGTTTTGTGTCATCTGCTAACTTTGAAATGATGCCCTATATGCCCAAGTCCAGGACATTAATATATATCAAGAAGAGCAGTGGTCCTAATACCGACCCCTGGGGGACACCACTGCACACTTCCTCCAGTCTGAAAAACAATCATTCACCACTACTCTCTGCTTTCTGTCCCTTAGCCAACTTCGTATCCATGCTGCCACTGTCCCTTTAATCCCATGGGCTTCAATTTTGCTAATAAGTCTATATGTGGTATCAAATGCTTTTACAAAGTCCATATACACATCAACCGCACTACCATAGAATCATAGAAGATAGGAGCAGGAGTAGGCCATTCAGCCCCTCGAGCCTGCTCCGCCATTCAATGCGATCATGGCTGATCATCCAAATTCAGTACCCTGTCCCTGCTTTCTCCCCATATCCCTTGATCCCTTTAGCCTTAAGAAATATATCCAACTCCTTCTTGAATCTATTTAATGAATTGGCCTCTACTGCCTTCTGTGGCAGAGAATTCCACAGGTTCACCACTCTCTGGGTGAAGAAATTCCTCCTCATTTCTGTCCTAAATGGCTTACCCCTTATCCTTAGACTGTGACCTCTGGTTCTGGACTCCCCCGCCATCGGGAACATCCTTCCTGCATCGAGTCTGTCTAGTCCTGTCAGAATTTTATAAGTTTCAATGAGATCCCCTCTCATTCTTCTAAACTCCAGCGAGTATAAGCCCAATCGACCCAATCTCTCTTCATCAACCCTCTCCGTTTCCTACATTACAACTGTGACTACACTTCTAAAGTACATCATTGGCTGTAAAGCGCTTTGGGAAGTCCAGTGGTCATGAAAGGTGCTATATGAATGCAAGTCTTCCTTTTCTTTTTCATCAAAGAACTCAAATCAAGTTAGTCAAACACGATTTGCCTTAAACAAATCCATGCAGACTTTCATTTATTAGCCCATACTTTTCCAAGTGCCAATTCATTTTGTCCCTAATTATTGTTTCTAAAAGTTTTCCTACCACCGACGTTAGGCTGACTGGCCTGTAATTGCCAGGTTTATCCCTCTCCCCTTTTTTGAACTGGGGTGTAACATTTGCAATCCTCCAGTCCTCTGGCACCACACCCATATCTTTGGAGGATTGGAAAATTGTGGCCAGAGCCTTCGCAATTTCCACCCTTACTTCCCTCAGTAATCTAGAATGCATCCCATCTGGACCAGGTGACATTTCTACTTTGAGTACTTTTTAAATGTCTCCTCTTTATCTATTTTCATCCTATCCAATATCGCTACTGCCTCCTCCTTTACTGCTACATTGGCAGCATCCTCTTCTCGAGTGAAGACAGATGCAAAGTACTCATTTAGTGCCTCAGCCAGGCGCTCTGCTCCACCAGAAGATCTCCTTGTTGGTCCCGAATCAGCCCCACCCTTCCTTTGACTGCCCTTTTACCATTTATATGTTTATAAAAGACTATTGGGTTGCCTTAGTCGCTAATCTATTCTCATACTCTCTCTTTGCCCCTCTTATCCCCTTTTGTAGATCTCCTCAGCACTTTCTATATCCAGCTCGGTTCTCTACTGTATTAAGAACCTTACATTTGTCAGAACCCTCCTTTATTCTGTCATCCAGGGAGCTGTAGCTTTGGATGCCCTTCCTTTCCCCCTCGTGGGAATGTGTCTACTCTGTATCCAAACCATTTTCTCTTTGAAGACCTCCCACTGTTCAATTACTGTTTTGCCTCCCAATTTTTGATTCCAATCCAAATGGGCCAGATCCCTTTTCAACTCACTGAAATTAGCCCTCTTCCAGTTAAGTATTTTAATGCTTGATTGTTCCTTGTCCTTTTCCACAACTATTCTAATCTTGATGATATTATGATCAAGCAGAGTATTTTTTAAATGGTGAGAGATTGGGAAATGTTGGCGTTCAGAGGGACCTGAGTCCTTGTACACGAATCACTGAAAGTTAACATGCAGGTACAGAAAGCAATTAGGAAAGCAAATAGTATGTTGGCCTTTATTACAAGAGGATTTGAGTATAAGAGTAAAGACATCTTACTGCAATTATATAGGGCCCTGGTGAGACCACACCTGGAGTATTTTGTACAGTTTTGGTCTCCTTACCTAAGGAAGGATATACTTGCCATAGAGGGAGTGCAACGAAGGTTCACCAGACTGGTTCCTAGGATGGGGGGATTGTCCTATGAGGAGAGATTGAGAAGACTAGGCCTATATTCTCTAGAGTTTAGAAGAATGAGAGGTGATCTCATTGAAAGATACAAAATTCTTACAGGGCTTGACAGGGTAGATGCAGGGAGGATGTTTCCCCTGGCTGGGGAGTCTAGAACCAGGGGTCACAGTCTCAGAATAAGGGGTCGGCCATTTAGGACTGAGATGAGAACTTTCTTCACACAGAGGGTGGTGAATCTTTGGAATTCTCTACCCCAGAGGGCTGTGGAGGCTCAGTCGTTGAGTATATTCAAGACAGAGATCGATAGATTTTTGAATATTAAGGGAATCGAGGGATATGGGGATAGTGCAGGCAAGTGGAGATGAGGTAGAAGATCAGCCATAATCTTATTGGATGGCGGAGCAGGCTTGAAGGGCCAAATGGCCGACTCCTGCTCCTATTTCTTATGTATTTGGGTGTCTGAGTGTGTGTTAGTGTATTTGGGTGTCTGAGTGTGTGTTAGTGTATTTGGGTGTCTGAGTGTGTGTTAGTGTATTTGGCTGTCTGAGTGTGTGTTAGTGTATTTGGCTGTCTGAGTGTGTGTTAGTGTATTTGGCTGTCTGAGTGTGTGTTAGTGTATTTGGGTGTCTGAGTGTGTGTTAGTGTATTTGGGTGTCTGAGTGTGTGTTAGTGTATTTGGCTGTCTGAGTGTGTGTTAGTGTATTTGGCTGTCTGAGTGTGTGTAACTGAGTGTCTCTGAGTCAGTGTGTGTGTGCACTGCAGCCCTGCTGTAGAGAGAGGACTCTTACTTTGACACTTAAAGGCACCCATCCCTGTCAGTACTCCCGTAATAGGGGCGGGGAACATGGTAATTGAGCAGAATTCAAACACTGGAGATCATTCATGACTTCGCCTTTTTTTGCTTTGGTTCCGTGATGAAAATTGAATTTCACAGCGTATTATGTGTCTTGTCAGCAGGACGGCATGAAGAGACAGTAAGTGAGAGTTGAGTGTGCGCCCGGTCTGGTCTGGGGGGTCTCTCTGAGGAGTGGGCTGTCAAACGCTGAGTTTTGATAGCGTGCCCTAACTGAGGAGATTTGCTGTCTCAGTTGATGGTTGCTGAATGCAAAGGTCTCTATGAGCAATAAATAACACATTGAGACAGGGGGAGAGAGAGGGGCTCCCGGCTCGAATTACCATACAAATCCTCTGACCATACATGCCGAGTGTGTGCTGAGGGAGAAAGGAATAGAAGGCTCTGCAGCTTGGTGAAAAGAAGTAGGGTGGGAGGAGGCTCTTGTGGAGCAGAAACGCCGGCAGGGCAGTTGGTTCGAATGGCCTGTTTCTGTGCTGCAAATTCTATGTCATTCTATTTAAAAACCGAATGCAGCACCTGCGTTCTTAAAGAGACAGGCCCGGAGATCTGTGACTAAACTGAGCGGCAAATGTCGCCACCCCTACCCCTTCAAAGAAAAGTTAGGGCAGCATCATGTACTGTAATTCTTCCACCGTTTGTGCCTTACGTTTCTCTCTCTGTTGAGGGCACTCTTTGCCCCTGGGATATTTTGGGGTCAGCTTTGTTCCTGCTGTTCAGAAACTAGGGGTGTGCAGTGGGATTTTGTGTCTTGTCGGCTCCCTCCTCCTACACTGCGATGCTGAGAGTGGCATGGAGCTCCGGTGGGGGCCTTCCTGCCCCCATCCCCCAGAGTGACAGGAGTGACATAACCTGGGGAGTGACCGGCAGAACACTGACCAGACAGTGATTGAACACTCACATGGCCTTGACTGCTGTAACCTACTGGTGTTACTCCCGGACTCTTCACACTGTCCGGCATGGGGATGTCGGCAGAGAGAGAAATGTGTTTGTTACAGTCAGACTGTGGGTGTGACCCTCTCATTGTTCATTCCTCAAACTTAATCCTCACTGCTGACTCCCATCAACACACCAACTGTGGGGAGGGGTGCTCTATATCGAGGGTGATCTATATCGAGGGGGTGATCTATATCGAGGGTGTGATCTATAAGAGGGGGTGATCTATATCGAGGGTGATCTATATCAAGGGTGTGATCTATATCGAGGGTGTGATCTATACGAGGGGGTGATCTATATCGAGGGTGATCTATATCGAGGGGGTGATCTATATCGAGGGTGTGATCTATACGAGGGGGTGATCTATATCGAGGGTGATCTATATCAAGGGTGTGATCTATATCGAGGGGGTGATCTATATCGAGGGGGTGATCTATATCGAGGGTGATCTATATCGAGAGGGTGATCTATACGAGGGGGTGATCTATATAGAGGGTGATCTATATCGAGAGGGTGATCTATATCAAGGGTGTGATCTATATCGAGGGGGTGATCTATATCGAGGGGGTGATCTATATCAAGGGTGTGATCTATATCGAGGGGGTGATCTATACGAGGGGGTGATCTATATCAAGGGTGTGATCTATATCGAGGGGGTGATCTATATCGAGGGGGTGATCTATATCGAGGGTGATCTATACGAGGGGGTGATCTATATCAAGGGTGTGATCTATATCGAGGGGGTGATCTATATCGAGGGGGTGATCTATATCGAGGGGGTGATCTATATCAAGGGGGTGATCTATATCGAGGGGGTGATCTATATCAAGGGGGTGATCTATATCGAGGGTGTGATCTATACGAGGGGGTGATCTATATCAAGGGTGTGATCTATATCGAGGGGGTGATCTATATCGAGGGGGTGATCTATATCGAGGGGGTGATCTATATCAAGGGGGTGATCTATATCAAGGGTGTGATCTATATCGAGGGGGTGATCTATACGAGGGGGTGATCTATATCGAGGGGGTGATCTATATCGAGGGGGTGATCTATATCGAGGGTGATCTATATCGAGGGGGTGATCTATATCGAGGGGGTGATCTATATCGAGGGGGTGATCTATATCGAGGGGGTGATCTATAGCGAGGGGGTGATCTATATCGAGGGTGATCTATATCAAGGGTGTGATCTATATCGAGGGGGTGATCTATATCAAGGGTGATCTATATCGAGGGGGTGATCTATATCAAGGGTGATCTATATCGAGGGGGTGATCTATATCGAGGGTGTGATCTATACGAGGGGGTGATCTATATCGAGGGTGATCTATATCGAGGGGGTGATCTATATCGAGGGGGTGATCTATATCGAGGGGGTGATCTATATCGAGGGGGTGATCTATATCGAGGGGGTGATCTATATCGAGATTGGTGATCTATATCTAGAGGGTGATCTATATCTAGAGGGTGATCTATATCGAGGGTGTTCTATATCGAGGGGGTGATCTATACGAGAGGGTGATCTATATCGAGGGGGTGATCTATATCGAGAGGGTGATCTATATCGAGGGGGTGATCTATATCGAGGGGGTGATCTATATCGAGGGTGATCTATATCGAGGGGGTGATCTATATCAAGGGTGTGATCTATATCGAGGGGGTGATCTATATCGAGGGGGTGATCTATATCGAGGGAGATCTATATCGAGGGGGTGATCTATATCGAGGGGGTGATCTATATCGAGGGTGATCTATATCGAGGGTGATCTATATCGAGGGGGTGATCTATATCAAGGGTGTGATCTATATCGAGGGGGTGATCTATATCGAGGGTGTGATCTATATCGAGGGTGTGATCTATATCGAGGGGGTGATCTATATCGAGGCGGTGATCTATATCGAGGGTGATCTATATCGAGGGTGATCTATATCGAGGGGGTGATCTATATCGAGGGGGTGATCTATATCGAGGGAGATCTATATCGAGGGGGTGATCTATATCGAGGGGGTGATCTATATCGAGGGGGTGATCTATATCGAGGGGGTGATCTATATCGAGGGGGTGATCTATATCGAGGGGGTGATCTATATCGAGGGGGTGATCTATATCGAGGGGGTGATCTATACGAGGGGGTGATCTATATCGAGAGGGTGATCTATATCGAGGGGTGATCTATATCGAGGGTGATCTATATCGAGGGGGTGATCTATATCGAGGGTGATCTATATCGAGGGGGTGATCTATATCGAGGGTGATCTATATCGAGGGGGTGATCTATATCGAGGGTCTGATCTATATCGAGGGGGTGATCTATATCGAGGGTGATCTATATCGAGGGTGATCTATATCGAGGGGGTGATCTATATCGAGGGTCTGATCTATATCAAGGGTGTGATCTATATCGAGGGGGTGATCTATATCGAGGGGGTGATCTATATCGAGGGAGATCTATATCGAGGGTGATCTATATCGAGGGTCTGATCTATATCGAGGGGGTGATCTATATCGAGGGTGATCTATATCGAGGCGGTGATCTATATCGAGGGGGTGATCTATATCGAGGGTGTGATCTATACGAGGGGGTGATCTATATCGAGGGTGATCTATATCGAGGGGGTGATCTATATCGAGGGTGATCTATATCGAGGGGGTGATCTATATCGAGGGGGTGATCTATACAAGAGGGTGATCTATATCGAGGGGGTGATCTATACAAGAGGGTGATCTATATCGAGGGGGTGATCTATATCGAGGGGGTGATCTATATCGAGGGGGTGATCTATATCGAGGGAGTGATCTATATTGAGGGAGATCTATATCGAGGGTGATCTATATCGAGGGGGTGATCTATATCGAGGGTGATCTATATCGAGGGGGTGATCTATATCGAGGGTGATCTATATCGAGGGGGTGATCTATATCGAGGGGGTGATCTATATCGAGGGTGATCTATATCGAGGGGTGATCTATATCGAGGGGGTGATCTATATCGAGGGGTGATCTATATCGAGGGGGTGATCTATATCGAGGGGGTGATCTATATCGAGGGGGTGATCTATATCGAGAGGGTGATCTATATCGAGGGTGATCTATATCGAGGGTGTGATCTATATCGAGGGGGTGATCTATATCGAGGGTGTGATCTATACGAGGGGGTGATCTATATCGAGGGTGTGATCTTTATCGAGGGTGTGATCTATACGAGAGGGTGATCTATATCGAGGGTGATCTATATCGAGGGTGTGATCTATATCGAGGGGGTGATCTATATCGAGGGTGTGATCTATACGAGGGGGTGATCTATATCGAGGGTGTGATCTTTATCGAGGGTGTGATCTATACGAGAGGGTGATCTATATCGAGGGGGTGATCTATATCGAGGGTGTGATCTATACCGAGGGTGATCTATATCGAGGGTGATCTATATCGAGGGTGGGATCTATATCGAGGGTGGGATCTATATCGAGGGGGTGATCTATATCGAGGGGGTGATCTATATCGAGGGTGATCTATATCGAGGCTGATCTATATCGAGGGGGTGATCTATATCGAGGCGGTGATCTATATCGAGGGTGATCTATATCGAGGGGGTGATCTATATCGAGGGTGATCTATATCGAGGGTGATCTATATCGAGGGTGATCTATATCCAGGGGGTGATCTATTGCGAGGGTGATCTATACCGAGGGAGTGATCTATATCGAGGGTGATCTATATCGAGGGGGTGATCAATATCGAGGGTGATCTATATCGAGGGAGTGATCTATATTGAGGGAGATCTATATCGAGTGTGATCTATATCGAGGGTGATCTATATCGAGAGGGTGATCTATATCGAGGGGGTGATCTATATCGAGGGGGTGATCTATATCGAGGCGGTGATCTATATCGAGGCGGTGATCTATATCGAGGCGGTGATCTATATCGAGGCGGTGATCTATATCGAGGGGGTGATCTATATCGAGGGGGTGATCAATATCGAGGGTGATCTATATCGAGGGAGTGATCTATATTGAGGGAGATCTATATCGAGGGTGATCTATATCGAGAGGGTGATCTATATCGAGGGGGTGATCTATATCGAGGGGGTGATCTATATCGAGTGTGATCTATATCGAGGGTGATCTATATCGAGAGGGTGATCTATATAGAGGGTGATCTATATCGAGGGGGTGCTCTATATCGAGGGGGTGATCTATATCGAGGGGGTGATCTATATCGAGGGGGTGATCAATATCGAGGGTGATCTATATCGAGGGAGTGATCTATATTGAGGGAGATCTATATCGAGGGTGATCTATATCGAGAGGGTGATCTATATCGAGGGGGTGATCTATATCGAGGGGGTGATCTATATCGAGGGTGATCTATATCGAGGGGGTGATCTATATCGAGGGGGTGATCTATATCGAGGGGGTGATCTATATCGAGGGGGTGATCTATATCGAGGGGGTGATCTATATCGAGAGGGTGATCTATATCGAGGGTGATCTATATCGAGGGAGTGATCTATATCGGGGGGTGATCTATATCGGGGGGTGATCTATATCGAGGGGGTGATCTATATCGAGGGTGATCTATATCGAGAGGGTGATCTATATCGAGGGGGTGATCTGTACCCGAGGGGGTGATCTGTACCCGAGGGGGTGATCTATATCGAGGGGGTGATCTATATCGGGGGGTGATCTATATCGAGGGGGTGATCTATATCGAGGGTGATCTATATCGAGGGTGATCTATATCAAGAGGGTGATCTATATCGAGGGGGTGATCTGTACCCGAGGGGTTATCAGCCTGGGTTCCTGCTCCTGGTCACTGGCCAGTGATCCCTGCCAGTAAGTGTAGATATGTGAACATTGGGATCAGGATTGGCTGCAATGCTTCCAAGTGGAACAGCTTGCCAACACTTACTATCAAAGCTGCCACTTGAAGAATGGCCCCTTGGGTGAGGTGCCAGAAGGTCACTAGTCCTTGTGGAACTGTCCACCAGTAAGGGTCAGCACCTTCAGGGAAAGTGTATTAAAGGGAGAGTGCTGGATGAAAGGGTCAGGTGCTAGACGTCTTTCCAGGATTGACGAGATGACTTTATGATGGCCTCTTTCACCATCCAGCTCAGTGACTCCTCCCAGTTCCTTCCAGGTAATGATCAGCTGGGTCCTCACACCTGTCTCAAGCGCTGACTGACCCACAGTGACCTTTCACCGCAGCCCATCACAGGGCGATATAGGGGCCACGTACACAAGCCCAGAGTGCCGCAAGCAGGCTGCCTCCCACATCTCGTGTCCCAGTTAAACTTGAAGCTGTGTGATCCACCGGTCACACTGCATGTCATTCATGCTTCCCCTCCCCACCTAAAGCAGCCTCTTGTTAGGGAGGGCCCTACTGTTCCTGTTGAGTTACATGCCAATGGTTGAGAGTGAGTCAGCAATGGGAATCCATGCAGCTGCACCCTCTTAGAGTGCCGGACTTCTCTGTGTCTGCCCGTGGATACTGTCATGTGGAAATGGCTTTGCCCAACTTGTAGCTCACGTCAGACTGAATAAAGAAGAACGCACTTGCATTCATAAAGCATCTTGCCCCGCCCTCGACACATCCCCAAATGCTCTCCAACCAACAAATTAACCTTTTGACGCGTAGTCACTGTTGTTATGTAGGTAGCCAGTGTGCGCACAGCAAGATCCCACCAACCGCAGCTGCATTTAATCCACTTGCAGTGGTGTTGGTTGAGGAGGGAGGAATGCTGACCCAGTTGACTTGAGCTTTGGGTGTCCCTGTCCCCGAATCTGCTGGCACATAAGAACATAAGAACATAAGAAATAGGAGCAGGAGTAGGCCAATCGGCCCCTCGAGCCTGCTCCGCCATTCAATAAGATCATGGCTGATCTGATCCTAACCGCCAATCTACTATCTATCACAGAACCATCTCCTGCATCTAACAGAATTGCACACACGAAATAGGAGCAGAATCAGGCTACACAGTCCCTGGGCCCGCTCCACTACCCACAGGGCCATGACCGATCCGAACCTAGACTCATGTCCAAATTCCTGCCCGCTCCCCGTAACCCTTAATGCCCTTTACTTCTAGGAAACTGTCTATTTCTGTTTTAAATTTAATTAATGTTGTAGCTTCTACAGCTTTTTGTGGCAGCATATTCCATGGACCTACCACCCTCTGAGTGAAGTAGTTCCTCCTCATCTCAGTTTTGAAAGAGCAGCCCCTTATTCTAAGACTATGTCCCCTAGTTCTCGTCTCACCCGTCATCGGGAACATCCTCCCCGCATCCACCCCCTTCACACTGAGGGAGGAGCCATGGTGCTGCATTAACCTCTCCTATTCCTCTTCCCCAGTAGTAAGAAAGAAGAAAGGACTTGCAGTACAGCGCCTTTCATGACCTCAGGACGTCCCAAAGCGCTTCACAGTCAATGAAGTACTTTTTGAAGTGTAGTCACTGTTGTAATGTAGGAAACACAGCAGCCAATTTTTATAAATGATTCAATCTGGGGATCTGGGCGTCGCTGGTAAGGTCGGCATTTATTGCCCATCCCTAGTTCGCCTTGAGAAGGTGGTGGTGAGCCGCCTTCTTGAACCGCTGCAGTCCGTGTGGTGAAGGTGCTCCCACAGTGCTGTTAGGGAGGGAGTTCCAGGATTTTGACCCAGCGACTATGAAGGATCGGCGATATACTTCTAAGTCAGGATGGTGTGTGACTTGGAGGATAACTTGGAGGTGGTGGTGTTCCCATGCACCTGCTGCCCTTGTCCTTCTAGGTGGTGGCGTTCGTGGGTTTGGGAGGTGCTGCCGAAGAAGCCTTGCTGCCGTGCGTCCTGTAGATGGTACATACTGCAGCCACTTGCGCACAGCAAGCTCCCGCGCACAGCAAGCTCCCACAGACAGCAATGAAATAAATGACCAGATAATCTGTTTTAGCTATGTTAGTTGCTGGATAAATATTGGCCAGGACACTAGTTTTTGTTTCTATTTTATGGGGTAGTGAGAGAGAGAAAGCTTTCAGTCCCGTAGTTAGGGGTAGGTTGTATCTGTGCTGCGGCCCGATTGTGTGGGACAGCTCTTTGGGTCAAGCAAGTGGATGGAATTTAGGATCATTGTTTCATGTCGGGCACTAGTCACCGTTCTCTGTTACAAATGGCTGCCTGGTGTCCATGAACGCAGCAGGTTAAAAGATGCTCTGAATCATTGTGCTGTCATCACACTGTCGATCCCAGAGTAAACCTCTGGCTGCGAGCCCAGGAAATCACACACCAGTCCCAATCATTCTGGAGGCTGCTCAGGCCACAGCTCTTTCGAAGCAAGTGGCTTCTGTGTGTAATGTGGGACTCCTACAGATGGAGACACTTAAACAGACAGTTCAGTCTTGGTGCTGCTTTCAGTATTAGATTAACGTGCTGCCAGGCTGGAGTGGAATATCAGTTGGCGCCCGGAGCAGGTCACTCAGGGTGAGGGGATGTGGTCACTCAGGG
>JASTWF010000075.1:1500230-1561012 GCA_030390025.1 Squalus acanthias | reverse complement strand
CTTTATTCCAATAGTGGCCGTGATATTTTTTACATCCACCTGAGAGAGCAGACGGGCCCCTCGGTTTAACGTCTCATCTGAAAGATGGCACCTCCGACAGTGGAGCACTCCCTCAGTAGCGCCCCTCCGACAGTGCGGCGCTCCCTCAGTACCGCCCCTCCCACAGTGGAGCGCTCCCTCAGTACTGCCCCGCCGACAGTGCGGCGCTCCCTCAGTACTGCCCCTCCGACAGTGCGGCACTCCCTCAGTACTGCCCCTCCGACAGTGCGGCACTCCCTCAGTACTGCCCCTCCGACAGTGCGGCACTCCCTCGGTACTGTCCCTCCGACAGTGCGGCGCTCCCTCAGTACTGCCCCTCCGACAGTGGAGCGCTCCCTCAGTACTGCCCCGCCGACAGTGCGGCGCTCCCTCAGTACTGCCCCTCCGACAGTGCGGCACTCCCTCAGTACTGCCCCTCCGACAGTGCGGCACTCCCTCGGTACTGTCCCTCCGACAGTGCGGCGCTCCCTCAGTACCGCCCCTCCGACAGTGCGGCGCTCCCTCAGTACCGCCCCTCCGACAGTGCGGCACTCCCTCGGTACTGTCCCTCCGACAGTGCTGCGCTCCCTCAGTACTGCCCTGCCGACAGTGCGGCGCTCCCTCAGTACTGCCCCGCCGACAGTGCGGCGCTCCCTCAGTACTGCCCCTCCGACAGTGCGGCGCTCCCTCAGTACCGCCCCTCCGACAGTGCGGCGCTCCCTCAGTACTGGCACTGGGGAGTGTCGGCCTGGATTACGGGGCTCGAGTCTCTGGAGTGGGGGCTCGAACCCACGACCTTACTCTCATTCAGACTTCCCTCCTCGTGACCTGACTCTTGCTGGCCTGCAATACCCCTCCCGAGGGATTGTTCTTCACTGAACCGAGATGGCGAGCGTCAGCAAGGCATTCAGTCACAGCCCGGACGGACCCAATCCTCATCCCATCGTCCCACATACTCAAACGTCCTTTCCAGCAGGGGTTACTGGGCCGGGATCAGGAGCTGGAACCCTGGCTGAGATTTCCCCCGCCCAAACCCAAGGGAACTGCGGCTACCTGTAGCCTGTACTGCCAGCCTCGGTATGGGTAGCTAACTCAGCACGGGCCGGGGATGGAGCCTGGGCCTTTCATGCTCTCTATTGTAAGAAATCGTGGATTGAAAGAAATAACAGTCTGTTACGGGTTCCCTAGATCCGCAGTTTGCCAAAGTTGATGACACAGAAAGATTCCAGTCAGGTCAGAAAAATAGCTGTACGGAGAGTTAAATTACAAGGTCAGAACACAAAAAACAGGCCTTCGAGTGGGCATAACTAGGCCTGATACGGGATGTAGCAAGGAGCTGTAGGATAAACAAGCTGTCTTCGAGAGGGCAACAAGACCTTTAGAACAGAGACAAGGAGGACAATGACCTCATGAGGCTGGGAGGGGGCTGTCGCAGGCCGCCTCTCCCTTGTAATTGGACAATAGGATGGGGAACAAATGATTGACACCAGCCCACCGAAATAACTCTAAATATAGACCACCGAGCGAGGGAATCAGACAGCGAGGGGCGAAGGCTTCTTCGAGGTGGAAATCAATGCTGGCTCACGCCTAACACCTCCATCAGCTCGGGAGACGAATCAACACAAGTGACCGCTGTTACTGGCTGCGGAGACTCGCTGACCCGAGCCCTCCACCTGCCTCATCGGACATCGAACCAACCGTCCGTCCGGTCGTGGCGTTCCGCTTCGGGAGTCGGAGATCGCTCCCTACTGTCACGGGTTGTATGTCTATTATACTCAGCTTAAACCACATGTCAAAAACAGGAAGGCAGATTATTATCTGAACGGCAATAGATTGGGAGAAGGGGAAGTGCAACGAGACCTGGGTGTCCTTGTGCACCAGTCGCTGAAAGTAAGCATGCAGGTACAGCAGGCGGTTAAGAAGGCAAATGGTATGTTGGCCTTCATAGCGAGAGGATTCGAGTACAGGAACAAGGATGTCCTGCTGCAGTTGTACAGGGCCTTGGTGAGACCACACCTTGAGTATTGTGTGCAGTTTTGGTCGCCTTATCTGAGGAAGGATGCTCTTGACATGGAAGGAGTGCAGCGAAGATTCACCAGGCTGATACCTGGGATGGCAGGAATGACGTATGAGGAGAGATCGAGTCGATTAGGCTTATACTCGCTGGAGTTTAGAAGAATGAGAGGGGATCTCATTGAAATTTATAAAATTCTAACAGGACTAGACAGACTAGATGCAGGAAGGATGTTCCCGATGGTCGGGGAGTCCAGAACCAGGGGTCACAGTCTAAGGATAAGGGGTAAGCCATTTAGGACAGAGATGAGGAGGAATTTCTTCACCCAGAGAGTGGTGAACCTGTGGAATTCTCTACCACAGAAGGCAGTGGAGGCCAATTCATTAAATATATTCAAGAAGGAGTTAGATATATTTCTTAAAACTAAAGGGATCAAGGGATATGGGGAAAAGGCAGGGACAGGGTACTGAATTTGGAAGATCAGCCATGATCTCATTGAATGGCGGAACAGGCTCGAGGGGCCGAATGGCCGACTCCTGCTCCTATCTTCTATGTATCTATTATGCTTTAAAACTGTAGCTCTTCAATAAAAAAAGCCTTGCCACTCCTCAGACCCTTTGGTACATCAGTCACTGAAGGTGGGAAGGCAAGTGCAGCAGGCAGTCAAGAAAGCAAATGGCATGATGGCCTTAATAGCAAGGGGATTTGAGTACAGGAGTAGGGAGGTGATGCTACAGTTGTACAGGGCCTTGGTGAGGCCACACCTGGAGTATTGTGTGCAGTTTTGGTCTCCTAACTTGAGGAAGGACATTCTTGCTATTGAGGGAGTGCAACGAAGGTTCACTAGATTGATTCCTGGGATGGCCAGACTGACATATCAAGAAAGACTGGATCAACTGAACTTGTATCCTCTGGAGTTCAGAAGAATGAGGGGGGATCTTTTAGAGACGTTTAAAATCCTGACTGGTTCAGACAAATTAGATGCGGGCAGAATGTTCCCAATGTTAGGGAAAACTAAAACCAGGGGTCACAGTCTAAGGATAAAGGGGAAGCCATTTAAGACTGAGATGAGGAGGAACTTCTTCACCCAGAGAGTGGTGAATCTGTGGAATTCTCTACCACAGAAGGTTGTTGAGGCCAGTTCGCTAAATATATTCAAAAGGGAGTTAGATAAAATACTCACAACTAGGGGGATCAAGGGGTATGGCGAGAAAGCAGGAATGGGGTACTGAGGTAGCATGTTCAGCCATGAACGCATTAAATGGCGGTGCAGGCTCGAAGGACCGAATGGTCTACTCCTGTACCTATTTTCTATGTTTCTATGTTTGGGTAATGTGTGTGTGGCCTGTGATCCTAATCTTACACCGTGTGAGGGGCTCAGTACCCTGCACGCAACCTCTTGCTTTCTCTCCCCCAGGCTGCAGGGCTCCTGGGGCCCAGAGGGAGACCGACGGCCACCTTTGCGGCCAGCACCGCTCAAACTGGCCGCAGGAGTGGTGCTGGCAGCTGGAGGGAGGAGTACGGCACAGAAGGCCAGGCGACAAGACTGCCCCTTTTCAAATGCATCCCAGGTGCCTACCTTATAGTAGTTTATCAGGTTCAGATACTGCAGGGTGGAGATGACGTCCTCCTTCTTGATGCTGGTTAATTCGCTGATCTCACTGAGCCGAGAGAGGGGGGGGGGGGGGGGGGGGGGGAGAAACGGGAAAAAAAAGTGCTTTAGAGTTTGCGAGCGTAAGTTCATCAGCCGCGGAGTGCTGCCCGCCCTATGAGCTGTGAGGTTTCGGAGAACAGTTTCGCCTCCCCTTCCCCTCCTGCTGACACCGACTCTCGCTGGTGCACGGGTCGGGCTGCTCTCGATTACCTCCCCCCCGCGCCTCAGGAAGGATATATCGGCCTCGGTGGGGGAGCAGCGCAGATTCACCAGAACGATACCAGGGGGGCTAAAAGGGTTAAATTACGAGGACAGCGTTGCACAGACTGGGCTTGTATTCCCTCGAGTAGATAGAGAGAAACTATTTCCTCTGGTGGGGGGAGTCCAGAACAAGGGGGCAGAACCTTAAAATTCGAGCCAGGCCGTTCAGGGGTGATGTCAGGAAGCACTTCTTCACACAAAGGGTGGTGGAAATCTGGAACTCTCTCCCCCAGAAAGCTGTCGAGGCTGGGGGTCAATTGGAAATTTCAAAACTGAGATTGAGAGATTTTTGTTGGGTGAGGGTATTAAGGGTTACGGAACCAAGGCGGGTAGATGGAGTTAAGATACAGATCACCCACGATCTGATTGAATGGCGGAACAGGCTCGAGGGGCTGAATGGCCTCCTCCTGTTCCTGTGCAACAGGCTCGAGGGGCTGAATGGCCTCCTCCTGTTCCTGTGTAACAGGCTCGAGGGGCTGAATGGCCTCCTCCTGTTCCTGTGTAACAGGCTCGAGGGGCTGAATGGCCTCCTCCTGTTCCTGTGTAACAGGCTCGAGGGGCTGAATGGCCTCCTCCTGTTCCTGTGTAACAGGCTCGAGGGGCTGAATGGGCCTCCTCCTGTTCCTGTGTAACAGGCTCGAGGGGCTGAATGGCCTCCTCCTGTTCCTGTGTAACAGGCTCGAGGGGCTGAATGGCCTCTTCCTGTTCCTGTGTAACAGGCTCGAGGGGCTGAATGGCCTCCTCCTGTTCCTGTGTAACAGGCTCGATGGGGCTGAATGGCCTCCTCCTGTTCCTGTGTAACAGGCTCGAGGGGCTGAATGGCCTCCTCCTGTTCCTGTGATCAGGAACGGAGACCCTGGCTGGGTTTCATCCTCCCTAACCCAGGGGGCGCTGAGTGGACATCAGCGAACCCGGCACAGACTGGGAGCTGCCTGCCTGTCCGGAGCGGAGAGAGCTATTGGCCAACTCGCCGCAACCAGTTGCATCACCCAACTTCCACTCCCGCCCCCCGACAGGCGAGACTGGCTCAGGACTCCCATTTCTCCCGCACCTTTCACCACCGCCGCACATCCCAAAGCACTTTACAGCCAATGAAGTACTTTTTTTGAAGTGTGGTCACTGTTGTAATGTAGGAAACACAGCAGCCAATTTGTGCACAGCAAGATCCCACAAACAGCAATGTGACAATGAACAGATCATCTGTTTTAGTGATGTTGGTTGAGGGATAAATATTGGCCCCAGGACACCGGGGAGAACTCCCCCTGCTCTTCTTCAAATTGTGGCCGTGGGATCTTTTACGTCCACCTGAGAGGGCAGACGGGGCCTCGGTTTAACGTCTCATCCAAAAGACGGCACCTCCGACAGTGCGGCGCTCCCTCAGTACTGCCCCTCCGACAGTGCGGCGCTCCCTCAGTACTGCCCCTCCGACAGTGTGGCGCTCCCTCAGTACTGCCCCTCCGACAGTGCGGCGCTCCCTCAGTACTGCCCCTCCGACAGTGCGGCGCTCCCTCAGTACTGCCCTCCGACAGTGCGGCGCTCCCTCAGTACTGCCCCTCCGACAGTGTGGCGCTCCCTCAGTTCTGCCCCTCCGACAGTGCGGCTCTCCCTCAGTACTGCCCCTCCGACAGTGCGGCGCTCCGTCAGTACTGCCCCTCCGACAGTGCGGCGCTCCCTCAGTACTGACCCCCCGACAGTGCGGCGCACCCTCAGTACCGCCCCTCCGACAGTGCGGCGCTCCCTCAGTACCGCCCCTCCGACAGTGCGGCGCTCCCTCAGTACTGCCCCTCCGACAGTGCGGCGCTCCCTCAGTACTGCCCCTCCGACAGTGCGGCGCTCCCTCAGTACTGCCCCTCCGACAGTGCGGCGCTCCCTCAGTACTGCCCCTCCGACAGTGCGGCTCTCCGTCAGTACTGCCCCTCCGACAGTGCGGCGCTCCCTCAGTACTGACCCCCCGACAGTGCGGCGCACCCTCAGTACCGCCCCTCCGACAGTGCGGCGCTCCCTCAGTACTGCCCCTCCGACAGTGCGGCGCTCCCTCAGTACTGCCCCTCCGACAGTGCGGCGCTCCCTCAGTACTGACCCCCCGACAGTGCGGCGCTCCCTCAGTACTGCCCCTCCGACAGTGTAGCGTTCCCTCAGTTCTGCCCCTCCGACAGTGTAGCGTTCCCTCAGTACTGCCCCTCCGACAGTGCGGCGCTCCCTCAGTACCGCCCCTCCGACAGTGCGGCGCTCCCTCAGTACTGCCCCTCTGACAGTGCAGCGCTCCCTCAGTACCGCCCCTCCGACAGTGCGGCGCTCCCTCAGTACCGCCCCTCCGACAGTGCGGCGCTCCCTCAGTACTGCGCCTCCGACAGTGCGGCGCTCCCTCAGTCCTGTCACTGGGGAAGTGTCGGCCTGGATTACGGGGCTCGAACCCACGACCTTCTGACTCGCGGCAAGAGAGAGAGCGCGCCTGCTACCCACTGAGCCACTGCCCTCCCCTCGGGGGGCTCCGCTCCGAACTTACTTGATTGTGATCTGCGGCCGCTCTCCGTTCTCCGACTTGAGCTCCATGAGAATCTCCAGGATGGTCTGCGACCAGTAGCTGCGGTAGGAGAGCAGGCCCAGGTCGGACAACGGCTTCTCCGGCGTCCCCGTTTTCCCCTCCACCTTCGAGAGCTCGTAACCTGGGAACACGAAGGAGCCACACGTCACGGGTTAGGGCCCTTCCCAATTCACCAACAGGAACAGGAGGTTTCGAATTCGAGCATTGCAACTCGTATCAAACAGGAACAGCAAGGGGACCGTTGCCTGTTGCGAGTCAGAGCCACGTGGGAAGTGTCAAAACCAGGTCTGGATCACTCTCAGGACCGGACTGGCAATGCTACAACCTTTAACTCGGCCATTTGCAATGTCGCAATTAAATCTCACTCTGCGATTCACCACTGGTTAATACCATCCACTCCCTCCACCACCGGCGCACCGTGGCTGCAGTGTGGACCATCTACAAGATGCACTGCAGCAACTCGCCAAGGCTTCTTCGGCAGCACCTCCCAAACCCGCGACCTCTACCACCTGGAAGGACAAGGGCAGCAGGTGCACGGGAACACCACCACCTCCAAGTTCCCCTCCGTGTCACACACCATCCTGACTTGGAAATATATCGGCCGTTCCTTCATCGTCGCTGGGTCAAAATCCTGGAACTCCCTCCCCAACAGCACTGTGGGAGCACCTTCACCACACGGACTGCAACGGTTCAAGAAGGTGGCTCACCACCACCTTCTCAAGGGCAGTTAGGGATGGGCAATAAATGCTGGCCTTGCCAGCGACGCCCACATCCCGAGAATGAATTTTTAAAATGACCCTGTAAAGGTCAGTGTGGCTGAGATGGCTTCTCCTCGCTGGTCACTGCAGGTCCAGTCAGCACGGGCAATGGTGCAGGAGCACGGAACCAACGCTGGTTTATTTCCCCTCTCCAGCCCAGGCTGCCAGGGTCTCTTGTAGCCCCGACCGCTGTCACAGCCGAGATCAACTAATGTCACAGACGAGATCAACTATGTCACAGACCAAGGAGAGAACCTTCTGACCAGTCCCGGAGAGGACACCCGCAGCCAATGGGGGGAATGGAGTGAGTGGACCGTGAGGAGGGACCGTGAGGAGGGAGTGGACCGTGAGGAGGGAGTGGACCGTGAGGAGGGAGTGGACAGTGAGGAGGGACCGTGAGGAGGGAGTGGACCGTGAGGAGGGAGTGGACCGTGAGGAGGGACCGTGAGGAGGGAGTGGACCGTGAGGAGGGAGTGGACCGTGAGGAGGGAGTGGACCGTGAGGAGGGACCGTGAGGGGGGAGTGGACCGTGAGGAGGGACCGTGAGGAGGGAGTGGACCGTGAGGAGGGACCGTGAGGAGGGAGTGGACCGTGAGGTGGGAGTGGACCGTGAGGAGGGACCGTGAGGAGGGAGTGGACCGTGAGGGGGGAGTGGACCGTGAGCGGGGAGTGGACCGTGAGGAGGGAGTGGACCGTGAGGAGGGAGTGGACAGTGAGGAGGGACCGTGAGGAGGGAGTGGACCGTGAGGAGGGAGTGGACCGTGAGGAGGGACCGTGAGGAGGGAGTGGACCGTGAGGAGGGAGTGGACCGTGAGGAGGGAGTGGACCGTGAGGAGGGAGTGGACCGTGAGGAGGGACCGTGAGGGGGGAGTGGACCGTGAGGAGGGACCGTGAGGAGGGAGTGGACCGTGAGGAGGGACCGTGAGGAGGGAGTGGACCGTGAGGTGGGAGTGGACCGTGAGGAGGGACCGTGAGGAGGGAGTGGACCGTGAGGGGGGAGTGGACCGTGAGCGGGGAGTGGACCGTGAGGAGGGACTGGACCGTGAGGGGGGGAGGGGACCGTGAGGAGGGACCATGAGGGGGGAGTGGACCGTGAGGGGGGAGTGGACCGTGAGGGGGGACCGTGAGGAGGGACCGTGAGGAGGGAGTGGACCGTGAGGGGGGAGTGGACCGTGAGGGGGGACCGTGAGGAGATACAGTGAGGAGGGAGTGGACCGTGAGGGGGGAGTGGACCATGAGGAGGGACCGGACCGTGAGGAGGGAGTGGACCGTGAGGAGGGACCGTGAGGAGGGAGTGGACCGTGAGGAGGGACCGTGAGGGGGGACCGTGAGGGGGGAGTGGACCGTGAGGAGGGAGTGGACCGTGAGGAGGGACTGGACCGTGTGGAGGGACTGGACCGTGAGGAGGGACTGGACCGTGAGGAGGGAGTGGACCGTGAGGAGGGACCGTGAGGGGGGAGTGGACCGTGAGGAGGGAGTGGACCGTGAGGAGGGTGTGGACCGTGAGGAGGGAGTGGACCGTGAGGAGGGACCGTGAGGAGGGAGTGGACCGTGAGGAGGGAGTGGACCGTGAGGAGGGACCGTGAGGGGGGAGTGGACCGTGAGGAGGGACCATGAGGAGGGAGTGGACCGTGAGGGGGGAGTGGACCGTGAGGAGGGACCGTGAGGAGGGAGTGGACCGTGAGGAGGGAGTGGACCGTGAGGGGGGAGTGGACCATGAGGGGGGACCGTGAGGGGGGAGTGGACCGTGAGGAGGGAGTGGACCGTGAGGAGGGAGTGGACCGTGAGGAGGGAGTGGACCGTGAGGGGGGAGTGGACCGTGAGGGGGGAGTGGACCGTGAGGGGGGAGTGGACCGTGAGGGGGGAGTGGACCGTGAGGAGGGACCGTGAGGGGGGAGTGGACCGTGAGGGGGGACCGTGAGGGGGGAGTGGACCGTGAGGAGGGAGTGGACCGTGAGGGGGGAGTGGACCGTGAGGAGGGACCGTGAGGAGGGAGTGGACCGTGAGGGGGGAGTGGACCGTGAGGAGGGAGTGGACCGTGAGGAGGGACCGTGAGGAGGGAGTGGACCGTGAGGGGGGAGTGGACCGTAAGGAGGGAGTGGACCGTGAGGAGGGACCGTGAGGAGGGAGTGGACCGTGAGGGGGGAGTGGACCGTGAGGAGGGAGTGGACCGTGAGGAGGGACCGTGAGGAGGGAGTGGACCGTGAGGAGGGAGTGGACCGTGAGGGGGGAGTGGACCGTGAGGGGGGAGTGGACCGTGAGGGGGGAGTGGACCGTGAGGGGGGAGTGGACCGTGACGAGGGAGTGGACCGTGACGAGGGAGTGGACCGTGAGGAGGGAGTGGACCGCGAGGGGGGAGTGGACCAGGAGGGGGGAGTGGACCGGGAGGGGGGAGTGGACCGGGAGGGGGGAGTGGACCGTGAGGGGGGACTGGACCGTGAGGAGGGACCGTGAGGGGGGACTGGACCGTGAGGGGGGAGTGGACCGTGAGGGGGGAGTGGACCGTGAGGGGGGAGTGGACCGTGAGGGGGGAGTGGACCGTGAGGGGGGAGTGGACCGTGAGGGGGGAGTGGACCGTGAGGAGGGACCGTGAGGGGGGAGTGGACCGTGAGGAGGGAGTGATCCGTGAGGGGGGAGTGGACTGTGAGGAGGGAGTGGACCGTGAGGAGGGACCGTGAGGGGGGAGTGGACCGTGAGGAGGGAGTGGACCGTGAGGGGGGAGTGGACCGTGAGGAGGGAGTGGACCGTGAGGAGGGAGTGGACCGTGAGGAGGGAGTGGACCGTGAGGAGGGACCGTGAGGGGGGAGTGGACCGTGAGGGGGGAGTGGACCGTGAGGAGGGACCGTGAGGGGGGAGTGGACCGTGAGGAGGGACCGTGAGGGGGGAGTGGACCGTGAGGGGGGAGTGGACCGTGAGGGGGGAGTGGACTGTGAGGAGGGAGTGGACCGTGAGGAGGGAGTGGACCGTGAGGAGGGACCGTGAGGGGGGAGTGGACCGTGAGGGGGGAGTGGACCGTGAGGGGGGAGTGGACCGTGAGGAGGGACCGTGAGGGGGGAGTGGACCGTGAGGAGGGAGTGGACCGTGAGGAGGGAGTGGACCGTGAGGAGGGAGTGGACCGTGAGGAGGGACCGTGAGGGGGGAGTGGACCGTGAGGAGGGACCGTGAGGAGGGAGTGGACCGTGAGGGGGGAGTGGACCGTGAGGAGGGAGTGGACCGTGAGGAGGGAGTGGACCGTGAGGAGGGAGTGGACCGTGAGGAGGGACCGTGAGGGGGGAGTGGACCGTGAGGAGGGACCGTGAGGGGGGAGTGGACCGTGAGGAGGGAGTGGACCGTGAGGGGGGAGTGGACCGTGAGGGGGGAGTGGACCGTGAGGGGGGAGTGGACCGTGAGGAGGGACCGTGAGGGGGGAGTGGACCGTGAGGAGGGAGTGGACCGTGAGGGGGGAGTGGACCGTGAGGAGGGAGTGGACCGTGAGGAGGGAGTGGACCGTGAGGAGGGACCGTGAGGGGGGAGTGGACCGTGAGGAGGGACCGTGAGGGGGGAGTGGACCGTGAGGGGGGAGTGGACCGTGAGGGGGGAGTGGACCGTGAGGAGGGAGTGGACCGTGAGGAGGGAGTGGACCGTGAGGAGGGACTGGACCGTGAGGAGGGACTGGACCATCTCTCTCTCTGCCACGGTAAGATTTCGACCAGCTGATTCCCGAGCCAGAGACTGAGTGAGGAAGTATCGGTACTTACTGAACTCGATCAGCAGCTTGCCGTAGCCTCTCCTCTGGTAAGGGGGTAGCGTTAATATACAAGCAACATTGTAATCCTCCGTCGATTCCTTCTCCTAAACAACAACAACAACAACTTGTATTTATATAGCGCCTTTAACGTAGTAAAACGTCCCAAGGCGCTGCACAGGAGTATTTTAAGTCAAATAATTTGACACCGATCCACATCAGGAGATATTAGGACAGGTGAGCAAAAGCTTGGTTAAAGAGGTCGGTTTTAAGGAGCGTCTTAAAGGAGAGAGAGGCGGAGAGGTTTAGGGAGGGAATTCCAGAGCTCGGGGCCGAGGCAACAGAAGGCACGGCCGCCAATGGTGGAGCGATGGAAATCGGGAGATGCGCAAGAGGCCAGAATTAGAGGAGAGCAGATATCTCGGGGGGGGGGGTTGTGGGGCTGAAGGAGATTACAGAGCTAGAGAGGGACGAGGCCATGGAGGGATTTGAAAACAAGGATGAGAATTTTGAAATCGAGGCGCTGCTTAACCGGGAGCCAATGTAGGTCAGCGAGCACAGGGGTGATGGGTGAACGGGACTTGGTGCGAGTTAGGACACGGGGCAGCCGAGTTTGGGATGACCTCAAGTTTACGGAGGGGTAGAATGTGGGAGGCCGGCCAGGAGTACGTTGGAATAGTCAAGTCTAGAGGTAACAAAGGCATGGATGAGGGTTTCAGCAGCGGATGTCGGGCGATGTTACGGAGGTAGAAATAGGCGGTCTTAGTTATGGAGCGGAGATGTGGTCAGAAGCTCATTTCAGGTGAAAAGGAGTTGTATAAAACAACAGACTTGCTGCAAAAATTAATGAAAGTTGTTTTTAAAACAATATTCTTCTGCGGATTTTGTGTTCGCGACGTGAGGAATGTTCGTGCTGAGGAATGAGGCACTGGAGAGGGAGCGAAAAAGATTCACAAGGATGATACCAGCACTGAGAGGTTCTAACTATCAGGAAAGATTGAACAGGCTGGGACTTTTTTCTCTAGAAAAGAGAAGGCTGTGGGCTGACCTGATCGAGGTCTTTAAAATTATGCCAGGGTTACGATAGGGTAGACGTGGAGAAGATGTTTCCACTTGTGGGGGAGACCAGAACTAGGGCCCATCAATATAAGATCGTCACTAATAAATCCAATCGGGAATTCAGGAGAAACTTCTTTACCCAGAGAGTGGGGAGAATGTGGAACTCGCTACCACAGGGAGTGGTTGAGGCGAATAGCACAGATGGATTTAAGGGGAAGCTGGATAAACACATGAGGGAGAAAGGAATAGAAGGATATGGTGATGGGGTGAGATGAAGAGGGCTGGGAGGAGGCTGGAGTGGAGCAGAAACACCGGCACGGACCAGTTGGGCCCAATGGCCTGTTTCTGTGCTGTAAATTGCTGTTCTCGGTGTTGCCTGGGTCCAGGACACGGTAAAAGCCAGCCTACCTTCGAGAAGTAGCCGACGATGTGAAACCCTTTGCAGTCGTACTCGGTCATGACGTAGAAGAGGAAGGGGTCTGTGTCGTAGTAGAGGGTTTTGTGGTCCAGGAAACACTTGGCCAGGAGGCAGAGGTTCTGAGAGTAATTCTGTTTCGCAATGAAAAAAGCAGCGATTAGGCAGGAGCGGCCAGAGACAGGAGCATTCGCTCCACCGCCTCCCCAGGATGCCTCCCTTGCTCTCCTAAAGTTGCTGACTCCACTGTGCCTCACCCAAATGCCCACTCTTGTGTTCCCCACCCCCCACTCATTCACAGGATCTGGGCGTCGCTGGCAAGGCCGGCATTTATTGCCCATCCCTTGTTGCCCTTGAGAAGGTGGTGGTGAGCCGCCTTCTTGAACCTCTGCAGTCCGTGTGGTGAAGGTGCTCCCACAGTGCTGTTCGGGAGGGAGTTCCAGGATTTTGACCCAGTGACGATGAAGGATCGGCGATATACTTCCTAGTCAGGATGGTGTGTGTGACTTGGAGGGGAACTTGGAGGTGGTGGTGTTCCCATGCGCCTGCTGCCCTTGTCCTTCTAGGTGGAAGAGGTCGCGGGTTTGGGAGGTGTTGCCGAAGAAGCCTTGGCGAGTTGCTGCTGTGCATCTTGTAGATGGTACACACTGCAGCCACGGTGCGCCGGTGGTGGAGGGAGTGAATGTTTAAGGTGGTGGATGGGGTGCCAATCAAGCGGGCTGCTTTGTCCTGGATGGTGTCGAGCTTCTCGAGTGTTGTTGGAGCTGCACCAAGTGGGAGTACCGACAGTGAGTGTGGGCAGGGTATCTAATCCGATCTCCACACACCGGGACCCTCCAGTCGGGACACTGGATGGTGACAGGAGAGCAGATTTGGCACTTCCCTACCCCCAGGGTCCTGAGGCTAAGTGTAGTACTCCCAACGGCAGCCAAGCCGAGATCAGCTACCTTAACGCTGCCTGGGATTGGGGTTGGACTTTCTGATGGGTGTGGCTTGTGGTGTCAGCCGTGGCTCAGTGGGTGGCCCTTTCTCTCTCTCTCGCTTCTGAGTCAGAAGGGTTCAAGTCCCCACTCCAGAGACTTGAGCTCCATAATCCAGGCCAACACTCCCAGTGCAGTACTGAGGGAGTGCCGCACTGTCGGAGGGGCAGTACTGAGGGAGCGCCGCACTGTGGGGGGGGCGGTACTGAGGGAGCGCCGCACTGTCGGAGGGGCAGTACTGAGGGAGCGCCGCACTGTCAGAGGGGCAGTACTGAGGGAGCACCGCACTGTCGGAGGGGCGGTACTGAGGGAGCACCGCACTGTCGGAGGGGCAGTACTGAGGGAGCACCGCACTGTCGGAGGGACAGTACTGAGGGAGCGGCGCACTGTCGGAGGGGCAGTACTGAGGGAGCACCGCACTGTCGGAGGGGCAGTACTGAGGGAGTGCCGCACTGTCGGAGGGGCAGTACTGAGAGAGCGCCACACTGTCGGAGGGGCGGTACTGTGGGAGCGCCGCACTGTCGGAGGGGCAGTACTGAGGGAGCGCCGCACTGTCGGAGGGGCAGTACTGAGGGAGCGCCGCACTGTCGGAGGGGCAGTACTGAGAGAGCGCCGCACTGTCGGAGGGGCGGTACTGAGGGAGCGCCGCACTGTCGGAGGGACGGTACTGAGGGAGCGGCGCACTGTCGGAGGGGCGGTACTGAGGGAGCGCCGCACTGTCGGAGGGGCGGTACTGAGGGAGCGCCGCACTGTCGGAGGGTCAGTACTGAGGGAGCGCCGCACTGTCGGAGGGGCGGTACTGAGGGAGCGCCGCACTGTCGGAGGGGCGGTACTGAGGGAGCGCCGCACTGTCGGAGGGGCAGTACTGAGGGAGCACCGCACTGTCGGAGGGGCAGGACTGAGAGAGCGCCGCACTGTCGGAGGTGCCGTCTTTCGGATGAGACGTTAAACCGAGGCCCCGTCTGCCCTCTCAGGTGGACGTAAAAGATCCCACGGCCACTATTGGAAGAAGAGCAGGGGGAGTTCTCCCCGGTGTCCTGGGGCCAATATTTATCCCTCAACCAACATCACTAAAACAGATGATCTGGTCATTATCACATTACTGTTTGTGGGAGCTTGCTGTGCGCAAATTGGCTGCCGCGTTTCCCACATTACAACAGTGACCACACTTCAAAAAAAGTACTTCATTGGCTATGAAACGCTTTGTGACGTGAGAGGCGCGGGAGAAATGCAAGTTCTTTATTCCATAGTGACCCAGTAAACATGGAAGGGGTGGGGAGCAGGGGAGTAACAGACGGACAGAGATATTTTTCAGAAGCTCCTCACCTTGTTTTTCCTGCCATCGATTTCGAAGAAGGAAATGGTGCCTTTCCTGTAGATTTCATTTCCTGGCGGGTGTCGCAAGTTGCATTTGGTCTAACGGAAAAGAACAGTGAGTCACGGGCGGCACTGCAGCGAGTGGTGACTCGCAACGGGTGCAGTTTTAAGAACAGTTCAAAGGTTATTGAAAACTGGTGCCGCCCCCCACCCCACCAGCCCAGCCTGGACTACCCAGTTTCTGCACGTCCCTTCCAATTCCGACCTCTCACTCAAGAAGCTCTCCTTCCTGCGGCCCCCAGTACCACGAGCTTGGGTCACAGAATCACAGAATCCCCACAGTGCAGATAGAGGCCATTTCGACCCATCGAGCCTGCACCGACACATATCCCACCCTATCCCCGTAACCCCACGTATTTAATCCCCCTAACACTAAGGGTCAATTTATCACAGCCAAATCAACCTAACCCGCACATCTTTGGACTGTGGGAGGAAACCGGAGCACCCAGAGGAAACCCACGCAGACACGGGGAGAATGTGCAAACTCCACACAGACAGTCACCCGAGGCCGGATTCGAACCCGGGTCCCTGGCGCTGTGAGGCAACAGTGCTAACCACTATGCCACCGTGCTGCCCTGCGGTCAGTGGGTAACGTTCTTGCCTCTCTGTCGGAAGTGTGTTCAGGTTTGTTGGGTGTCGGTTGAGGGAGGAATGTGGGCCCCGGGACGCCGGGAGAGGGCCCTGTGGGGTCAGCGGGTCGCACTCGCGCCTCGGAGCCGGAAGGTCGTGGGTTCGAGCCCCACTCCAGAGACGCGAGAGACGCTTATTCCTGCCGACACTTGCTGCTTCTGTGCAGTGCCGTGGAGGTGCTGCACGGTCAGAGGTGCCGTCTTGCGGATGAGGCTGCTCTCTGGGACGGGGATGCAGACGGTCCCCGGGGGGGGGCTTGGTTTGAAGGAACACGAGCGCCCAGGCCGGCCTTCCTCCCTCACCAGACAGATTGATTGCCCACTGCTGTTTGCTTGATCTGTCTGTGTGCAATACAGCCGCTGAGTTTGCCTGCTTAACGAGTCACTGCACTTCGAACTGACTCATTGTATGTGAGCGGCTGGAGATGGTTCAGAGATCGCAGCAATTTACGGCACAGAAGGAGGCCATTTGGCCCATCGTGTCTGTGCCGGCCGACAAAGAGCTCTCCAGCCTAATCCCACTTTCCAGCTCTTGGTCCGTAGCCCTGCAGGTTACGGCACTTCAAGTGCATATCCAAGTACTTTTTAAATGTGATGAGGGTTTCTGCCTCTACCACCCTTTCAGGCAGTGAGTTCCAGACCCCCACCACCCTCTGGGTGAAAAAAATTCTCCTCAAATCCCCCTAAACCTCCGACCAATTACTTTAAATCTGTGCCCCCTGGTTATTGATCTCTCTGCTAAGGGAAATAGGTCCTTCCTATCCACTCTATCTAGGCCCCCAGAATTTTATACACCTCAATTAAATCTCCCCTCAGCCTCCTCTGTTCCAAAGAAAACAACCCCAGCCTCTCCGATCTTTCCTCAGAGCTAAAATTCTCCAGTCCAGGCAACATTCTCGTAAATCTCCTCTGTACCCTCTCTAGTGCGATCACATCTTTCCTGTACTGACATGACCAGAACTGTACGCAGTACTCTAGCTGCGGCCTAACTAGTGTTTTATACAGATGTGCCATGGCGGCCGTACAAGTGGCTCTGGACACCGCGCGATTTAGGGGGTTTAGGGTTACGGTTAGGATTAGTGGTTAGGGGTTAGACACCGCACTCACCAGGTGCCTCTGCAGGCATTTGAGGCTCTTCAGGTACTTCAGGCAGAACTCGCAGAGGTAAAGGACGGGCAGGGAGGTCAGCTCCTGTGGGTAGGGCGAGAAGTACCAGGGTTTCAGGCGGTGCCGGCCCAGCTCGATGCATTCGATGTTCTTCATTCGAGTCACTATATCATCGTGGCTCCTGTCCGACACCAGACTGCCCGTCATCCGCGGGGCCGAGGGGATTCCGTCAGAGCTGTCCTGCGAGTCCTGTAAAGGAGAGTCAGCGTCAAAGGGGAAGGTGGGGAGGGGCAGCTTGCTGGCTGTCTGAGACCCGCTCCTGCGCACCGTGCGCCCGGAGGCAGAGTTACTTTTAATTCTGTTGAGACAGTTAAGACGCGGGAGGCAGTTGAACCGCTTTGTGAGGTCATCAGACAGCTTCCGCGGTACCCTAGCGTCTCTGTGACATCATAAAAGGGCGACTGATATGAAAACGGTGGCTCGGTTAGAAAACTTGCATCGAATTAACAGAAACAGGCCATTGGGCCCCACTGCTCCGTGCCGGTGTTTCTGCTCCACTCCAGCCTCCTCCCACCCCTCTTCATCTCACCCCATCAGCATGACCTTCTATTCCTTTCTCCCTCATGTGTTTATCCAGCTTCCCCTTAAATGAATTTATGCTATTCGCCTCAACCACTCCCTGTGGGAGCGAGTTCCACATTCTCCCCACTCTCTGGGTAAAGAAGTTTCTCCTGAATTCCCGATTGGATTTATTAGTGACTATCTTATATTGATGGCCTCTAGTTCTGGTCTCCCCCACAAGTGGAAACATCTTCTCTACGTCTACCCTATCAAACCCCGGCATAATTTTAAAGACCTCTATCAGGTCAGCATATGACTTCTCTTTTCGAGAGAAAGGAGCCCCAGCCTGTTCATCCTTTCCTGACACTAAAAACCTCTCAATTCTGGTATCATCCTTGTAAATCTTTTTTGCACTTTCTCCAGTGCCTCTATATCATTTTTAATAATATGGAGACCGGAACTGTGCACAGTAACTCCAAGTGTGGGATATGGAGACCAGAACTGGGCACAGTAACTCCAAGTGTGGGATATGGAGACCAGAACTGTGCACAGTAACTCCAAGTGTGGGATATGGAGACTGGAACTGTGCACAGTAACTCCAAGTGTGGGATATGGAGACCAGAACTGTGCACAGTAACTCCAAGTGTGGGATATGGAGACCAGAACTGTGAACAGTAACTCCAAGTGTGGTATGTGGAGACCAGAACTGTGCACAGTAACTCCAAGTGTGGGATATGGAGACCAGAACTGTGCACAGTAACTCCAAGTGTGGTATGTGGAGACCAGAACTGTGCACAGTGCTCCAAGTGTGGTATGTGGAGACCAGAACTGTGCACAGTAACTCCAAGTGTGGGATATGGAGACCAGAACTGGGCACAGTAACTGCAAGTGTGGTATATGGAGACCAGAACTGTGCACAGTAACTCCAAGTGTGGGATATGGAGACCAGAACTGTGCACAGTGCTCCAAGTGTGGGATATGGAGACCAGAACTGGGCACAGTAACTCCCAAGTGAGGTTTACATTTTGTCGACATTGTGATCAACCAATTATACAAAGTAAGAAGCCATATATTGCCCATCCCTAGTTCATCTGAAGGATTGAGCATCAGATGGCACTGAAAGTCACCAATACAGTAACTTGAAATTATGTTAAAATTGTACACAACCTCAGCCTATAGGAGCACTGCGCACAGTTCTGGTCTCCATATACCACACTTGGAGTTACTGTGCACAGTTCTGGTCTCCATATACCACACTTGGAGTTACTGTGCGCAGTTCTGGTCTCCATATTATGAAAATATTATAGAGGCACTGGAGAGGGAGAACTCCCCCTGCTCTTCTTCCAATAGTGGCCGTGGGATCTTTTACATCCACCTGAGAGGGCAGACGGAGCCTCGGTTTAACGTCTCATCCAAAAGACAGCACCTCCGACAGCGCAGCGCTCCCTCAGTACTGCCCCTCCGACAGTGCGGCGCACCCTCAGTACCGCACCTCCGACAGTGCGGCGCTCCCTCAGTACCGCCCCTCCGACAGTGCGGCGCTCCCTCAGTACCGCCCCTCCGACAGTGCGGCGCTCCCTCAGTACCGCCCCTCCGACAGTGCGGCGCTCCCTCAGTACTGCCCCTCCGACAGTGCGATGCTCCCTCAGTACCGCCCCTCCGACAGTGCGGCGCTCCCTCAGTACCGCCCCTCCGACAGTGCGGCGCTCCCTCAGTACCGCCCCTCCGACAGTGTGGCGCTCCCTCAGTACTGCCCCTCCGACAGTGCGGCGCTCCCTCAGTACCGCCCCTCCGACAGTGCGGCGCTCCCTCAGTACCGCCCCTCCGACAGTGCGGCGCTCCCTCAGTACCGCCCCTCCGACAATGCGGCGCTCCCTCAGTACCGCCCCTCCGACAGTGAGGCGCTCCCTCAGTACCGCCCCTCCGACAGTGCGGCGCTCCCTCAGTACTGCCCCTCCGACAGTGCGCCGCTCCCTCAGTACCGCCCCTCCGACAGTGCGGCGCTCCCTCAGTACTGCCCCTCCGACAGTGCGGCGCTCCCTCAGTACCGCCCCTCCGACAGTGCGGCGCTTCCTCAGTACTGCCCCTCCGACAGTGCGGCGCTCCCTCAGTACCGCCCCTCCGACAGTGCGGCGCTTCCTCAGTACTGCCCCTCCGACAGTGCGGCGCTCCCTCAGTACTGCCCCGACAGTGCGGTGCTTCCTCAGTACTGCCCCTCCGACAGTGCGGCGCTCCCTCAGTACTGCCCCGACAGTGCGGTGCTCCCTCAGTACTGCCCCTCCGACAGTGCGGCGCTTCCTCAGTACTGGCACCAGGAGTGTCGGCCTGGATTATGGGGCTCAAACGCACGTTCTTCTGACTCGGAGGCAAGAGTGCGCGGGCACGGAGCAGGACAGCCTGTATGGAAGATCTCCAGTTTCTAACTCACCTCATCAGTCCCCAAGCAGTTGGCCTTCCTCTTCCTCCCAGCCACGGCCGGTACTGGTCTCCTCGCTGAACCATTTTGCTGCAAGGAAAAATAGGTTTATGTCGAATGTAATTCAGCCCCTTCATTTTTATTGTTCTAACGACGGAAAGCCAAAACAATGTGGTAAAGAAGATCTGCAATTGTACGTCGCCCCGCTCGAACACCCCAAAGCGCTTCATGCGCAATGAGGTGGCGTCACTGTCTCGGCAATCATGGCAACTTGAAAAGGAGAAATGTGCAGGGCTGTGGGGAGAGAGCAGGGGGGAGTGGGACTAATTGGAGAGCTCTTTCAAAGAGCCGGCACAGGCACGATAGGCCGAATGGCCTCCTCCTGTGCTGATCTATGATTCGATATCTCAAAAAGAATTAACTGTTTTGAAAAGGAAAATATTAAATCATTCAACAGAATAGGGAGATGGAGATGGAGAGGGGGGGAGGGGGGGGGAGGGGGAGGGGGAGGGGGAGGGGGAGGGAGATAGACAGAGACCGAGAGAGAGAGACAGATACAGTGAGGGAGAAAGAGAGACAGAGAGAGAGAGAAAGAGAGAGAGAGAGAAACAGAGAGAGAGAGAGAGAGAGAGAGACAGACAGACAGAGAGAGAGACGGAGACAGAGAGACGGAGACAGAGAGACAGAGACAGAGAGGGAGGGGGGAGAGAGAGAGAGACGGAGAGAGAGAGAGACAGAGATAGAGACAGAGGGGGAGAGAGACAGAGACTGAGAGGGGGAGAGAGACAGAGACTGAGAGGGGGAGAGAGACAGAGACAGAGAGAGAGACAGAGAGAGAGAGAGAGAGAGAGAGACAGAGAGAGAGAGAGAGACAGAGACAGAGAGAGAGAGAGAGACAGAGAGAGACGGAGACAGAGACAGAGAGAGAGACAGAGAGAGAGAGAGAGAGAGAGAGAGAGAGACAGAGACAGAGACAGAGACGGAGACAGAGAGACAGAGACAGAGAGGGAGGGGGAGAGAGAGAGAGACGGAGATAGAGACAGAGGGGGAGAGAGACAGAGACTAAGAGGGGGAGAGAGACAGAGACTGAGAGGGGGAGAGAGACAGAGACTGAGAGGGGGAGAGAGAGACAGAGAGAGAGAGAGAGAGAGACAGAGAGAGAGAGACAGAGAGAGAGAGAGAGAGACAGAGAGAGAGAGAGACAAAGAGAGAGAGAGAGAGAGACAGAGACAGAGAGAGAGACAGAGACAGAGAAAGAGAGACAGAGACAGAGAAAGAGACAAAGAGAGAGAGAGAGACAGAGACAGAGAGAGAGAGACAGAGAGAGAGAGAGAGAGAGAGAGACACACACACATCAGTCTATGAGGAGATGAACGGCCCAATGATATGTTTTGGAGGAGTTGTTTGGGAGAGAGGGATGTTGGCCCAGGCTCCTCACAACTCCTGGTGGCCAGTTTCACAATAGCCATCAATATAAGACAGTCACTAATAAATCCAATCGGAATTCAGGAGAAACTTCTTTCCCCAGAGAGTGGTGAGAATGTGGAACTCGCTCCCACAGGGAGTGGTTGAGGCGAACGGTATAAACACCGGAATGGAGCGGTTGGGCAGAATGGCCTGTTTCTGTGCTGTCCGTTCTCTGTGCACCCACGGGGACTTGTTTTGTCAGATGTTTTGTGGCCCCAGCCGATGCCTGAAACTCACCTGTGCGTACACGGGTGTCGGGATCTCTGGGGCCGGTGCCACGGGAGTTGCTGGAGAACACTGGGTCGCGAGGGAAACGGCCTCCAATTTCCTCTTCTGCAAGGGAATCAGAACATTTCTCACGCAAAGGGTGTTAACGAGCATCAATCAGACCCGCACCTCAAAATACACGGCCCCCTCACTGCCCCAGAAACACTGCGCGTTATAAATACAAGTCTTTCTCGACCTCACTGAGCTTTAGATACAGTAAGCTTGCTGTGGGGAGGCCCGGGGCTAGGACCGGGCACAGGGGTAATGGGGGGGGAGAGAGAGAGAGGGAAGGGTGGCTCAATCTCCCCCACCCACCCCCCCAAGCTCCGCTGTGTCCCTCCACGGGGGCCAGGATGGCGGAGAATGGGGAGCAGGTCAGTCGCGGGACACAGGTGGATCTGGAAAGACCCGGGGAGGAGACAGCGTCCGCACTGGACTCCCGTCAACCAGGCCGACGGGCATCACGCTTCTCGGGTGCGTCCAGCTGGGGCCGGGAGGGGAGCGGCCGCAGAGACCCCCCCCCACCGGCGAAACCAACAATCGACCCTTTCCAGCCAAGACATCTGCGAATTTACAGATAAAGTAAAGGAGCCTTCAAACGGGTAGGGTAGTACCGACAGGCCGGTGTGACCGTCTCGGTGCTGGGTGGACAGGCGAGACTAGATTTGGGACTGGCGGTACAGCGGGGGCTCCGATACCCAGCACCCCCCCGGGGGTCTGTGCCCACCACGATCGCCTGCACATGGTACAGGTTGGCCATTATTTAGGATTAATTCAGTAGCGTACACTGCACCTCCCTCTCCTATACCGGTGATGGGGTCGGGCAGCAAAGTGGAACAAACACACAGCTTGGAAATTCAGGCAACGGTGCCCGTCCGAATTGGCAACGAGCGTTCTGGGGTGTCAAAAATAGTCTAAATTTTGAGTTACACGGCAGGGCCTTGTGTAGGTATCTTTATTTTAAAATGAATTGGAACGGACTATATAGGCAGATGCCAGGCTGGCTTTCTGCATCCTGTCGTCGGGGGGGGGGGGAAACTTGTGCTGGAAAGGGTTAACTCAGGACAGAAGACACAGTTAACAAATTCATCACAGCACGAGGCAAAGATAACCTAACCATGCCGTCATCTCATTCTCACCGCCCCGCCCGCCCCGCTCGCCTTTACGCCGTGTACAAGGACATTTAACAGCGAGGCGACATCTCACTGCCGGGCGTTATACGCTGCGGCCTGGCCTTTCACAACTTCCTACAGGGCTGGGGGGTGGGCAAGGTCTGGAACTCTCTCCCTCCCCAAAAGGCAGCCTTGCTGGGGGAACAATTGGAGCTTTCAAGACTGAGATCGACAGATTTTTTGGTTGGGTAAGGGTAGCGAGAGGTATGGAGCCGAGGCGGGTGGATGGAGTCGAGGTGTGGACCAGCCGCGATCTGATCGAACGGAGGGGCTGAACAACCTCTTCTGAAATGTTCCCGTTACGCTGCGCGGCGGTCCGGAGCTCCCGCGCGGGCCGCTTTGCAATTGGAATAAACCGCGCGTGCACAAACATCTGATTGGGCCGCTTAAAGGGGCCAGGCACCCAAAAAAAAAAATACAGGGAGCACTGGCCTCCTCCTGTTCCTAAATCGAGAAAAGACATACTTGCTCTCGAGGCAGTACAAAGAAGGTTCACTCGGTTAATCCCGGGGATGAGGGGGTGGACATATGAGGAGAGGTTGGGTAGATTGGGACTCTACTCATTGGAGTTCAGAAGAGTGAGAGGCGATCTTATTGAAACATATAAGATTGTGAAGGGGCTTGATCGGGTGGATGCGGTGAGGATGTTCCCAATGATGGGTGAAACTAGAACTAGGGGCATAATCTTAGAATAAGGGGCTGCTCTTTCAAAACTGAGATGAGGAGAAACTTCTTCACTCAGAGGGTAGTAGGTCTGTGGAATTTGCTGCCCCAGGAAGCTGTGGAAGCTACATCATTAAATAAATTTAAAACAGAAATAGACAGTTCCCTAGAAGTAAAGGGAATTAGGGGTTACGGGGAGCGGGCAGGAAATTGGACATGAGGCTGAGTTCGGATCTGTCGAGGCCCTGTGGGTGGCGGAGCGGGCCCAGGGGCTGAGTGGCCGGGTCCTGCTCCTACTTCTTGTGTTCTTTAGATTTGAGGTGAGGATCAGATCAGCCATGATCTTATTGAATGGCGGAGCAGGCTCGAGGGGCCGATTGGCCTACTCCTGCTCCTATTTCTTATGTTCTTAAACGCGCGCATAGGTGACTCCTTCCACTGGACGGGGGCGGGGTTTAGAAAGCAGGTAAAGCTTTGAGAATAATCCTCCGCCCCCCGCCTGCTTGTGCATGGCTCCTTGTAGCCAGCTTTAAGAGTGACGTTGGCAGTTAAGAAATTTGACAACAGCACGTGACAAGTCAGGCGGTTCGTAAGGCCATGGGCGGGGAGGGGGAGGGGAGCAGATTATATTTCTTAAACTTATTAAAGAAATATATGACCGTTTCCATCGGGGTGCCGGGTAAATGGAAGAGTAAAGGACACAGGTTTCAACCCACAAGACACGTGTCCAGGTTACGGAAAGACAGGAGTTGAAGCAAACATGAACTGTAAGCATTGGTGATGTTACAAAACATTTCCATTCATCGTGTATATCGTGTATAATATATTAAACACCTGCGTGCAGTTCCCGTCAACTTTATATTAGAAATGCCCATGTCCACATTTATAAATGGGAAGGGGCTATGTAAACGTCACACTGTAATTGCGCCCTCTCACCAGCGGCGGCGCTGCAGCAGCGGCGTGACAAGTTTACACAGGAAGTTGCCGTTATAAATGTGGGCATTGGAAAGATTAAAGTAAGGACAAGGCACGTGCCTGGCCGAGGGTGGGGTTGCAATGCACAGCGGGGCGCGAGTGTGGGGCAGCAGCGCCTAGTGCGATACGGCACATCTGCTTGTGCAAGAGAACATGACACGACTGGTTTGCTGCTAGGGCAACGGACACGTTTTAACTCAAAGTGTAACGCGACTGAGGTTTTATCTTCCCCGTTCCGCCCCAGCCACCGCCCCCCAGTGTTCTTCTCTCCACCCAAGGCCGCTGACGCGTGTGTGTGTGTGTGTGTGCGTGCATGCATGCAATGTCAGGTAGGGGGACAGCTGTGAAACCCCGCACAGCCAGATGGCCCGGAGACACATTCTGGGCCACTTGGGTGCGATGCCAGGGTGTTGGGGGGGGAGGGCGGGCGGGCACCCATGGTACTGCGCCCCATCAGATGCGGAAACAACATTTAAATAGACGGGCCTGCTTCGATTCATTGGTCAGTCAGTCAGCAAAGCAGAGTCGATGAGACAGGCAGCAAGGTTGTAGGATCTCGGGCACGGCGGGGCTAGAAATTGGGTTAAACTGCGCCACAAGTCACTCAAATCACCGTCAAATCGGTCAAACAAGTATAAATGCAACTCACGGATAACAAATTTTTTGTGACGTTTTCGATGCTGTTGGTCCTGTCTGGTATCTTCACGACAGGGACCCTTTGTAAACTAGCACTGGTGCATAAGTAGGGCAAGCCCTGTTTCACAATACCATAGGGGGAGAAAGAGATACAACAGGTTATCCCGGCAGTGCGACCAACCACAGCCCGACTGTGATTCTCATCCTCGTGTTCAAATCCCTCCATGGCCTCCTCTCCCCCTCCCTATCTCTGTAACCTCCTCGCCCCCCTCCCTATCTCTGTAACCTCCTCGCCCCCTCCCTATCTCTGTAACCTCCTCGCCCCCCTCCCTATCTCTGTAACCTCCTCGCCCCCTCCCTATCTCTGTAACCTCCTCCAGCCCCACAACCCTCCCTATCTCTGTAACCTCCTCGCCCCCTCCCTATCTCTGTAACCTCCTCGCCCCCTCCCTATCTCTGTAACCTCCTCGCCCCCTCCCTATCTCTGTAACCTCCTCGCCCCCTCCCTATCTCTGTAACCTCCTCGCCCCCTCCCTATCTCTGTAACCTCCTCCAGCCCTGCAACCCACCCAGATCTCTGCGCTCCTCCAATTCTGGCCTCTTGCTCATCCCCCGATTTCCATCGCTCCATCATTGGCGGCCGTGCCTTCAGCTGCCTGGGCCCCGAGCTCTGGAATTCCCTCCCTAAACCTCTCCGCCTCTCTCTCCTCCTTTAAGACGCTCCTTAAAACCGACCTCTTTGACCCAGCTTTTGGTCGCCTGTCCTAATATCTCCTTATGTGGCTCGATGTCAAATTCTGTCTGATTTACGCTCCTGTGAAGCGCCCTGGGACGTTTTACTACATTAAAGGCGCTGGATAAATACAGGTTGATGTTGACTGTGGGATTTCGATACTTTAGATTCCCTATTCGGATCTGGTGGTCGCAAACTAAGACTCTCTTGATTTGAAGGGTCCATTCAGACAGACGGATCTCGGTTAACTGGTGAGTCACGTTGGGCCCAAGCAAAGTGATGGCCCACAAGTGTCGCTCCTGAAGACGCTGGCCTTCACTGGGGTACGCAATCTACAGGGGCCGATCACCCTTGTGTAACTCGTCCTGCATGCCCAGTGAGTGTTGGCAGGCTATCCCTCCAGGCAGGGCATCGCAGCCGAGCCCTCAGTACCGCCCCTCCGACAGTGCGGTGCTCCCTCAGTACTGCCTCTCCGACAGTGCGGCTCTCCCTCAGTACCGCCCCTCCGACAGTGCGGCGCTCCCTCAGTACCGCCCCTCCGACAGTGCGGCGCTCCCTCAGTACCGCCCCTCCGACAGTGCGGCGTTCCCTCAGTACCGCCCCTCCGACAGTGCGGCGCTCCCTCAGTACCGCCCCTCCGACAGTGCGGCGCTCCCTCAGTACTGCCCCTCCGACAGTGCGGCGTTCCCTCAGTACCGCCCCTCCGACAGTGCGGCGCTCCCTCAGTACCGCCCCTCCGACAGTGCGGCGCTCCCTCAGTACTGCCCCTCCGACAGTGCGGCGCTCCCTCAGTACTGCCCCTCCGACAGTGCGGCGCTCCCTCAGTACCGCCCCTCCGACAGTGCGGCGCTCCCCCAGTACCGCCCCTCCGACAGTGCGGCGCTCCCTCAGTATTGCCCCTCCGACAGTGCGGCGCTCCCTCAGTACTGCCCCTCCGACAGTGCGGCGCTCCCTCAGTACTGGCACTGGGAGTCTCATCCTAGATTATGGGGCTGAAGTCTCTGGAGTGGGGCTTGAACTCACGATCTTCTGACTCAGAGGCGAGAGTGCTACCCACTGAGCCACGGCTGACACAGCCCTGCCAAGACCATATTTGTACATTTACACCAAATTAATCTCCCACTCAGTCAACTTCAAAAACATTTGCAAAGGGGCTCCCAAAGACTGAAAAGCAATCTGCCGGTGCAACTAGCATGGTTAGATCTAGGATTCTTTAACTGGGAGTTCATCGATACTTCCAGCTCCAACTTTCAGAAGCCTGTGACACTAGCTTCATGGCCTCCGGAGACCAGAGGTTGCTCGCATGCTTTTTAAGTTCAATCGGTCCCAAGCCAGCGACATCTAGTGGCAAAACTTGAAGTGACTCTCCGTTAACAGAGGCTCCAATTTGGAGGCTTGGATCATTTCTGTACGGTTTCTAAACTGCGTGTCAAATGGACAACTGTCATCCGGAAACAATTTAAGCGCTGGCACGATACATGGTAACACAACAGTGCTCTACAAAGAAAGATCGAGCTTGCATTTCTCCCGCGCCTTTCACCACCTCAGGACGTCCCAAAGCGCTTTACAGCCAATGAAGTACTTTTATTGAAGTGTGCTCACTGTTGTAATGTGGGAAACGCAGCAGCCAATCTGCGCACAGCAAGCTCCCACAAACAGCAATGTTGGTAATAACCAGATAATCTGTTTTTCCAGTGACAGTGGTTGACGGATAAATATTGGACCCAGGACACCGGGGAGAACTCCCCCCTGCTCTTCTCCCGATAGTGACTGTGGAAATCTTTTACGCCCACCTGAGAGGGCGGACGGGGGCCTCATAAGAAAGACAGCAACCCCTCAGTACTGCCCCTGTGACAGTGCGGCGCTCCCTCAGTACTGCCCCTGTGACAGTGCGGCGCTCCCTCAGTACTGACCCCCCGACAGTGCGGCGCTCCCTCAGTACTGACCCCCCGACAGTGCGGCGCTCCCTCAGTACTGCCTCTCCGACAGTGCGGCGCTCCCTCAGTACTGCCCCTCCGACAGTGCAGCACTCCCTCAGTACTGCCCCTCCGACAGTGCGGCGCTCCCTCAGTACTGCCCCTCCGACAGTGCAGCACTCCCTCAGTACTGCCCCTCCGACAGTGCGGCGCTCCCTCAGTACTGCCCCTGTGACAGTGCGGCGCTCCCTCAGTACCGCCCCTCCGACAGTGCGGCACTCCCTCAGTACTGCCTCTCCGACAGTGCGGCGCTCCCTCAGTACTGCCCCTCCGACAGTGCAGCACTCCCTCAGTACCGCCCCTCCGACAGTGCGGCGCTCCCTCAGTACTGCCCCTCCGACAGTGCGGCGCTCCCTCAGTACTGCCCCTCCGACAGTGCGGCGCTCCCTCAGTACTGCCCCTCCGACAGTGCGGCGCTCCCTCAGTACTGCCTCTCCGACAGTGCGGCGCCCCCTCAGTACTGCCCCTCCGACAGTGCGGCGCTCCCTCAGTACTGCCTCTCCGACAGTGCGGCGCTCCCTCAGTACCGCCCCTCCGACAGTGCGGCGCTCCCTCAGTACTGCCCCTCCGACAGTGCGGCGCTCCCTCAGTACTGCCCCTCCGACAGTGCAGCACTCCCTCAGTACCGCCCCTCCGACAGTGCGGCGCTCCCTCAGTACTGCCCCTCCGACAGTGCGGCGCTCCCTCAGTACTGCCCCTCCGACAGTGCGGCGCTCCCTCAGTACCGCCCCTCCGACAGTGCAGCACTCCCTCAGTACCGCCCCTCCGACAGTGCGGTGCTGCCTCAGTACTGCCCCTCCGACAGTGCGGCTCTCCCTCAGTACCGCCCCTCCGACAGTGCGGCGCTCCCTCAGTATTGCCCCTCTGACAGTGCGGCGCTCCCTCAGTACCGCTCCTCCGACAGTGCGGCGCTCCCTCAGTACCGCCCCTCCGACAGTGCGGCACTCCCTCAGTACTGCCCCTTCGACAGTGCGGCGCTCCCTCAGTACTGCCCCTCCGACAGTGCGGCGCTCCCTCAGTACTGGCACCGGGGAGTGTCGACCTGGATTATGGCGCTCGAGTCTCTGGAGTGGGGGCTCGAACCCACGACCTTCTGACTCAGAGGCGGGAGTGAGACCCACACACGTGCACTTTCCAGCAGGAAGCACTGGGCGAAGGTCAGGACCGGGGAACCTGACTCTCAAATGACCTTTGTAATTGAGCTGACCCCGGAGTCACCGATCCCGTGCTCTGCAACCCACGCCCCCCCTCCCCAGACACTGACCCAAGTAGGTTTGACATTAGGACCGAATTGGCTTCATTCAATGACTGGCAGCAGCTGGTGTCCAAAGTTAGCACGGACTGGTCGGGACGAAATTCCAGGCTGGGGGCGGGGCGAGTGGGGGGGTAGGCCTTGGTTTTTAAACCCACGGGCTGGTGCACAAGTGACCTGCGCAGATCGAGAACGCACCGGGCTCGAATCCCGAGGCACGTGGGGTTAGTTATCTCGGTCCAAGGCGCCAGTACTGGCCCTGCAGCGGATGCTCGTGGGTTAAGGAAGAAGTGGGAGAAATATTCAGTCGCGGCTCCTGTTCCTGATCCTTCTTCACTGCTGGAGAGTGTGCGTGTGTGTTGCGTGTGTGTGTGTGGCGTACACGGCTGCCTGGGTGTCGACAGGATCATCGCGACACGCCACCCCTCCCCGGATCAACGAACTGTCCGGTCTCATGCGTAAAGAATGGCCGCTGAGATGAGGTACGAGAAAACACCCTGGGCAGCTGTAGCCGAGCAAATGGACAGACACAGTTAGGAACACTGGGAATAGGAGGAGGCCAATCAGCCCCTCGAGCCTGTTACACAGGAACAGGAGGAGGCCAATCAGCCCCTCGAGCCTGTTACACAGGAACAGGAGGAGGTCATTCAGCCCCTCGAGCCTGTTACACAGGAACAGGAGGAGGCCCATTCAGCCCCCTCGAGCCTGTTACACAGGAACAGGAGGAGGCCATTCAGCCCCTCGAGCCTGTTACACAGGAACAGGAGGAGGCCGTTCAGCCCCCTCGAGCCTGTTACACAGGAACAGGAGGAGGCCATTCAGCCCCTCGAGCCTGTTACACAGGAACAGGAGGAGACCATTCATCCCCTCGAGACTGTTACACAGGAACAGGAGGAGGCCATTCAGCCCCTCGAGCCTGTTACACAGGAACAGGAGGCGCATTCAGCCCCCTCGAGCCTGTTACACAGGAACAGGAGGAGGCCATTCAGCCCCTCGAGCCTGTTACACAGGAACAGGAGGAGACCATTCATCCCCTCGAGCCTGTTACACAGGAACAGGAGGAGGCCATTCAGCCCCTCGAGCCTGTTACACAGGAACAGGAGGAGGCCATTCAGCCCCTCGAGCCTGTTACACAGGAACAGGAGGAGGCCATTCAGCCCCTCAAGCCTGTTACACAGGAACAGGAGACCATTCAGCCCCTCGAGCCTGTTACACAGGAACAGGAGGAGGCCCATTCAGCCCCTCGAGCCTGTTACACAGGAACAGGAGGAGGCCATTCAGCCCCTCAAGCCTGTTACACAGGAACAGGAGACCATTCAGCCCCTCGAGCCTGTTACACAGGAACAGGAGGAGGCCCATTCAGCCCCTCGAGCCTGTTACACAGGAACAGGAGGAGGCCATTCAGCCCCTCGAGCCTGTTACACAGGAACAGGAGGAGGCCATTCAGCCCCTCGAGCCTGTTGCACAGGAACAGGAGGAGGCCATTCAGCCCCCTCGAGCCTGTTACACAGGAACAGGAGGAGGCCATTCAGCCCCTCGAGCCTGTTACACAGGAACAGGAGGAGGCCATTCAGCCCCTCGAGCCTGTTACACAGGAACAGGAGGAGGCCATTCAGCCCCGCGAGCCTGTTACACAGGAACAGGAGGAGGCCGTTCAGCCCCCTCGAGCCTGTTACACAGGAACAGGAGGAGGCCGTTCAGCCCCCTCGAGCCTGTTACACAGGAACAGGAGGAGGCCCATTCAGCCCCTCGAGCCAGGTACACAGGAACAGGAGGAGGCCATTCAGCCCCTCGAGCCTGTTCCGCCATTCAATCAGATCGCGGCTGATCTGTATCTTAACTCCATCTACCCGCCTTGGTTCCGTGTCCTTTAATACCCTTACCCAACAAAAATCTAGCAATCTCAGTATTGAAATTACCAATTGACCTCCAGCCTCAACAGTTTTTTGGGGGAGAGAGTTCCTGATTTCCGCCACCCTTTGTGTGAAGAAGTGTTTCCTGACATCACCCCTGAACGGCCTGGCTCTAATTTTAAGGTTCTGCCCCCTTGTTCTGGACTCCCCCCACCAGAGGAAATAGTTTCTCTCTCTCGACCCTATCGAATCCTTCAATCATCTCAAACACCTCGATTAGATCACCCCTTAATCTTCTAAACTCGAGGGAATACAAGCCCAGTCTGTGCAACCCGTCCTCGTGATTTAACTTGCGGCTAACCCAACTGGCGACCCAGAAACCATCTGTTGCCTTAAAGCCAAGCGACTAGCAAGAGAGCAGCGAGGAAAGACGAGCAGCGAGGAAAGACGAGCAGCGAGGAAAGACGAGCAGCGAGGAAAGACGAGCAGCGAGGAAAGACGAGCAGCGAGGAAAGACGAGCAGCGAGGAAAGACGAGCAGCGAGGAAAGACGAGCAGCGAGGAAAGACGAGCAGCGAGGAAAGACGAGCAGCGAGGAAAGACGAGCAGCGAGGAAAGACGAGCAGCGAGGAAAGACGAGCAGCGAGGAAAGACGAGCAGCGAGGAAAGACGAGCAGCGTGGAAAGACGAGCAGCGAGGAAAGACGAGCAGCGAGGAAAGACGAGCAGCGAGGAAAGACGAGCAGCGAGGAAAGACGAGCAGCGAGGAAAGACGAGCAGCGAGGAAAGACGAGCAGCGAGGAAAGACGAGCAGCGAGGAAAGACGAGCAGCGAGGAAAGACGAGCAGCGAGGAAAGACGAGCAGCGAGGACGTTGCTGAACTCTGGATCGACGTGGCGAGGGAGCCGGGCGTCTAACCGACGGGTGTAGAGTTGGCGAGGGCACCGGAGGGGGCACATCGTCGCTAAGCTGCCCTGGTACAAACTCCACAGGACAGCGCTGGAGAGGAGGAGGGGTGGGGTTGGTGGGGGGGTCGGGGGGGGGGTCGGGAGGGGCAGGAGGCCCCAGCGCACAGTCAGCGATTGAACAACTGTGTAAACTCATCCTCGGTGCGGGTGCAGGGGCGTGGGGAAGGGAAATAACACGAGGATTGCTTTAACCGTTATTAATTATATTCAAAAACAACAAAAAGTTAAGAGCCCTGCGGGTATATTATTTAGAAAAATGCTGTACCGGTGTTGGAATGGTTTTGCCGATTCCCGCTGTCGAAGAGTGCAGTGAGAGATCGAGCGTCTTCTTCTGAGGAGGAAGAGAGATCAGGTTACTCGCGTGCATGGCCCAACATCACATAGGAACAGGAGGAGGCCGTTCAGCCCCTCCGGCCTGTTCCGCCATTCAATCAGATCAAGGCTGATCTGCCACCTAACTCCATCCACCCGCCTTCGCCCCTTAATACCTTTCGTTAACAAAAAGCTATCAATTTAAAATTAACAATTGGTCCAGCATCATTTGTGGAAGAGAGTTCCCAAACTTCTACCACCCTTTGTGTGTAGAAGTGTTTCCTAATTTCACTCCTGAAAGGTCTGGCTCTAATTTTTAGACTATGCCCCCTAGTCCTGGACATATTTTGGTTCTGTCTTCACAAAGGAGGACACAAATAACCTCCCAGAGATGTTGGAGAACATAGGGTCTAATGAGAGGGAGGAATTGAATGAGATCAGTATTTGTAGGGAAATGGTGTTAGGGAAATTGATGGGATTGAAGGCCGATAAATTCCCTAGGCCTGATAATCTACATCCTAGGGTACTTAAGGAAGTGGCCCTAGAAATAGTAGATGCATTGCTGATCATCTTCCAACATTCGATGGAATCTGGAACTGTACCCATGGATTGGAGGGTAGCTAATGTTACCCCACTATTCAAAAAGGGTGGTAGAGAGAAAGCGGGGAATTACAGACCGTAAGCCTGACATCGGTAGTGGGGAAAATGCTAGAGTCCATTATAAAGGATGTAATAGCTGAGCACTTGAAAAACAGTGACAGGATCGGACAAAGTCAACATGGATTTACAAAAGGTAAATCGTGCTTGACTAATCTACTGGAATTTTTTGAGGATGTAACTGGGAAAATAGATAAGGGAGAACCAGTAGATGTGGTGTATTTGGACTTTCAAAAGGCTTTCGATAAGGTCCCGCATAAGAGATTAGCGTGTAAAGTTAAGGCACATGGGATTGGGGGATTGGATAGAGAACTGGTTGGCGGACAGAAAGCAGAGAGTAGGAATTAATGGGTCTTTTTCCGAGTGGCAGGCAGTGACTAGTGGGGTACCGCAGGGATCGGTCCTTGGACCCCAGCTATTCACAATATACATTAATGATCTAGATAAGGGAACTAAATGTAATATCTCCAAGTTTGCAGACGACACAAAGCTGGGTGGGCGTGTGTGCTGCGAGGAGGATACCGAGAAACTCCAGGATGATTTGGACAGGTTGGGTGAGTGGGCAGAAGCGTGGCAGATGCAATATAACGTGGATAAATGCGAGGTTATCCACTTTGGTGTCAAAAACAGAAAGGCAGACTATTATCTGAATGGCAATAGATTGGGAGAAGGGGAAGTACAATGAGACCTGAGTGTCCTTGTGCACCAGTCGCTGAAGGTAAGCATGCGGGTGCAGCAGGCGGTGAAGAAGGCAAATGGTATGTTGGCCTTCATAGCGAAAGGGTTTGAGTACAGGAACAGGGATGTCCTGCTACAGTTGTACAGGGCCTTGGTGAGACCACACCTTGAGTACTGTGTGCAGTTTTGGTCGCCTTATCTGAGGAAGGATGTTCTTGCCATGGAAGGAGTTCAGCGAAGATTCACAAGGCTGATACCTGGGATGGCAGGAATGACATATGAGGAGAGATTGGGTCGATTGAGCTTATACTCGCTGGAGTATAGAAGAATGAGAGGGGATCTCATCGAAACATATAAAATTCTGACAGGTCTGGACAAACTAGATGCAGGAAGAATGTTCCCGATGGTCAGAGAGTCCAGAACCAGGGGTAAGGATAAGGGGTAAGCCATTTAGGACAGAAATGAGGAGGAATTTCTTCACCCAGAGAGTGGTGAACCTGTGGAATTCTCTACCACAGAAGGTAGTTGAGGCCAAGTCATTAAATATATTCAAAAATGAGTTAGATATATTTCTTAAAGCTAAAGGTATCAAGGGATATGGGGAGAAGGCAGGTACAGGGTACTGAGTTTGGATGATCAGCCATGATCTCATCGAATGGCGGAGCAGGCTCGAGGGGCCGAATGGCCGACTCCTGCTCCTATCTTCTATGTTTCTATATTTCCCCACCCGCCCCCTCTCGGCCCAGGGAGCATCACGGCGAACTGCGACCCCTCGCTACCCGACCGAGACTGGCTAACCCAGCACACCGCGCTGCGGAGGAGCAGAGAGACTTAGGGCCCCGAGTACGGAAATCACTGACAGCTTGTGGACAGGGGGGGGGGGGAGACACAAAACAATTATTGAAAAGCTAATGGAATGTCGGCCTTTATCTCAGGGGGCAGGAGGTTATGTTACAGTTGATATAAACCCATTCTTGGAGTCACTGCGATCAGTCCTGGGCCCCGCACCTCAGGAAGGATAAATTGGCCTTGGAGGGGGAGCAGCGCCGATTCACCAGAAGCTTCATTGGCTGTCAAGCGCTTAGGGGGCGTCCTGAGATCGTGAATATAAATGTAAGTCTTTCTTGCTTTCTTACCCCCCACCCCGCACCGTCATAACCCCTCTCTTACCCTCCCCGCAGCCCCTCTCTCACTAACGGCTACGGGCCTGGGCCAAGTGAGACAAAACACACAGGGGTCTTTACCAATTCCCTCTCGGGGGAGCTCGGCCTGGACCCCGGGAGCCCATTTTTGGTGGGAGTCTTGGCCTCCTTTTTCGGGAACTGGATCTTCTTCAGGTCCAACCTCTCGGGGGTCACCCACTCGTCCAGGCGCTTGTTGACTGCAAAGAAGTAGAATCAGATTTCAGACATTCACAAGCATGTGATTTCACCTCCCAACGCCTCGCCGGCCTCCGAATTTGTACCCACCAGTACTGTACCCCAGTGTTATACAGTGACAGACCTGTACCCACCAGTACTGTACCCCAGTGTTATACAGTGGCAGACCTGTACCCACCAGTACTGTACCCCAGTGTTATACAGTGACAGACCTGTACCCACCAGTACTGTACCCCAGTGTTATACAGTGACAGACCTGTACCCACCAGTACTGTACCCCAGTGTTATACAGTGACAGACCTGTACCCACCAGTACTGTACCCCAGTGTTATACAGTGACAGACCTGTACCCACCAGTACTGTACCCCAGTGTTATACAGTGACAGACCTGTACCCACCAGTACTGTACCCCAGTGTTATACAGCGACAGACCTGTACCCACCAGTACTGTACCCCAGTGTTATACAGCGACAGACCTGTACCCACCAGTACTGTACCCCAGTGTTATACAGTGACAGACCTGTACCCACCAGTACTGTACCCCAGTGTTATACAATGACAGACCTGTACCCACCAGTACTGTACCCCAGTGTTATACAGTGACAGACCTGTACCCACCAGTACTGTACCCCAGTGTTATACAGTGACAGACCTGTACCCACCAGTACTGTACCCCAGTGTTATACAGTGACAGACCTGTACCCACCAGTACTGTACCCCAGTGTTATACACTGACAGACCTGTACCCAGCAGTACTGTACCCCAGTGTTATAGTGACAGACCTGTACCCACCAGTACTGTACCCCAGTGTTATACAATGACAGACCTGTACCCACCAGTACTGTACCCCAGTGTTATACAATGACAGACCTGTACCCACCAGTACTGCACTCCAGTGTTATAGTGACAGACCTGTACCCACCAGTACTGTACCCCAGTGTTATACAGTGACAGACCCGTACCCACCAGTACTGTACCCCAGTGTTATACAGCGACAGACCTGTACCCACCAGTACTGTACCCCAGTGTTATACAGTGACAGACCTGTACCCACCAGTACTGTACCCCAGTGTTATACAGTGACAGACCCGTACCCACCAGTACTGTACCCCAGTGTTATACAGTGACAGACCCGTACCCACCAGTACTGTACCCCAGTGTTATACAGTGACAGACAGACCTGTACCCACCAGTACTGTACCCCAGTGTTATACAGTGACAGACCTGTACCCACCAGTACTGTACCCCAGTGTTATACAGTGACAGACCTGTACCCACCAGTACTGTACCCCAGTGTTATACAGTGACAGACCAGTACCCACCAGTACTGTACCCCAGTGTTATACAGTGACAGACCTGTACCCACCAGTACTGTACCCCAGTGTTATACAGTGACAGACCTGTACCCACCAGTACTGTACCCCAGTGTTATACAGTGACAGACCTGTACCCACCAGTACTGTACCCCAGTGTTATACAGTGACAGACCTGTACCCACCAGTACTGTACCCCAGTGTTATACAGTGACAGACCTGTACCCACCAGTACTGTACCCCAGTGTTATACAGTGACAGACCTGTACCCACCAGTACTGTACCCCAGTGTTATACAGTAACAGACCTGTACTCACCAGTACTGTACCCCAGTGTTATACAGTGACAGACCCGTACCCACCAGTACTGTACCCCAGTGTTATACAGTGACAGACCCGTACCCACCAGTACTGTACCCCAGTGTTATACAGTGACAGACCCGTACCCACCAGTACTGTACCCCAGTGTTATACAGTGACAGACCCGTACCCACCAGTACTGTACCCCAGTGTTATACAGTGACAGACCCGTACCCACCAGTACTGTACCCCAGTGTTATACAGTGACAGACCCGTACCCACCAGTACTGTACCCCAGTGTTATACAGTGACAGACCCGTACCCACCAGTACTGTACCCCAGTGCGATACAGTGACAGACCAGTACCCATCAGTACTGTACCCCAGTGTTATACAGTGACAGACCTGTACCCACCAGTACTGTACCCCAGTGCGATACAGTGACAGACCAGTACCCATCAGTACTGTACCCCAGTGTTATACAGTGACAGACCTGTACCCACCAGTACTGTACCCCAGTGTTATACAGTGACAGACCTGTACTCACCAATACTGTACCCCAGTGTTATACAGCGACAGACCTGTACCCACCAGTACTGTACCCCAGTGTTATACAGCGACAGACCTGTACCCACCAGTACTGTACCCCAGTGTTATACAGCGACAGACCTGTACCCACCAGTACTGTACCCCAGTGTTATACAGTGACAGACCTGTACCCACCAGTAATGTACCCCAGTGTTATACAGTGACAGACCTGTACCCACCAGTACTGTACCCCAGTGTTATACAGTGACAGACCTGTACCCACCAGTACTGTACCCCAGTGTTATACAGTGACAGACCTGTACCCACCAGTACTGTACCCCAGTGTTATACAGCGACAGACCTGTACCCACCAGTACTGTACCCCCGTGTTACACAGTGACAGACCTGTACCCACCAGTACTGTACCCCAGTGTTATACAGTGACAGACCTGTACCCACCAGTACTGTACCCCAGTGTTATACAGTGACAGACCTGTACCCACCAGTACTGTACCCCAGTGTTATACAGTGACAGACCCGTACCCACCAGTACTGTACCCCAGTGTTATACAGTGACAGACCTGTACCCACCAGTACTGTACCCCAGTGTTATACAGTGACAGACCTGTACCCACCAGTACTGTACCCCAGTGTTATACAGTGACAGACCTGTACCCACCAGTACTGTACCCCAGTGTTATACAGTGACAGACCTGTACCCACCAGTACTGTACCCCAGTGTTATACAGTGACAGACCTGTACCCACCAGTACTGTACCCCAGTGTTATACAGTGACAGACCTGTACCCACCAGTACTGTACCCCAGTGTTATACAGTGACAGACCTGTACCCACCAGTACTGTACCCCAGTGTTATAGTGACAGACCTGTACCCACCAGTACTGTACCCCAGTGTTATAGAGCGAAAGACCTGTACCCACCAGTACTGTACCCCAGTGTTATACAGTGACAGACCTGTACCCCAGTGTTATACAGCGACAGACCTGTACCCACCAGTACTGTACCCCAGTGTTATACAACGACAGACCTGTACCCACCAGTACTGTACCCCAGTGTTATACAGCGACAGACCTGTACCCACCTGTACTGTACCCCAGTGTTATACAGCGACAGACCTGTACCCACCAGTACTGTACCCCAGTGTTATACAGCGACAGACCTGTACCCACCAGTACTCTACCCCAGTGTTATACAGTGACAGACCTGTACCCACCAGTACTGTACCCCAGTGTTATACAGCGACAGACCTGTACCCACCAGTACTGTACCCCAGTGTTATACAGTGACAGACCTGTACCCACCAGTACTGTACCCCAGTGTTATAGTGACAGACCTGTACCCACCAGTACTGTACCCCAGTGTTATACAGTGACAGACCTGTACCCACCAGTACTGTACCCCAGTGTTATACAGTGACAGACCTGTACCCACCAGTACTGTACCCCAGTGTTATACAGTGACAGACCTGTACCCACCAGTACTGTACCCCAGTATTATACAATGACAGACCTGTACCCACCAGTATTGTACCCCAGTGTTATACAGTGACAGACTTGTACCCACCAGTACTGTACCCCAGTCTTATACAGTGACAGACCTGTACCCACCAGTATTGTACCCCAGTGTTATACAGTGACAGACCTGTACCCACCAGTACTGTACCCCAGTGTTATACAGTGACAGACCTGTACCCACCAGTACTGTACCCCAGTGTTATACAGTGACAGACCTGTACCCACCAGTACTGTACCCCAGTGTTATACAGTGACAGACCTGTACCCACCAGTACTGTACCCCAGTGTTATACAGTGACAGACCTGTACCCACCAGTACTGTACCCCAGTGTTATACAGTGACAGACCTGTACCCACCAGTACTGTACCCCAGTGTTATACAGTGACAGACCTGTACCCAGCAGTACTGTACCCCAGTGTTATACAGGGACAGAGCTGTACCCGGTTTAGTATACCCCCTTGTTTACAATGCAACAAAGCTTTGGCAAGATGATAAAGGTGCAAATAGACGGAGGAAGGAGCGAGTTAATGAGCAATACTTACAGTCTATGTAATGGACGTAGAACACCTTCCTTCCACTGATGTCTTTAACGCTCAGGATCTCAGCAAGTGCTGGATTGAAGAGGACCAAATAACACATCAGTTAGAATGACCTGAATAGCCCCACCCCAGCCCCACATACTCTCACACCCAGGCATCCCCTCGCCCATCTACTGTCAATGTAGCAATGCCTCTTTACTCTGATATCCAGAGGCCGCGCCCCATTGATATGTTTGTTCTAGCCCACTCCCTTTATTCTCCTTCCCTGAAGGGGCTGACTCCTGCTGGGGTTAGGTTCCCACGGGGCAGCAGCCATCCTCGAAACAGGAGGAGGCCGTTCAGCCCCTTTGAGCCTGTCCCGCAGAATAAAACACAGCTTTCTCTTTACAGGTACTGACGGACCTGCTGGGTATTTTGTGCGTTTGGGGTTTTTAATTTCAAGCATTTCCTTTTCGCAAGGTGTCCAGCAATCAGTTTTTTACTTTTTATTTAGATCTTTCATTGTTTGTACAACAAAGAAGTTGGTTTGTCTGTCAAGCGCTTTGGGATTGACTGCAGTCCTGAAAGGTGCTGTGTAAATGCAATTTATGCAATGCTAAAAAGATTCGATACGGTAGAGAGAGAGAAACTATTTCCTCTGGTGGGGGGAGTCCAGAACGAGGGATAAGAACCTTAAAATTAGAGCCAGGCCATTCAGGGGTGATGTCAGGAAGCACTTCTTCACACAAAGGGGAGTGGAAATCTGGTACTCTCTCCCCCAAAAAGCTGTCGAAGCTGGGGGTCAATCGGAAATGTTATAATTGAGATTCATAGATTTTTGTTCGGTAATGCTAACAACGGATATGGAGCAAAGGCAGGAAAATGGAATTCAGGTGCAGCTCGTCGCACTCTCTCTCTCTCGCGCGCCTCAGAATCAGATGTTGTCGGTTCGAGCCCCACTCCAGAGACATCAGCAGAAAATCTAGGCCCACACTCCCAGTGCCAGTACTGAGGGAGCGCCGCACTGACGGAGGGGCGGTACTGAGGGAGCGCCGCACTGTCGGAGGGGCAGTACTGAGGGAACGTCGCACTGTCGGAGGGGCGGTACTGAGGGAGCGCCGCACTGTCGGAGGGGCGGTACTGAGGGAGCGCCGCACTGTCGGAGGGGCAGTACTGAGGGAGCGCCGCACTGTCGGAGGGGCGGTACTGAGGGAGCGCCGCACTGTCAGAGGAGCAGTACTGAGGGAGCGCCGCACTGTCGGAGGGGCGGTACTGAGGGAGCGCCGCACTGTCGGAGGGGCAGTACTGAGGGAGCGCCGCACTGTCAGAGGAGCAGTACTGAGGGAGCGCCGCACTGTCAGAGGAGCAGTACTGAGGGAGCGCCGCACTGTCGGAGGGGCAGTACTGAGGGAGCGCCGCACTGTCGGAGGGGCAGTACTGAGGGAGAGTCGCACTGTCGGAGGGGCAGTACTGAGGGAGCGCCGCACTGTCGGAGGGGCAGTACTGAGTGAGCGCCGCACTGTCGGAGGGACGGTACTGAGGGAGCGCAGCACTGTGGGAGGGTCAATACTGAGGGAGCGCCGCACTGTCGGAGGGGCAGTACTGAGTGAGCGCCGCACTGTCGGAGGGGCAGTACTGAGGGAGAGCCGCACTGTCGGAGGGGCAGTACTGAGGGAGAGCCGCACTGTCGGAGGGTCAATACTGAGGGAGCGCCGCACTGTCGGAGGGTCAATACTGAGGGAGCGCCGCACTGTCGGAGGGGCGGTACTGAGGGAGGGCCGCACTGTCGGAGGGTCAATACTGAGGGAGCGCCGCACTGTCGGAGGGGCGGTACTGAGGGAGCGCCGCACTGTCGGAGGGTCAATACTGAGGGAGCGCCGCACTGTCGGAGGGTCAATACTGAGGGAGCGCCGCACTGTCGGAGGGGCGGTACTGAGAGAGCGCCGCACTGTCGGAGGGGCAGTACTGAGGGAGAGCCGCACTGTCGGAGGGGCAGTACTGAGGGAGAGCCGCACTGTCGGAGGGTCAATACTGAGGGAGCGCCGCACTGTCGGAGGGTCAATACTGAGGGAGCGCCGCACTGTCGGAGGGGCGGTACTGAGGGAGCGCCGCACTGTCGGAGGGGCGGTACTGAGGGAGCGCCGCACTGTCAGAGGGGCGGTACTGAGGGAGCGCCACACTGTCGGAGGGGCGGTACTGAGGGAGTGCCGCACTGTCAGAGGGGCGATACTGAGGGAGCGCCGCACTGTCGGAGGGGCAGTACTGAGGGAGCGCCGCACTGTCGGAGGGGCAGTACTGAGGGAGCGCCGCACTGTCGGAGGGGCAGTACTGAGGGAGCGCCGCACTGTCAGAGGGGCGGTACTGAGGGAGCGCCGCACTGTCGGAGGGGCAGTACTGAGGGAGCGCCGCACTGTCAGAGGGGCAGTACTGAGGGAGCGCCGCACTGTCAGAGGGGCAGTACTGAGGGAGCGCCGCACTGTCGGAGGGGCAGTACTGAGGGAGTGCCGCACTGTCGGAGCGGCGGTACTGAGGGAGCGCCGCACTGTCGGAGGGTCAATACTGAGAGAGTGCCGCACTGTCGGAGGGGCAGTACTGAGAGAGCGCCGCACTGTCGGAGGGGCAGTACAGAGGGAGCGCCGCACTGTCGGAGGGGCAGTACTGAGGGAGTGCCGCACTGTCAGAGGGGCGGTACTGAGGGAGTGACGCACTGTCGGAGGGTCAATACTGAGAGAGCGCCGCACTGTCGGAGGGGCAGTACTGAGGGAGTGCCGCACTGTCGGAGGGGCGGTACTGATGGAGCGCCGCACTGTCGGAGGGTCAATACTGAGAGAGCGCCGCACTGTCGGAGGGGCAGTACTGAGGGAGCGCCGCACTGTCGGAGGGGCAGTACTGAGGGAGTGCCGCACTGTCGGAGCGGCGGTACTGAGGGAGCGCCGCACTGTCGGAGGGTCAATACTGAGAGAGTGCCGCACTGTCGGAGGGGCAGTACTGAGAGAGCGCCGCACTGTCGGAGGGGCAGTACAGAGGGAGCGCCGCACTGTCGGAGGGGCAGTACTGAGGGAGTGCCGCACTGTCGGAGGGTCAATACTGAGAGAGCGCCGCACTGTCGGAGGGGCAGTACTGAGGGAGTGCCGCACTGTCGGAGAGGCAGTACTGAGGGAGCGCCGCACTGTCGGAGGGGCGGTACTGAGGGAGCGCCGCACTGTCAGAGGGGCGGTACTGAGGGAGCGCCGCACTGTCGGAGGGGCAGTGCTGAGGGAGAGCCGCACTGTCGGAGGGGCAGTGCTGAGGGAGAGCCGCACTGTCGGAGGGGCAGTACTGAGGGAGCCCCGCACTGTCGGAGGGGCGGTACTGAGGGAGCGTCGCACTGTCGGAGGGGCGGTACTGAGGGAGCCCCGCACTGTCGGAGGGGCGGTACTGAGGGAGCGCCACACTGTCGGAGGCCAGTACTGAGGGAGCGCCGCACTCTCGGAGAGGCAGTACTGAGGGAGCGCCGCACTGTTGGAGGGGCAGTACTAAGGGAGCGCCGCACAGTCGGAGGGGCGGTACTGAGGGAGCGCCGCACTGCCAGAGGGGCGGTACTGAGGGAGCGCCGCACTGTCGGAGGGGCAGTGCTGAGGGAGAGCCGCACTGTCGGAGGGGCAGTGCTGAGGGAGAGCCGCACTGTCGGAGGGGCAGTACTGAGGGAGCCCCGCACTGTCGGAGGGGCGGTACTGAGGGAGCGTCGCACTGTCGGAGGGGCGGTACTGAGGGAGCCCCGCACTGTCGGAGGGGCGGTACTGAGGGAGCGCCACACTGTCGGAGGCCAGTACTAAGGGAGCGCCGCACTATCGGAGGGGCGGTACTGAGGGAGCGCCGCACTGTCAGAGGGGCGGTACTGAGGGAGCGCCGCACTGTCGGAGGGGCAGTACTGAGGGAGCGCCGCACTGTCGGAGGGTCAATACTGAGAGAGCGCCGCACTGTCGGAGGGGCAGTACTGAGGGAGCGCCGCACTGTCGGAGGGGCAGTACTGAGGGAGTGCCGCACTGTCGGAGCGGCGGTACTGAGGGAGCGCCGCACTGTCGGAGGGTCAATACTGAGAGAGTGCCGCACTGTCGGAGGGGCAGTACTGAGAGAGCGCCGCACTGTCGGAGGGGCAGTACAGAGGGAGCGCCGCACTGTCGGAGGGGCAGTACTGAGGGAGTGCCGCACTGTCAGAGGGGCGGTACTGAGGGAGTGCCGCACTGTCGGAGGGTCAATACTGAGAGAGCGCCGCACTGTCGGAGGGGCAGTACTGAGGGAGCGCCGCACTGTCGGAGGGTCAATACTGAGAGAGCGCCGCACTGTCGGAGGGGCAGTACTGAGGGAGCGCCGCACTGTCGGAGGGGCAGTACTGAGGGAGTGCCGCACTGTCGGAGCGGCGGTACTGAGGGAGCGCCGCACTGTCGGAGGGTCAATACTGAGAGAGTGCCGCACTGTCGGAGGGGCAGTACTGAGAGAGCGCCGCACTGTCGGAGGGGCAGTACAGAGGGAGCGCCGCACTGTCGGAGGGGCAGTACTGAGGGAGTGCCGCACTGTCAGAGGGGCGGTACTGAGGGAGTGCCGCACTGTCGGAGGGTCAATACTGAGAGAGCGCCGCACTGTCGGAGGGGCAGTACTGAGGGAGAGTCGCACTGTCGGAGGGGCAGTACTGAGGGAGCGCCGCACTGTCGGAGGGGCAGTACTGAGTGAGCGCCGCACTGTCGGAGGGACGGTACTGAGGGAGCGCAGCACTGTGGGAGGGTCAATACTGAGGGAGCGCCGCACTGTCGGAGGGGCAGTACTGAGTGAGCGCCGCACTGTCGGAGGGGCAGTACTGAGGGAGAGCCGCACTGTCGGAGGGGCAGTACTGAGGGAGAGCCGCCCTGTCGGAGGGTCAATACTGAGGGAGCGCCGCACTGTCGGAGGGTCAATACTGAGGGAGCGCCGCACTGTCGGAGGGGCGGTACTGAGGGGGGGCCGCACTGTCGGAGGGTCAATACTGAGGGAGCGCCGCACTGTCGGAGGGGCGGTACTGAGGGAGCGCCGCACTGTCGGAGGGTCAATACTGAGGGAGCGCCGCACTGTCGGAGGGTCAATACTGAGGGAGCGCCGCACTGTCGGAGGGGCGGTACTGAGAGAGCGCCGCACTGTCGGAGGGGCAGTACTGAGGGAGAGCCGCACTGTCGGAGGGGCAGTACTGAGGGAGAGCCGCACTGTCGGAGGGTCAATACTGAGGGAGCGCCGCACTGTCGGAGGGTCAATACTGAGGGAGCGCCGCACTGTCGGAGGGGCGGTACTGAGGGAGCGCCGCACTGTCGGAGGGGCGGTACTGAGGGAGCGCCGCACTGTCAGAGGGGCGGTACTGAGGGAGCGCCACACTGTCGGAGGGGCGGTACTGAGGGAGTGCCGCACTGTCAGAGGGGCGATACTGAGGGAGCGCCGCACTGTCGGAGGGGCAGTACTGAGGGAGCGCCGCACTGTCGGAGGGGCAGTACTGAGGGAGCGCCGCACTGTCGGAGGGGCAGTACTGAGGGAGCGCCGCACTGTCAGAGGGGCGGTACTGAGGGAGCGCCGCACTGTCGGAGGGGCAGTACTGAGGGAGCGCCGCACTGTCAGAGGGGCAGTACTGAGGGAGCGCCGCACTGTCAGAGGGGCAGTACTGAGGGAGCGCCGCACTGTCGGAGGGGCAGTACTGAGGGAGTGCCGCACTGTCGGAGCGGCGGTACTGAGGGAGCGCCGCACTGTCGGAGGGTCAATACTGAGAGAGTGCCGCACTGTCGGAGGGGCAGTACTGAGAGAGCGCCGCACTGTCGGAGGGGCAGTACAGAGGGAGCGCCGCACTGTCGGAGGGGCAGTACTGAGGGAGTGCCGCACTGTCAGAGGGGCGGTACTGAGGGAGTGACGCACTGTCGGAGGGTCAATACTGAGAGAGCGCCGCACTGTCGGAGGGGCAGTACTGAGGGAGTGCCGCACTGTCGGAGGGGCGGTACTGATGGAGCGCCGCACTGTCGGAGGGTCAATACTGAGAGAGCGCCGCACTGTCGGAGGGGCAGTACTGAGGGAGCGCCGCACTGTCGGAGGGGCAGTACTGAGGGAGTGCCGCACTGTCGGAGCGGCGGTACTGAGGGAGCGCCGCACTGTCGGAGGGTCAATACTGAGAGAGTGCCGCACTGTCGGAGGGGCAGTACTGAGAGAGCGCCGCACTGTCGGAGGGGCAGTACAGAGGGAGCGCCGCACTGTCGGAGGGGCAGTACTGAGGGAGTGCCGCACTGTCAGAGGGGCGGTACTGAGGGAGTGCCGCACTGTCGGAGGGTCAATACTGAGAGAGCGCCGCACTGTCGGAGGGGCAGTACTGAGGGAGTGCCGCACTGTCGGAGAGGCAGTACTGAGGGAGCGCCGCACTGTCGGAGGGGCGGTACTGAGGGAGCGCCGCACTGTCAGAGGGGCGGTACTGAGGGAGCGCCGCACTGTCGGAGGGGCAGTGCTGAGGGAGAGCCGCACTGTCGGAGGGGCAGTGCTGAGGGAGAGCCGCACTGTCGGAGGGGCAGTACTGAGGGAGCCCCGCACTGTCGGAGGGGCGGTACTGAGGGAGCGTCGCACTGTCGGAGGGGCGGTACTGAGGGAGCCCCGCACTGTCGGAGGGGCGGTACTGAGGGAGCGCCACACTGTCGGAGGCCAGTACTGAGGGAGCGCCGCACTCTCGGAGAGGCAGTACTGAGGGAGCGCCGCACTGTTGGAGGGGCAGTACTAAGGGAGCGCCGCACAGTCGGAGGGGCGGTACTGAGGGAGCGCCGCACTGTCAGAGGGGCGGTACTGAGGGAGCGCCGCACTGTCGGAGGGGCAGTGCTGAGGGAGAGCCGCACTGTCGGAGGGGCAGTGCTGAGGGAGAGCCGCACTGTCGGAGGGGCAGTACTGAGGGAGCCCCGCACTGTCGGAGGGGCGGTACTGAGGGAGCGTCGCACTGTCGGAGGGGCGGTACTGAGGGAGCCCCGCACTGTCGGAGGGGCGGTACTGAGGGAGCGCCACACTGTCGGAGGCCAGTACTAAGGGAGCGCCGCACTGTCGGAGGGGCGGTACTGAGGGAGCGCCGCACTGTCAGAGGGGCGGTACTGAGGGAGCGCCGCACTGTCGGAGGGGCAGTACTGAGGGAGCGCCGCACTGTCGGAGGGTCAATACTGAGAGAGCGCCGCACTGTCGGAGGGGCAGTACTGAGGGAGCGCCGCACTGTCGGAGGGGCAGTACTGAGGGAGTGCCGCACTGTCGGAGCGGCGGTACTGAGGGAGCGCCGCACTGTCGGAGGGTCAATACTGAGAGAGTGCCGCACTGTCGGAGGGGCAGTACTGAGAGAGCGCCGCACTGTCGGAGGGGCAGTACAGAGGGAGCGCCGCACTGTCGGAGGGGCAGTACTGAGGGAGTGCCGCACTGTCAGAGGGGCGGTACTGAGGGAGTGCCGCACTGTCGGAGGGTCAATACTGAGAGAGCGCCGCACTGTCGGAGGGGCAGTACTGAGGGAGCGCCGCACTGTCGGAGGGTCAATACTGAGAGAGCGCCGCACTGTCGGAGGGGCAGTACTGAGGGAGCGCCGCACTGTCGGAGGGGCAGTACTGAGGGAGTGCCGCACTGTCGGAGCGGCGGTACTGAGGGAGCGCCGCACTGTCGGAGGGTCAATACTGAGAGAGTGCCGCACTGTCGGAGGGGCAGTACTGAGAGAGCGCCGCACTGTCGGAGGGGCAGTACAGAGGGAGCGCCGCACTGTCGGAGGGGCAGTACTGAGGGAGTGCCGCACTGTCAGAGGGGCGGTACTGAGGGAGTGCCGCACTGTCGGAGGGTCAATACTGAGAGAGCGCCGCACTGTCGGAGGGGCAGTACTGAGGGAGCCCCGCACTGTCGGAGGGGCGGTACTGAGGGAGCGCCACACTGTCGGAGGCCAGTACTGAGGGAGCGCCGCACTCTCGGAGAGGCAGTACTGAGGGAGCGCCGCACTGTTGGAGGGGCAGTACTAAGGGAGCGCCGCACTGTCGGAGGGGCGGTACTGAGGGAGCGCCGCACTGTCAGAGGGGCGGTACTGAGGGAGCGCCGCACTGTCGGAGGGGCAGTGCTGAGGGAGAGCCGCACTGTCGGAGGGGCAGTGCTGAGGGAGAGCCGCACTGTCGGAGGGGCAGTACTGAGGGAGCCCCGCACTGTCGGAGGGGCGGTACTGAGGGAGCGTCGCACTGTCGGAGGGGCGGTACTGAGGGAGCCCCGCACTGTCGGAGGGGCGGTACTGAGGGAGCGCCACACTGTCGGAGGCCAGTACTGAGGGAGCGCCGCACTCTCGGAGAGGCAGTACTGAGGGAGCGCCGCACTGTTGGAGGGGCAGTACTAAGGGAGCGCCGCACTGTCGGAGGGGCGGTACTGAGGGAGCGCCGCACTGTCAGAGGGGCGGTACTGAGGGAGCGCCGCACTGTCGGAGGGGCAGTGCTGAGGGAGAGCCGCACTGTCGGAGGGGCAGTGCTGAGGGAGAGCCGCACTGTCGGAGGGGCAGTACTGAGGGAGCCCCGCACTGTCGGAGGGGCGGTACTGAGGGAGCGTCGCACTGTCGGAGGGGCGGTACTGAGGGAGCGCCGCACTGTAGGAGGGGTGGTACTGAGGGAGCGCCACACTGTCGGAGGGGCGGTACTGAGGGAGCGCCGCACTGTCGGAGGGGCGGTACTGAGGGAGCGCCGCACTGTAGGAGGGGTGGTACTGAGGGAGCGCCACACTGTCGGAGGCCAGTACTAAGGGAGCGCCGCACTGTCGGAGGGGCGGTACTGAGGGAGCGCCGCACTGTCAGAGGGGCGGTACTGAGGGAGCGCCGCACTGTCGGAGGGGCGGTACTGAGGGAGCGCCGCACTGTCGGAGGGGCAGTACTGAGGGAGCGCCGCACTGTCGGAGGGGCAGTACTGAGGGAGCGCCGCACTGTCGGAGGGGCAGTACTGAGGGAGCGCCGCACTGTCGGAGGTGCCGTCTTTTGGATGAGACGTTGAGCCGTGAGGTGGTGAAAGGTGCTATTGGGTCGATTGGGCTTATACTCACTGGAGTTTAGAAGAATGAGAGGGGATCTCATTGAAACTTATAAAATTCTAACAGGACTGGACAGACTGGATGCAGGAAGGATGTTCCCGATGGTCGGGGGAGTCCAGAACCAGGGGTCACAGTCTAAGGATAAGGGGTAAGCCATTTAGGACTGAGCTGAGGAGGAATTTCTTCACCCAGAGAGTGGTGAACCTGTGGAATTCTCTACCACAGAAGGCAGTGGAGGCCATTTCATTAAATATATTCAAGAAGGAGTTAGATATATTTCTTAAAACTAAAGGGATCATGGGATATGGAGAGAAGGCAGGGACAGGGTACTGAATTTGGATGATCAGCCATGATCTCATTGAATGGCGGAGCAGGCTCGAGGGGCTGAATGGCCTACTCCTGCTCCTATCTTCTGTTTCTGTAGCAATGCAAGTTCTTTCGCTCCCCATCCCTTTAAGATGCAGCTGTGTCTTTCCTACCCACCAATTATAAAATATAGAAGAAACCAGCGCCCCCGGCGGCGGGGAGGAGTCAGCGCGCCGAGTCACAGCGCCACCCGGCGGCGGGGAGGAGTCAGTGCAACGAGTCACAGCGCCACCCGGCGGCGGGGAGGAGTCAGCGCACCGAGTCACAGCGCCACCCGGCGGCGGGGAGGAGTCAGTGCAACGAGTCACCGCGCCACCCGGCGGCGGGGAGGAGTCAGCACACCGAGTCACAGCGCCACCCGGCGGCGGGGAGGAGTGACCGCGCCTCCTCCCCGGGAATCGCCCGTCCGCCCGCCCCGGCCCGGCCGCCATTTTGCCGACTCACGCCACTCGTCCTCGTTCTCCTGGTTTCGCCGTAGTACGGGCAGCCGGCAGCCCTCGATCACCTCCATCCGAGAGAGAGGGCGAGCCGCCGAGGCGGTGGGTGGCGGGCCGCAGTTGCCTCCCTCCCACCGGGTCCAAGCGCCGCCGCTCCGCCCGCCCGCTCGGCTCAGCCGCTCGCCGCCGCCGCCATCTTGTGTGGCCAGGACCCCGGGGGGAAGGGGGGCCGCGGGCCGCCTGCTCAGAAACAACAAAAACACAGAGAGCGCGAGAAAGACAATACACACAACACACAGCACAGAGAGTGAGAGAGTCAGAGACAGAGCTTAGAGCACAGCTCCCCACACACACACAGCCCGGGAAATAACACACCGCCAGGACCCGCCGGGGCAGCCTCCTCACTGCCTGAGAGAGAGAGAGAGACAGTCAGACAGACAGAGAGAGAGAGAGACAGTCAGACAGACAGAGAGAGAGACAGTCAGACAGACAGAGAGAGAGACAGTCAGACACAGAGAGAGACAGTCAGACAGACAGAGAGAGAGAGACAGACAGACAGACACAGAGAGAGAGAGACAGTCAGACAGACAGAGAGAGAGAGAGTCAGACAGACAGAGAGAGAGACAGTCAGACAGACAGAGAGAGAGAGAGACACAGAGAGAGACAGACAGAGACACAGAGAGAGAGACAGTCAGACAGACAGAGAGAGAGACACACAGAGAGAGACAGTCAGACAGACAGACAGAGAGAGAGAGAGACAGACAGACAGACACAGAGAGAGAGAGACAAAGAGAGAGAGACAGTCAGACAGACACAGAGAGAGAGACAGTCAGACAGACACAGAGAGAGAGAGACAAAGAGAGACAGACAGACAGAGAGAGACACACACACAGAGACAGAAACACAGGCAGACAGACAGAGACACAGACAGAGAGAGAGAGAGAGACAAAGAGAGAGAGACAGACAGACAGAGAGAGACCCAGAGAGAGAGAGAGACACAGAGAGAGAGAGACAGACAGAGAGAGAGAGACAGAAAGAGAGAGAGGTAGAGAGAGACAGACAGAGAGGTAGAGAGAGAGAGAGACACGCAGAGAGAGACACGCAGAGAGTGAGAGACAGAGATACAGAGAGAGAGTCAGAGTGAGTGTCAGAGAGTGAGACAGAGACACAGAGGGTAGACACAGCCAGAGAGACAGGGAGAGAAAGAGAGACAGACAGAGAGAGGGAGAGATGGAGAGTGAGAGACAGTGAGAGAGACAGAAAGACAGGTAGGGCAACCAAAGTCAGGGCTCCCTAGATGACAAAAGAGATAGAGAGTAAGATGATGCAGAAAAAGGGGGCATATGACAGATGTCAGGTTGAGAATACAAGTGAGAACCAGGCTGAATATAGAAAGTTCAGAGGGGAAGTGAAAAAGAAAATATGGATAAAGAGAGAATATGAGAATAGATTGGCAGCTAACATAATAGGAAATTCAAAATTCTTCTAATGGCATATAAATAGTAAACGGGTAGTAAGAGGAGGGGTGGGGCCGATTAGGGACCAAAAAGGAGACCAACGCATGGAGGCAGAGGGTATGGCTGAGGTACTAAACGAGTACTTTGTATCTGTCTTCACCAAGGAAGAGGATGCTGCCAAAGTCATAGTGAAGGAGGAGGTAGAGGAGATACTTGATAGGATAAAAATTGATAAAGAGAAGATACTAGAAATGCTGTCTGAACTTAAAGTTGATAAGTCACCAGGACCGGATGGAATGCATCCGAGGATGCTGAGGGAGGTTAAGGTGGAAATCTCGGAGGTACTGGGCATAATCTTCCAATCCTCCTTAGATACAGGGGTGATGCCAGAGGGCTGGAGAATTGCAAATGTTACACCCTTGTTCAAAAAAGGGTGTTAGGATATACCCAGCAACTACAGGCCAGTCAGTTTAACCTCGGTAGTGGGGAAGCTTTTAGAAACAATAATCAGGGACAAAATCAACAGTCATTTGGACAAGTGTGGATTAATTGAGGAAAGCCAGAACGGATTTGTTTAAAGGCAAATCTTGTTTAACTAACTTGATTGAGTTCTTTGGTGAGGTAACAGAGAGGGTTGATGAGGGTAATGCGATTGACGTGGTGTACATGGACTTCCAAAAGGCGTTTCATAAAGTGCCACATAATAGGCTTGCCAGCAAAGTTGAAGCCCATGGAATAAAAGGGACAGTGGCAGCATGGATACGAAATTGGCTAAGTGACAGGAAACAGAGCAGTGGTGAACGGTTATTTTTCGGACTGGAGGAAGGTATACAGTGGTGTTCCCCAGGGGTCGGTACTAGGACCACTGCTTTTCTTGATATATATTAATGACTTGGACGTGGGTGTACAGGGCACAATTTCAAAATTTGCAGATGACACAAAACTTGGAAGTATAGTGAACAGTGAGGAGGAGAGTGATAGACTTCAAGAGGACATAGACAGGCTGGTGAAATGGGCGGACACGTGGCAGATGAAATTTAACACAGAAAAGTGTGAAGTGATACATTTTGGTAGGAAGAACGAGGAGAGACAATATAAACTAAAGGGTACAATCCTAAAGGGGGTGCATGAACAGAGAGACCTGGGGGTATGTGTGCACAAATCGTTGAAGGTGGCAGTGCATGTTGAAAAAGTGGTTAAAAAAGCATACAGTATCCTGGGCTTCATAAATAGAGGCATAGAGTACAAAAGCAAGGAAGTTATGATGAACCTGTATAAAACACTGGTTCGACCCCAACTGGAGTATTGTGTCCAATTCTGGGCACCGCACTTTAGGAAGGATGTGAAGGCCTTCGAGAGGGTGCAGAAAAGATTTACGAGAATGATTCCAGGGATGAGGGACTTCAGTTACGTGGATAGACTGGAGAAGCTGGGGTTGTTCTCCTTGGAGCAGAGAAGGTTGAGAGGAGATTTGATAGAGGTGTTCAAAATCATGAGGGGTCTGGACAGAGCAGATAGAGAGAAACTGTTCCCATTGGTGGAAGGGTCGAGAACCAGAGGACACAGATTTAAGGTGATTGGCAGAAGAACCAAAGGCGACATGAGGAAAAACTTTTTTCCGCAGCGAGTGGTTAGGATCTGGAATGCGCTGCCTGAAAGGGTGGTGGAGGCAGACACAATCGTGGCTTTCAAAAGGGAGTAGGGTAAGTACCTGAAGGAAAGAAATTTCAGGGCTACGGGGAAAGGGCGGGGGAGTGGGACTAGCTGAAGTGCTCTTGCAGAGAGCCGGCACGGGCTCGACGGGCCGAATGGCCTCCTTCTGTGCTGTAACCATTCTATGATTCTATGATTTTATATTTAATATTTATTTTAAGATTTTATTCAGGGTGTTATCAACAAAGCAACTTCCTGGAGGTGCATCAGATGCTCCTTTCCTCCTTCTCCCCTGGCATAGCATTCAGTGATAAAACCTGCTGTAAAGAAAGACTCCTATTTCTACAGCACCTTTCTCCACCTCAGGACGTCCCAAAGCGCTTCACAGCCAATGAAGTACTTTTTTTGAAGTGTGGTCACTGTTGTAATGTGGGAAACGCGGCAGCCAATTTGCGCACAGCAAGCTCCCACAAACAGCAACGTGATAATGACCAGATCATCTGGTTTTAGTGATGTTGGTTGAGGGATAAATATTGGCCCCAGGACACCGGGGAGAACTCCCCCTGCTCTTCTTCAAAATAGTGGCCGTGGGATCTTTTACATCCACCTGAGAGGGCAGACGGGGGCCTTGGTTTAACGTCTCATCCGAAAGACGGCACCTCCGACAGTGCGGCGCTCCCTCAGTACTGACCCTCCGAAAGTGCGGCGCTCCCTCAGTACTGACCCTCCGATAGTGCGGCGCTCCCTCAGTACCGCCCCTCCGACAGTGCGACGCTCCCTCAGTACTGTCCCTCCGACAGTGCGGCGCTCCCTTAGTACCGCCCCTCCGACAGTGCGGCGCTCCCTCAGTACCGCCCCTCCGACAGTGCGGCGCTTCCTCAGTACTGCCCCTCCGACAGTGCGGCGCTCCCTCAGTACTGCCCCTCTGACAGTGCGGCGCTCCCTCAGTACTGCCCCTCCGATAGTGCAGCCCTCCTTCAGTACTGCCCCTCCGACAGTGCAGCGCTCCCTCGGTACAGCCCCTTCGACAGTGCAGCGCTCCCTCAGTACCGCCCCTCCGACAGTGCAGCGCTCCCTCAGTACCGCCCCTCCGACAGTGCAGCGCTCCCTCAGTACCGCCCCTCCGACAGTGCAGCGCTCCCTCGGTACTGCCCCTGCAACAGCGCAGCGTTCCCTCAGTACTGCCCCTCCGACAGTGCGGCGCTCCCTCAGTACTGCCCCTCCGACAGTGCGGCGCTCCCTCAGTACTGCCCCTCCGACAGTGCGGCGCTCCCTCAGTACCGCCCCTGCAACAGCGCAGCGTTCCCTCAGTACTGCCCCTGCGACAGTGCAGCGCTCCCTCAGTACTGCCCCTCCGACAGTGCAGCACTCAATACTGGCACTGGGAGTGTCGGCCTTGATTATTGTGCTCAAGTCTCTGGAGCTGGGCTTGAACCCACGACCTTCTGACTCAGAGGCAAGAGAGAGAGTGCTACCCACTGAGGCACAGAGATGTAGTCTTCAGATGAAGTGGGCTTATAGAGGGCAGGGGATAATTGGACAATGGCGCACAGACACAATTCAGGCCCCATTTTATATAATGCCATTATAAAGTCTTACGACCACATTTATCATGAAAATAGCTTGTCACGCTGCAATTACACCTCCCCACCAGTGGGGGGCGCTGCAATGTGACATGTTTACATAAGCATTTACAATAGAAATATGAACACATATTTAGAATGGCAAAAGCTGACAGGAAATGTGCTTAGGCTTAAGATTTTAATACATCATATAGATATAATACCAAATTATGGCAGCAGGAGCATTATCTATGTAATACACCTCTCCTGAGTACTTATTTGCCAAATTTAATAAGGACATTTTCAAACTGTTCTTCCCTCTCTTCCCACGCCCCAAAATGTTGCTACCTTGCTGGGTAGCACTTCACACTTTCCCAGTAGCTTGTTTTCCAAGGACAGTTGGCTTACAGGCAAGTTCAAAGTTGTGGCTCCCACTTCATTTCAATGGTATCAATCAGCGAGAGACCGGGAAACCAAACTCAGCCAAGTCTCCATGAAGATGAAAAACTGGCCATTTGAAGAAAAACCCTTCAATGTACAATTGAACTGGACAGGCGGGGGCTCTTTTCTCTAGAAAAGAGAAGGCTGAGGGCTGACCTGATAGAGGTCTGTAAAATTATGAAGGGGTTTGATAGGGTAGACGTACAGGAGATGTTTCCACTTGTGGGGGAGACCAGAACTAGGGGCCATCAATAGAAACATAGAAAAACAGGAGCAGGATTCGGCCCTTCGAGCCTGCTCCGCCATTCAATATGATCATGGCTGATCCTCTATCTCAATAACATATTCCCGCTCTCTCCCCATACCCCTTGACGCCTTTTGCGTCTCGAAATCTATCTATCTCCTTCTTAAATATATTCAGCGACTTGGCCTCTGTGGTAGAGATATAAGATAGTCACTAATAAATCCAATAGGGAATTCAGGAGAAACTTCTTTCCCCAGAGAGTGGTGAGAATGTGGAACTCGCTCCCACAGGGAGTGGTTGAGGCGAATAGCAGAGATGCATTTAAGCTAGGTAAACACGTGAGGGAAGGGAATAGAAGGATATGCTGATAGGGTGAGATGAAGCAGGGTGGGAGGAGGCTCGAGTGGAGCAGAAACACCGGCACGGAGCAGTGGGGCCGAATGGCCTGTTTCTGTGCTGTAAATACTGTGTAAATGTAAAAGCACTTCCACCAGGAGATGGCAGCATGTAGAATGATATGTGATGGCTGTCTGGATCATTTTGGAGCTTGAATCATTGCAAGCAGCATTCTGTCGGGGCTTGAGGAGGGCGGTGCCTCGGAGGAACAGTCCAGGTTTACGACACAGATCATTGCCTTTATTCCCCACACACACACACACAGCAAAGAATATTTTATGGCACTTGGCGTCGCAGTGGAGTGCTACGTCACATAGTAAGAAATAACGAACTTGCATTTATACAGCGTCTTTCGTGACCTCAGGACGATTTGCAGCCAATGAATGACTTTTTTTTGAAGTGTGGTCACTGTTGTAATGTGGGAAACGCGGCAGCCAATTTGCGCACAGCAAGCTCCCACAAACAGCAATGTGATAAATGACCGGATCATCTGTTTTAGTGATGTTGGTCGAAGGATAAATATTGGCCCCGGGACACCTGAAATAGTGGCCGTGGGATCTTTTACGTCCACTTGAGAACATAAGAAATAGGAGCAAAGGGCAGGCCGCTACGGCCCCTCGAGCCTGCGCTGCCATTCAATAAGATCATGGCTGATCTTCGACCTCAACTCCACTTTCCCGCCCGATCTCCAGATCCCTCGATTTCCCCCCTAGAGTCCAGACGGCAGAGGGGGCCTCGGTTAAACGTCTCATCCGAAAGGCAGCACCTCCGACAGTGCGGCGCTCCCTCAGTATCGGCACTGCGTGTGTCAGCCAAGACTTTTGTACTCGAGTCTCCGGAGCAGGACCTCAAGACCCACAACCTCCTGACTCGGAGGCGAGCGCGCGCCCCACTGAGCCACAGAGTTAGACTTGCAAGCTGGTCTCCACAACCGCAGCTCAGGGCAGGCAACGGGCAAGGTTAAAGCCGGAACCCGGGTCATCGCAGTGTGCCACCCACGCATTCCAAGAGAGAGAGAGAGAGAGAAAAATCTTAAACTCAGCTCCTGGTGCCGTTCCCTACTGCCTCATTTGCATACCCTTTGCAGGAATGTGGATGGCCCACTTCTCTCAGTACAGCCGAAGGCTACTACAGGCTGCAAAGGCCTGTCAACGAGCCACTTAAACCCTCTCTCCCTCTCTCGCAGGGAAGGGAGTTTGCAATCCCACTTTCTGCTCCTCCTATCCCGAATAGCACTGAAACCTCGCTGGAGAACACTCTGCCAGGCCGACAAGCTGGGAAAGTTGCCGGGGGTGGGCAGCGAGTTGGGCAAATCGGTGGCAGGTGGAGTTCAATGTGGGCAAAGTCTGAGGTCACCCACTGAGAGAGACAGATCAGAGTGTTCTCTAACCGGCCAGAATCTCGGAACTAGGGGGGAGCAGAGAGATTACGGGGTCCAGGTACGGGAAACACTGAAAGCCAGTGGACAGGTGCACGAAATAATAAAGAGGCTAATGGAATGTTGGCCTTTATCTCAGGGGGCTGGAATACAAATGGTGGAAGTGATGTTACAGTTTATATAAAGCTCTGGTTAGACCCCATCTGGAGTAACTGCGTTCAGTTCTGGGCCCCGCACCTCAGGAAGGATATATTGGCCCTGGAGGGGGAGCAGCGCAGATTGACCAGAATGATACCGGGGCTAAAAGGGTTAAATTATGAGAACAGACTGGGCTTGTATTTCCTCGAGTTTAGAAGATTAAGGGGTGATCTGAGCGAGGTGTTTAAGACAATTAAAGGATTAGATAGGGTCGTTAGAGAGAAACTATTTCCTCTGGTGGGGGGAGTCCAGAACAAGGGGGCGTAACCTTAAAATTAGAGCCAGGCCGTTCAGGGGTGATGTCAGGAAGCACTTCTTCACACAAAGGGTGGTGGAAATCTGGAACTCTCTTCCGCAAAAAGCTGTCGAGGCTGGGGGTCAATTGGAGCTTTCAAGACTGAGATTGATAGATTTTTGTTGGGTTAGGGTATTAAGGGTTACGGAACCAAGGCAGGACATATTGAGAAAGTGGTTAGCAAAGCATATGGGATCTTGGGTTTCATAAATAGAAGTATTGAGTACAAAAGTAGAGAAGTTATGCTGAATCTTTATAAAGCGCTGATCAGGCCACAACTGGAGTATTGTGTCCAGTTCTGGTCACCACACTTTAGGAAGGATGTGAAGGCCTTTGAGAGGGTGCAGAGGAGATTTACCAGAATGGTTCCGGGGATGGGGGATCTTAGCTATAAGGACAGGTTGGAGAAGCTGGTTTTGTTTTCATTAGAGTTGAAGGGTGATTTGATAGAGGTGTACAAGATTATGATGGGTTTGGATAGGCTAGACGGGGAAAGGCTGTTCCCACTAGTTGATGGTACAAGGACTAGGGGACACAGATTTAAGGTTTTGGGCAAGAGATTCAGGGGGGATGTGAGGAAACACTTTTTTACGTAGCGAGTGGTGAGGACCTGGAACTCGCTGTCGACGGAAGTGGTGGAAACGGAGACACTCAATGTTTTCAAGGGGAGACTGGATAGGCACTTGAGGGAAATAAACTTGCAGGGCTACAGGGATAGAGCGGGGGAATGGGACTGACTGGATTGCTCTACAGAGAGCCGGCGCGGACTCGATGGGCCGAATGGCCTCCTTCTGTGCCGAGATGACTCTATGACGTGTTCGAGGGGCTGAATGGCCTCCTCTGTTCTTAGTACAGTTCCATGGGGGGAGGACAGCCCTGTGGCATCTTAACCAGGCTGCCATTCTTTCGTACCTGAAGCCAGTCCGTCAGTAGAGGTACTGAGGGCAAGGAGCAGCAGGTGGTTGTCGGGGGAGGGGGGCATCAGTTGGTTAAGTGCAATGTCGTTAATCGTCCCTGGTTCCTTTGGATTGGCAAGAGTGGGAGTGATGGAAAAAAAACAGAGTTGCTGCTCCTGATCGCGATTCCAGTGACTCCTGCCGGAGAGAGGGAGAGGGAGCGTGGGGACTTCAGATGAGGACAAGAGCAGACTCGTTGGTGGCGCCCTCTGTGGTTGAATAGTCTGATGACATTTGAAAAAGAAAGACTTGGATTTATACAGCACCTTTCACAACCGCTGGACTCGAATCGCTTTACAGCCAATGAAGTACTATTTTTGAAGTGTGGTCACTGTTGTAATGCAGGAAACGCAGCAGCCAATTTGCGCACCGCAAACAGCAATGTGATAATGACCAGATAACCTGTTTCATGTTATGTTGATTGAGGGATAAATATTGGCCAGGACAGGGGGAAAGAACTCCCCTGCTCTTCTTCGAAATAGTGGCCATGGGATCTTTTGCAGACGGGGCCTCGATTTAACATCTCATCTGAAAAACGACTCCTCTGACAGTGCAGCACTCCCTCAGAGTGTCAGCCTAGATTTTTGTGCTTCAAGTCCCTGGAGTGGGACTTGAACCCACAACCTTCTAGGCTCAGAAGTGAGAGTGCTACCAACTGAGCCACCGACTGACACTCTTGCAGGCAGCGAGTCACGGTAATGAGCCTGGTGAGAACTCAACAACAACAACTTGTATTTAGAGAACACATTTAACGTAGTAAAACGTCCCAGGGTGCTTCACAGGAGCGTAAATCAGACAAAGAATTGACCCCGAGCCACATAAGGAGATATTAGGGACAGGTGACCAAAAGCTTGGTCAAAGAGGTCGGTTTTAAGGAGCGTCTTAAAGGAGGAGAGAGAGGCGGAGAGGTTTAGGGAGGGAATTCCAGAGCTCAGGGCCCAGGCAGCTGAAGGCACGGCCGCCAATGGTGGAGCGATGGAAATCAGGGGATGTGCAAGAGGCCAGAATTGGAGGAGCGCAGAGATCTCGGGGGGTGGTAGGGCTGGAGGAGGTTACAGAGATAGGGAGGGGGGCGAGGAGGTTACAGAGATAGGGAGGGGGGCGAGGAGGTTACAGAGATAGGGAGCGGGGCGAGGAGGCCATGTGGGGGATTTGAAAACGAGGATGATGGTTTTAAAATGGAGTCGTTGCCGGACCGGGAGCCAATGTAGGTCAGCGAGCACAGTGGGGGAGATGGGTGAACGGGACTCGGTGCGAGTTAGGACACAGGGCAGCAGAGTTTGGGATGAGCTGAAGTTTACGGAGGGTGGAAGATGGGGGGCCGGGCCAGGGGGGCATTGGAATAGTCAACCACAGACCCCATATTGCAGGGAGAAGAGGGTAGAGAGCTAGGTTGTGGGCAAGGATTCAAGATTGGAGCTGACTTGTATCATCTTCCATTGAAAAACTCACCAATGGGCACTGGGCTTGCGATGGTCTTGATCTGGAGCCAACACTCCCTGCAGATAATTCTTTTAACTTATTATTTTCCCAATAAGTATGTTCTTTAATTGTGATGCTAAATAGAGTGTCATTAGCAGTGTCTATGACTCCCCTTGGAAACGCAGTTCAAGTTTCAGTGTCTGCATGTTTGGGATTTCCCTAATCGGAGTCACGCTCACCACCACTGTGATTATACACCGGACAGTCTTGTTTCATGAGCAGGCAGTCTTAGAAATTCCTCGACTTTAAACAACAACGTGCATTTACACAGCACCTTTAACGCAGTGAAACCTCCCAAGGCGCTTCACAGGAGCGTAAATCAGACACAATCTGACCACGAACCACACAAGGAGATATTAGGGACAGGTGACCAAAAACTGGGTCGAAGTGGTCGGTTTTAAGGAGCGTCTTAAAGGGGGAGAGAGAGGCGGAGAGGTTTAGGGAGGGAATTCCAGAGCTCAGGGTCCAGGCAGCTGAAGGCACGGCCGCCAATGGTGGAGCGATGGAAATCGGGGGATGCGCAAGAGGCCAGAATTGGAGGAGCGCAGAGATCTCAGAGGGTTGTGCGGCTGGAGGAGGTTACAGAGATAGGGAGGGTTGTGGGGCTGGAGGAGGTTACATAGATAGGGAGGGTTGTAGGGGCTGGAGGAGGTTACAGAGATAGGGAGGGGTTGTAGGGGCTGGAGGAGGTTACAGAGATAGGGAGGGTTGTAGGGGCTGGAGGAGGTTACAGAGATAGGGAGGGTTGTAGGGGGTGGAGGAGGTTACAGAGATAGGGAGGGTTGTAGGGCTGGAGGAGGTTACAGAGATAGGGAGGGTTGTAGGGCTGGAGGAGGTTACAGAGATAGGGAGGGTTGTAGGGCTGGAGGAGGTTACAGTGATAGGGAGGGTTGTAGGGCTGGAGGAGGTTACAGAGATAGGGAGGGTTGTAGGGGCTGGAGGAGGTTACCGAGATAGGGAGGGTTGTAGGGGCTGGAGGAGGTTACAGAGATAGGGAGGGGGTGAGGAGGCCGTGGAGGGATTTGAACACCAGGATGAGAATTTTAAAATGGGGTCGCTGTAGTACAGTAGGAAGGCCGTTCATTGCCCTACTTCCGGTGTTGCTCAACCCAGCCCCACGTTGGGATCTTGGCCTGCGATTGGTGGCTGCAGAAGTAAAATCTGTGGGTGTGGTTGCGTTTTCCCCTGGGGTATCACTGCCTGAAAGAGAGCGCGAGTGAGCTCGTGTCGTCTCAGCGCAGTTCCGAGTGGGCAGAGGTCCGTGGCACCAGAGTGCCCCTATTTCAGCGTCAACTTGGCACAGGATGGCTGCTGTGGCAAATGGAAAATCTCTGCCTCTGAGTCAGAAGGTCGTAGGTTCGAGCCCCACTCCAGAGACTCTAGCCCCATAATCCAGGCCCACACTCCCCGGTGCCAGTACTGACGGAGCACCGCCCTGTCGGAGGGGCAGTACTGAGGGAGCGCCGCCCTGTCGGAGGGGCAGTACTGAGGCAGCGCTGCACTGTCGGAGGGTCAGTACTGAGGGAGCGCCGCACTGTCGGAGGGGCGGTACTGAGGGAGCGCCGCACTGTCGGAGGGGCAGTACTGAGGGAGCGCCGCCCTGTCGGAGGGGCGGTACTGAGGGAGCGCCGCCCTGTCGGAGGGGCGGAACTGAGGGAGCGCAGCCCTGTCGGAGGGGCGGTACTGAGGGAGCGCCGCCCTGTCGGAGGGGCAGTACTGAGGGAGCGCCGCCCTGTCGGAGGGGCGGTACTGAGGGAGCGCCGCACTGTCGGAGGGGCGGTACTGAGGGAGCACCGCACTGTCTGAGGGGCAGTACTGAGGGAGCGCCGCACTGTCGCAGGGGCAGTACTGAGGGAGCGCCGCACTGTCGGAGGGGCAGTACTGAGGGAGCGCCACACTGTCGGAGGGGCAGTACTGAGGGAGCGCCGCACTGTCGCAGGGGCAGTACTGAGGGAGCGCCGCACTGTCGGAGGGGCGGTACTGAGGGAGCGCCGCACTGTCGGAGGGGCAGTACTGAGGGAGCGCCGCACTGTCGGAGGGGCGGTACTGATGGAGCGCCGCACTGTCGGAGGGGCAGTACTGAGGGAGCGCCGCACTGTCGGAGGGGCAGTACTGAGGCAGCGCCGCACTGTCGGAGGGGCGGTACTGAGGGAGCGCCGCACTGTCGGAGGGGCGGTA
>JASTWF010000075.1:1444961-1499730 GCA_030390025.1 Squalus acanthias | reverse complement strand
TAAAGCTCCCTCTACACTGTCCCATCAACCACTCCCAGGGCAGGTACAGCACGGGTTAGATACAGTGTAAAGCTCCTTCTGCACTGTCCCATCAAACACTCCCAGGGCAGGTACAGCACGGGTTAGATACAGAGTAAAGCTCCCTCTACACTTTCCCATCAAACACTCCCAGTGCAGCTACAGCACGGGTGAGATACAGAGTAAAGTTCCCTCTACACTGTCCCATCAAACACTCCCAGGGCAGGTACAGCACGGGTTAGATACAGAGTAAAGCTCCCTCTACACTGTCCCATCAAACACTCCCAGGGCAGGTACAGCACAGGTTAGATACAAAGTAAAGCTCCCTCAACACTGTCCTGTCAAACACTCCCAAGGCAGCTACAGCACGGGTTAGATACAGAGTAAAGCTCCCTCTACACTGACGCATCAAACACTCCCAGGGCAGGAACAGCACGGGTTAGATACAGAGTAAAGCTCCCTCTACACTGTCCCATCAAACACTCCCAGGGCAGGTACAGCACGGGTTAGATACAGAGTAAAGCTCCCTCTACACTGTCCCATCAAACACTTCCAGGGCAGGTACAGCACGGGTTAGATACAGAGAAAAGCTCGCTCTACACTGTCCCATCAAACACTCCCAGGGCAGGTACAGCACGCGTTAGATACAGAGTAAAGCTTCCTCTACACTGTCCCATCACCTGAGGAAGGGGCGATCGATAGCTCCGAAAGCTTGTGATTTCAAATAAAACTGTTGGACTATAACCTGGTGTTGTGCGACCTCTCAATTTCATCAAACACTCCCAGGGCAGGGACAGCACGATGTTAGATACAGAGTAAAGCTCCCTCTACACTGTCCCATCAAACACTCCCAGAGCAGGTACAGCACGGGTTAGATACAGAGTAAAGCTCCCTCTACACTGTCCCATCAAACACTCCCAGGGCAGCTACAGCATGGGTTAGATACAGAGTAAAGCTCCCTCTACACTGTCCCATCAAACACTGCCAGGGCAGGTACAGCACGGGTTAGATACAGAGTAAAGGTCCCTCTACACTGTCCCATCAAACACTCCCAGGGCAGGTACAGCTCGGGTTAGATACAGAGTAAAGCTCCCTCTACACTGTCCCATCAAACACTCCCAGGGCAGGTACAGCACGGGTTAGATACAGAGTAAAGCTCCCTCTATACTGTCCCATCAAACACTCCCAGGGCAGGTACAGCACGGGTTAGAGACAGAGTAAAGCTCCCTCTACACTGTCCCCATCAAAAACTCCCAGGGCAGGTACAGCATGGGGTAGATACAGAGTAAAGCTCCCTCTACACTGTCCCATCAAACACTCCCAGGGCAGGTACAGCACGGGTTAGATACAGTGTAAAGCTCCTTCTACACTGTCCCATCAAACACTCCCAGGGCAGGTACAGCACGGGTTAGATACAGAGTAAAGCTCCCTCTACACTTTCCCATCAAACACTCCCAGGGCAGCTACAGCACGGGTGAGATACAGAGTAAAGTTCCCTCTACACTGTCCCATCAAACACTCCCAGGGCAGGTACAGCACGGGTTAGATACAGAGTAAAGCTCCCTCTACACTGTCCCATCAAACACTCCCAGGGCAGGTACAGCACAGGTTAGATACAGAGTAAAGCTCCCTCTACACTGTCCCATCAAACACTCCCAGGGCAGGTACAGCACGGGGTTAGATACAGAGTAAAGCTCCCTCTACACTGTCCCATCAAACACTCCCAGGGCAGGTACAGCACGGGTTAGATACAGAGTAAAGCTCCCTCTATACTGTCTGGATGGTCTGCACCTGGGCAGGGCCGGGACCGCTGTCCTTGAGGGAGTGTTTGCTCGTGCTGTTGGGGAGGGTTTAAACTGAAGTGGCAGGGGGTTGCGCACCTGAGCAGGGAGACAGAGGAAATCGTGTCAGGAAGGGACAGAAGGTATGGAGTAAAAGGTAAAGTGTTAAAAAAGGAAAAAGCAGGAACTAAGTGTCACAAAACATATTTGAAAGTTCTTTATCTGAATGCACGTAGCATTCGTAACAAAATGGACGAGTTAACGGCACAAATAACTACGTATGGGTATGATCTTGTGGCCATCACAGAAACATGGCTGCAGGGTGACAACGACTGGGAACTAAATATGCCAGGGTATTTAACAATCAGGAAGGACAGGCAGGAAGGAAGGGGAGGTGGGGTGGCTATGTTAATAAAGGAAGGAATCACTGTAATACAGAGAAATGATATTGGGTCAAAGGATCAGGATAATGAAACAGTTTGGGTGGAGATAAGGAATAATAAGGGGAAAAAAACACTAGTGGGAGTAGTATATAGGCCTCCTCATAGTTGCAACTCTGCTGGAAGAAGTATTAATCAGGAAATAGTTGGGGCATGTAATAAGGGAACAGCTATAATTATGGGGGATTTTAACTATCATATTAACTGGACAAATCAAATTGGGCAGGGCAGCCTTGAGGAAGAGTTTATTGAGTGTCTTAGGGATAGATTTCTTGAGCAGTATGTAACTGATCCTACAAGGGGGCAAGCAACCTTGGACCTGGTCCTGTGTAATGAGTCAGGATTAATTAATAATGTCCTAGTTAAGGATCCCCTTGGAATGAGTGACCATAACATGGTTGAATTCCATATCCAATTAGAGGGTGAGACGGTTGGTTCTCAAACAAGCGTACCGAGCTTGAATAAAGGAGACTATGATGGTATGAGAGCGGAATTGATTAAAGTGGACTGGGAAAATAGATTAAAGGGTAAGACGGTGCATGAGCAGTGGTGTTCATTTAAGGAGTTATTTTACAACTTTCAAAAGAAATATATTCCACTGAGGAAAAAAGGGTGTAAAAGAAATGACAGCCATCCGTGGCTAAGTAAAGAAATTAAGGATAGTATCCAACTAAAAACAAGGACAGATAAGGTAGCCAAACTTAGTGGGAGGATAGAAGATTGGGAAGTCTTCAAAAGACAGCAAAAAGTAACTAAAGGATTGATTAAGAAAGGGAAGATAGATTATGAAAATAAATTAGCAAAAAATATAAAAACAGATAGCAAGAGTTTCTATAGTTATATAAAAAGAAAAAGGGTGGCTAAGGCAAATGTAGGTCCCTTAGAGGATGAGACCGGGAAATTAATGGTGGGAAACATGGAGATGGCAAAAATGCTGAACAAATATTTTGTTTCAGTCTTTACGGTAGAGGACACTAAGAATATCCCAACACTGGACAAACAGGGGGCTCTAGGGGGGGAGGAGCTAAATATGATCAAATCACTAAGGAATTGGTACTCAGTAAAATAATGGGACTCAAGGCGGATAAATCCCCTGGACCTGATGGCTTACATCCTCGGGTCTTGAGGGAAGTGGCAGTAGGGATTGTGGATGCTTTGGTAATAATTTTCCAAAATTCCCTGGACTCAGCAAAGTTCCCGGCAGATTGGAAAACTGCTAATGTAACACCCTTATTTAAAAAGGGTAGTAGGCAGAAGGCTGGAAATTATAGACCAGTTAGCCTAACATCTGTGGTGGGTAAAATTTTGGAGTCTATTATTAAGGAGACAGTAACGGAACATTTAGATAAACATAATTTAATAGGACAAAGTCAGCATGGCTTTATGCAGGGGAAGTCATGTCTGACAAATTTGCTTGAGTTCTTTGAGGACATAACGTACAGGGTGGATAAAGGGGAACCAGTGGACGTAGTGTATTTAGACTTCCAGAAGGCATTCGACAAGGTGCCACATGAAAGATTATTGCTCAAGATAAAAAATCACTGGATTGGGGGTAATATTCTGGCATGGGTGGAGGATTGGTTATCTAACAGGAAGCAGAGAGTTGGGATAAATGGTTCATTCTCGGACTGGCAACCAGTAGCCAGTGGTGTTCCGCAGGGGTCGGTGCTGGGTCCCCAACTCTTTACAATCTATATCAACGATTTGGAGGAGGGGACCGAGTGTAAGATATCAAAGTTTGCAGATGATACAAAGATGGGAGGGAAAGTAGAAAGTGAGGAGGACATAAAAAACCTACAAGGGGATATAGACAGGCTGGGTGAGTGGGCGGAGATTTGGCAGATGCAATACAATATTGGAAAATGTGAGGTTATGCACTTTGGCAGGAAAAATCAGAGAGCAAGTTATTATCTTAATGGCGAGAAACTGGAAAGTACTGCAGTACAAAGGGATCTGGGGGTCCTAGTGCAAGAAAATCAAAAAGTTAGTATGCAGGTGCAGCAGGTGATCAAGAAGGACAACGGAATGTTGGCTTTTATTGCTAGGGGGATAGATTATAAAAACAGGGAGGTATTGCTGCAGTTATATAAGGTATTGGTGAGACCACACCTGGAATACTGCGTACAGTTTTGGTGTCCATACTTAAGAAAAGACATACTTGCTCTCGAGGCAGTACAAAGAAGGCTCACTCGGTTACTCCCGGGGATGAGGGGGTGGACATATGAGGAGAGGTTGAGTAGATTGGGACTCGACTCATTGGAGTTCAGAAGAATGAGAGGCGATCATTTTGAAACATATAAGATTGTGAAGGGGCTTGATCGGGTGGATGCGGTAAGGATGTTCCCAAGGATGGGTGAAACTAGAACTAGGGGGCATAATCTTAGAAGAAGGGGCTGCTCTTTCAAAACTGAGATGAGGAGAAACTTCTTCAATCAAAGGGTAGTAGGTCTGTGGAATTTGATGCCCCAGGAAGCTGTGGAAGCTACATCATTAAATAAATTTAAAACAGAAATAGACAGTTTCCTAGAGGTAAAGGGAATTAGGGGTTACGGTGAGCGGGCAGGAAATTGGACATGAGGCTGATTTCGGATCGGTCAGGGCCCTGTGGGTGGCGGAGCGGGCCCAGGGGCTGAGTGGCCGGGTCCTGCTCCTACTTCTTGTGTTCTATAGATTTGAAGTTAGGATCAGATCAGCCATGATCTTATTGAATGGCGGAGCAGGCTCGAGGGGCTGATTGGCCTACACCTGCTCCTATTTCTTATGTTCTTATGTTCTTATGTCCCATCAAACACTCCCAGGGCAGGTACAGCACGGGTTAGATACAGAGTAAAGCTCCCTCTACACTGTCCCTATCAAACACTGTTGAGAGGTCGCACAACACCAGGTTATAGTACAACAGTTTTATTTGAAATCACAAGCTTTCGGAGCTATCGATTGCTCCTTCCTCAGGTGAAGTCTTCACCTGAGGAAGGAGCAATCGATAGCTCCGAAAGCTTGTGATTTCAAATAAAACTGTTGGACTATAACCTGGTGTTGTGCGACCTCTCAATTTTGTCCACCCCAGTCCAACACCGGCATCTCCGCATCACTATCAAACACTCCCAGGGCAGGTACAGCACGGGTTAGATACAGAGTAAAGCTCCCTCTACACTGTCTCATCAAACACTCCCAGGGCAGGTACAGCACGGGTTAGATAGAGAGTAAAGCTCCCTCTACACTGTCCCGTCAAACACTCCCAGGGCAGGTACAGCACTGATTAGATACAATTTAAAGCTCCCTCTACACTGTCCCATCAAACACTCCCAGGGCAGGTACAGCACGGATTAGATACAGAGTAAAGCTCCCTGTACACTGTCCAATCAAACACTCCCAGGGCAGCTACAGCACGGGTTAGATACAGAGTAAAGTTCCGTCTACGCTGTCCCAACAAACACTCCCAGGGCAGCTTTAGCACGGGTTAGATACAGAGTAAAGCTCCCTCTACACTGACCCATCAAGCACTCCCAGGGCAGGTACAGCACAGGTTAGATACAGTGTAAAGCTCCCTCTACACTGTCCTGTCAAACACTCCCAGGGCAGGTACAGCACTAGTTAGATACGAAGTAAAACTCCCTCTACACTGTCCCTTCAAACACTCCCAGGGCAGGTACAGCACGGGTTAGATACAGAGTAAAGCTCCCTCTACACTGTCCCTACAAACACTCCCAGGGCAGGTGCAGCACTGGTTAGATACAGAGTAAAGCTCCCTCTACACTGTCCCATCAAACACTCCCAGGGCAGGTACAGCACTGATTAGATACAAAGTAAAGCTCCCTCTACACTGTCTCATCAAACACTCCCAGGGCAGGTACAGCACGGATTAGATACAGAGTAAAGCTCCCTCTACACTGCCCCATCAAACACTCCTAGGGCAGGAAAAGCACGGGTTAGATACAGAGCAAAGCTCCCTCTACACTGTCCAATCAAACACTCACAGGGCAGCTACAGCACGGGTCAGATACAGAGTAAAGTTCCGGCTACGCTGTCCCAACAAACACTCCCAGGGCAGCTTTAGCACGAGTTAGATACAGAGTAAAGCTCCCTCTACACTGACCCATCAAGCACTCCCAGGCAGGTACAGCACGGGTGAGATACAGTGCAAAGCTCCCTCTACACTGTCCCGTCAAACACTCCCAGGGCAGGTACACCACTGGTTAGATACAAAGTAAAGCTCCCTCTACACTGTCCCTTCAAACACTCCCAGGGCAGGTACAGCACGGGTTAGATACAGAGTAAAGCTCCCTCGACACTGTCCCTTCAAACACTCGCAGGGCAGGTACAGCACTGGTTAGATACAAAGTAAAGCTCCCTCTACACTATCCCATCAAACACTCCCAGGGCAGGTACAGCACCGATTAGATACAGAGTAAAGCTCCCTCTACACTGTCCCATCAAACACTCCCAGGGCAGGTACACCACTGGTTAGATACAAAGTAAAGCTCCCTCTACACTGTCCCTTCAAACACTCCCAGGGCAGGTACAGCACGGGTTAGATACAGAGTAAAGCTCCCTCGACACTGTCCCTTCAAACACTCGCAGGGCAGGTGCAGCACTGGTTAGATACAGAGTAAAGCTCACTCAACACTGCCCCATCAAACACTCCAGGGCAGGTAGAGCATGGGTTAGATACAGAGTAAAGCTCCCTCGACACTGTCCCATCAAACACTCCCAGGGCAGCTTTAGCACGGGTTAGATACAGAGTAATTCTCCCTCTACACTGACCCATCAAGCACTCCCAGGCAGGTACAGCACGGGTGAGATACAGTGTAAAGCTCCCTCTACACTGTCCCGTCAAACACTCCCAGGGCAGGTACAGCACTGATTAGATACAAAGTAAAGCTCCCTCTACACTGTCCCATCAAACACTCCCAGGGCAGGTACAGCCCGGTTAGATACAGAGTAAAGCTCCCTCTACACTGTCTAATCAAACACTCCCAGGGCAGGTACAGCACGGATTAGAAACAGAGTAAAGCTCCCACTACACTGCCCCATCAAACACTCCCAGGGCAGGTACAGCACGGATCAGATACAGAGTAAAGCTCCCTCTACACTGGCACATCAAACACTCCCAGGGCAGGAACAGCACGGATTAGATACAGAGTAAAGCTCCCTCTACACTGTCCTATCAAACACTCCAGGGCAGGTACAGCACAGGTTAGATATAGAGTAAAGCTCCCTCTACACTGTCCTATCAAACACTCCCGGGGCAGGTACAGCACGGGTTAGATACAGAGTAAAGCTCCCTGTACACTGTCCCAACAAACACTCCCAGGGCAGCTTTAGCACGGGTTAGATACAGAGCAAAGGTCCCTCTACACTGACCCTTCAAGCACTCCCAGGGCAGGTACAGCACGGGTTAGATACAGTGTATAGCTCCCTCTACACTGTCCAGTCAAACACTCCCAGGGCAGGTACAGCACTGGTTAGATACAGAGTAAAGCTCCCTCTACACTGTCCCATCAAACACTCCCAGGGCAGGTACAGCACGGGTTAGATACAGAGTAAAGCTCCCTCTACACTGTCCCATCAAACACTCCCAGGGCAGGTACAGCACTGATTAGATACAGATTAAAGCTCCCTCTACACTGTCCCATCAAACACTCCCAGGGCAGGTACAGCACGGATTAGATACAGAGTAAAGCTCCCTCTACACTGTCCCTTCAAACACTCCCAGGGCAGGTACAGCACGGGTTAGATACAGAGTAAAGCTCCCTCTACACTGTCCCATCAAACACTCCCAGGGCAGGTACAGCACGGGTTAGATACAGAGTAAAGCTCCCTCTACACTGCCCCATCAAACACTCCAGGGCAGGTACAGCACGGGTTAGATACAGAGTAAAGCTCCCTCTACACTGACCCATCAAGCACTCCCAGGGCAGGTACAGCACGGGTTAGATACAGTGTAAAGCTCCCTCTACACTGTCCCATCAAACACTCCCAGGGCAGGTACAGCACTGGTTAGATACAAAGTAAAGCTCCCTCTACACTGTCCCATCAAACACTCGCAGGGCAGGTACAGCACTGGTTAGATACAGAGTAAAGCTCCCTCTACACTGTCCCATCAAACACTCCCAGGGCAGGTACAGCACGATTAGATACAGAGTAAAGCTCCCTCTACACTGTCCCATCAAACACTCCCAGGGCAGGTACAGCACTGGTTAGATACAGAGTAAAGCTCCCTCTACACTGTCCCTTCAAACACTCCCAGGGCAGGTACAGCACGGGTTAGATACAGAGTAAAGCTCCCTCTACACTGGCCCATCAAACACTCCCAGGGCAGGTACAGCACGGATTAGATACAGAGTAAAGCTCCCTCTACACTGTCCCATCAAACACTCCCAGGGCAGGTACAGCACGGATTTGATACAGAGTAAAGCTCCCTCTACACTGTCCCATCAAACACTCCCAGGGCAGGTACAGCACGGGTTAGATACAGAGTAAAGCTCCCTCTACACTGTCCCATCAAACACTCCCAGGGCAGGAACAGCACGGATTAGATACAGAGTAAAGCTCCCTCTACACTGTCCTATCAAACACTCCAGGGCAGGTACAGCACAGGTTAGATATAGAGTAAAGCTCCCTCTACACTGTCCTATCAAACACTCCCGGGGCAGGTACAGCACGGGTTAGATACAGAGTAAAGCTCCCTGTACACTGTCCCATCAAACACTCCCAGGGCAGCTTTAGCACGGGTTAGATACAGAGCAAAGGTCCCTCTACACTGACCCTTCAAGCACTCCCAGGGCAGGTACAGCACGGGTTAGATACAGTGTATAGCTCCCTCTACACTGTCCAGTCAAACACTCCCAGGGCAGGTACAGCACTGGTTAGATACAGAGTAAAGCTCACTCTACACTGTCCCTTCAAACCAAGATAGAGTCCATGCTCTCAGCCTGTGCTCAGGACACAGCAGACCAGTTACGAGACACCACCAAACAGACGAGGCAACGGAACTACGCTGCCTACATGCGCATCAAGAACAGGAAGCTTGAGAAACTCGGCATCACCACCAGCAGCAACCAAGCCTCCCCCGGTACCATGGTTGCAACCACAGGGAAGTCCATCGTCAACCTGTCGGACCACACCCTTCAACCAGACGAAATCAAAGTTCTCGCCCTAGGGCTCAAGTTCTGCCCAACCACCAAAATGGACCCCATCGGTCTCGCGGCAGACACGGAGGAATTCATCAGGAGAATGAGGCTCCGGGAATACTTCCACAAATCCCAAGATGTCAGCAACAAACCCAATGAGACAATCAATGATCCAGAACAGCAGACAGAGGGACTCGCAGTGCAGCAACCGAAGAAAAAAGAGTCAAACTGGACCCCTCCGGAGGGTCGCTGCCCCAAGCTTGACATGTATGCTCAAGCTGTCAGGAAATGCATCAACGCCAGATTCATCAGCCGCACTCACAAGACAGTCCAGAATGTCACCCGAGCACAACGCAACGCCATCCACGCTCTCAAGACCAACCGCAACATTGTCATCAAACCAGCGGACAAAGGAGGAGCCATCGTCATACAGAACAGAACGGACTATTGTAAAGAAGCATACCGACAACTGGACAACCAGGAACACTACAGACAGCTACCCGCAGATCCGACCAAAGAACACACCCGCCAACTCAATAGACTGATCAAGACCTTCGATCCAGACCTTCAAAACATCCTACGCGCTCTCATCCCACGTACTCCCCGCGTGGGAGACTTCTACTGCCTCCCAAAGATACACAAAGCCAACACACCCGGACGTCCTATCGTATCAGGCAATGGAACCCTGTGTGAGAACCTCTCTGGATACGTCGAGGGCATTCTGAAACCCATCGTACAGGGAACCCCCAGCTTCTGTCGCGACACTACAGACTTCTTACAGAAACTCAGCACCCACGGACCAGTTGAACCAGGAACACTCCTTGCCACGATGGACGTATCGGCACTCTACACCAGTATCCCCCACGATGACGGCATCGCTGCAACAGCCTCAGTACTCAACATCAACAACAGCCAATCTCCAGACGCCATCCTACAACTCATCCGCTTCATCCTTGACCACAATGTCTTCACCTTCGACAACCATTTTTTTACCCAAACACACGGAACAGCCATGGGGACCAAATTCGCACCCCAATACGCCAACATCTTCATGCACAAGTTCGAGCAAGACTTCTTCGCTGCACAGGACCTCCAGCCAACGCTGTACACCAGATACATCGACGACATTTTCTTCCTTTGGACCCATGGCGAAGGATCACTGAAAAGACTACACGATAACATAAACAAGTTCCATCCCACCATCAAACTCACCATGGACTACTCCTCAGAATCGGTCTCATTCCTGGACACACGAATCTCCATCAAAGACGGACACCTCAGCACTTCACTCTACCGCAAGCCCACGGACAACCTCACGATGCTCCACTTCTCCAGCTTCCACCCTAACCATGTTAAAGAAGCCATCCCCTATGGACAAGCCCTGCGAATACACAGGATCTGCTCAGACGAGGAGGAACGCGATGGACACCTACGGACGCTGAAAAACGCCCTCGTAAGAACGGGATATGACGCTCGACTCATCGATCGACAGTTCCGACGGGCCACAGCGAAAAATCGCATAGACCTCCTCAGAAGGCAAACACGGGACACAACCAACAGGGTACCCTACGTCGTCCAGTACTTCCCCGGAGCGGAGAAACTACGACATGTTCTTCGCAGCCTTCAACATGTCATCGATGACGACAAACACCTCGCTAAGGCCATCCCCACGCCTCCACTACTTGCCTTCAAACAGCCGCCTAACCTCAGAAGTACCATCGTTCGCAGCAAATTACCCAGCTTTCAGGATAACAGCGACCACGACACCACACAACCCTGCCATGGCAAACTCTGCAAGACATGCCAGATCATCAACACAGATACCACCATCACACGTGAGGACACTACCCACCAGGTACATGGTACATACTCATGTGACTCGGCCAACGTTGTCTACCTCATACGTTGCAGGAAAGAATGCACCGCGGCATGGTACATCGGCGAGACCATGCAGACACTGAGACAACGTATGAACGAGCACCGCGCAACAATCGCCAGGCAGGATTGTTACCTCCCAGTTGGGGAACACTTCAGCAGTCAAGGACATTCAGCCTCGGATCTGCGGGTAAGCGTTCTCCAAGGCAACCTTAGAAACACACGACAACGCAAAATCATCGAGCAGAAACTGATAGCCAAGTTCCGAACTCATGAAGACGGTCTCAATCGGGATCTTGGGTTTATGTCACGATACATGACGTGATCCGGACTCGAGTCGTCGTTAGCTTGTTCACAGATGTGATTCCCAGTAAAAAAGTAAAAATTTTCCCAGTAAAAAAGTAAAATTTTTTTTAAAGCTTTTCGTTTTACATACAGACGGCAGCTTTTGACACGTTAGAACCCCTGCGACTACACCTCATTGTCTCAGTTGTATCTTGCTATGTCTTTTGATGTGGTACCTTCCTGGCTGACTTAATTAACTTTATCACACCTCGGCAGATAGTCAGGATGATTTAATTTATTGGTCTGCAATTGTAAAGTACACATGCTTTTTTTTCCATCTATATATGCTCTGGCGATTCTGTATCCAATTTACTTCACCTGAGGAAGGAGTGATAGCTCCGAAAGCTTGTGATTTCAAATAAAACTGTTGGACTATAACCTGGTGTTGTGTGACCTCTCAATTTTGTCCTTCAAACACTCCCAGGGCAGCTACAGCACGGGTTAGATACAGAGTAAAGCTCCCTCTACGCTGTCCCATCAAACACTCCCAGGGCAGCTTTAGCACGCGTTAGATACAGATTAATGCTCCCTCTACACTGACCCATCAAGCACTCCCAGGGCAGGTACACCACGGGTTAGATACAGAGTAAAGCTCCCTCTACACTGTCCCGTCATACACTCCCAGGGCAGGTACAGCACTGGTTAGATACAAAGTAAAGCTCCCTCTACACTGTCCCATCAAACACTCCCAGGGCAGGTACAGCACGGGTTAGATACAGAGTAAAGCTCCCTCTACACTGTCTCATCAAACACTCCCAGGGCAGGTACAGCACGGGTTAGATAGAGAGTAAAGCTCCCTCTACACTGTCCCGTCAAACACTCCCAGGGCAGGTACAGCACTGATTAGATACAATTTAAAGCTCACTCTACACTGTCCCATCAAACACTCCCAGGGCAGGTACAGCACGGATTAGATACAGAGTAAAGCTCCCTCTACACTGTCCCAACAAACACTCCCAGGGCAGGTACAGCACGGATTAGATACAGAGTAAAGCTCCCTCTACACTGCCCCATCAAACACTCCTAGGGCAGGAACAGCACGGGTTAGATACAGAGCAAAGCTCCCTGTACACTGTCCAATCAAACACTCACAGGACAGCGACAGCACGGGTTAGATACAGAGTAAAATTCCGGCTACGCTGTCCCAACAAACACTCCCAGGGCAGCTTTAGCACGGGTTAGATACAGAGTAAAGCTCCCTCTACACTGACCCATCAAGCACTCCCAGGCAGGTACAGCACGGGTGAGATACAGTGCAAAGCTCCCTCGACACTGTCCCGTCAAACACTCCCAGGGCAGGTACAGCACTGGTTAGATACAAAGTAAAGCTCCCTCTACACTGTCCCATCAAACACTCCCAGGGCAGGTACAGCACCGATTAGATACAGAGTAAAGCTCCCTCTACACTGTCCCTTCAAACACTCGCAGGGCAGGTGCAGCACTGGTTAGATACAGAGTAAAGCTCACTCAACACTGCCCCATCAAACACTCCAGGGCAGGCACAGCATGGGTTAGATACAGAGTAAAGCTCCCTCGACACTGTCCCGTCAAACACTCCCAGGGCAGCTTTAGCACGGGTTAGATACAGAGTAATTCTCCCTCTACACTGACCCATCAAGCACTCCCAGGCAGGTACAGCATGGGTGAGATACAGTGTAAAGCTCCCTCTACACTGTCCCATCGAACACTCCCAGGGCAGGTACAGCACGGGTTAGATAGAATGTAAAGCTCCCTCTGCTCTGTCCTGTCAAACACTCCCAGGGCAGGTACAGCACTGATTAGATACAAAGTAAAGCTCCCTCTACACTGTCCCATCAAACACTCCCAGGGTAGGTACAGCCCGGTCAGATACAGAGTAAAGCTCCCTCTACACTGTCTAATCAAACATCCTACGCGCTCTCATCCCACGTACTCCCCGCGTGGGAGACTTCTACTGCCTCCCAAAGATACACAAAGCCAACACACCCGGACGTCCTATCGTATCAGGCAATGGAACCCTGTGTGAGAACCTCTCTGGATACGTCGAGGGCATTCTGAAACCCATCGTACAGGGAACCCCCAGCTTCTGTCGCGACACTACAGACTTCTTACAGAAACTCAGCACCCACGGACCAGTTGAACCAGGAACACTCCTTGCCACGATGGACGTATCGGCACTCTACACCAGTATCCCCCACGATGACGGCATCGCTGCAACAGCCTCAGTACTCAACATCAACAACAGCCAATCTCCAGACGCCATCCTACAACTCATCCGCTTCATCCTTGACCACAATGTCTTCACCTTCGACAACCATTTTTTTACCCAAACACACGGAACAGCCATGGGGACCAAATTCGCACCCCAATACGCCAACATCTTCATGCACAAGTTCGAGCAAGACTTCTTCGCTGCACAGGACCTCCAGCCAACGCTGTACACCAGATACATCGACGACATTTTCTTCCTTTGGACCCATGGCGAAGGATCACTGAAAAGACTACACGATAACATAAACAAGTTCCATCCCACCATCAAACTCACCATGGACTACTCCTCAGAATCGGTCTCATTCCTGGACACACGAATCTCCATCAAAGACGGACACCTCAGCACTTCACTCTACCGCAAGCCCACGGACAACCTCACGATGCTCCACTTCTCCAGCTTCCACCCTAACCATGTTAAAGAAGCCATCCCCTATGGACAAGCCCTGCGAATACACAGGATCTGCTCAGACGAGGAGGAACGCGATGGACACCTACGGACGCTGAAAAACGCCCTCGTAAGAACGGGATATGACGCTCGACTCATCGATCGACAGTTCCGACGGGCCACAGCGAAAAATCGCATAGACCTCCTCAGAAGGCAAACACGGGACACAACCAACAGGGTACCCTACGTCGTCCAGTACTTCCCCGGAGCGGAGAAATTACGCCATGTTCTTCGCAGCCTTCAACATGTCATCGATGACGACAAACACCTCGCTAAGGCCATCCCCACGCCTCCACTACTTGCCTTCAAACAGCCGCCTAACCTCAGAAGTACCATCGTTCGCAGCAAATTACCCAGCTTTCAGGATAACAGCGACCACGACACCACACAACCCTGCCATGGCAAACTCTGCAAGACATGCCAGATCATCAACACAGATACCACCATCACACGTGAGGACACTACCCACCAGGTACATGGTACATACTCATGTGACTCGGCCAACGTTGTCTACCTCATACGTTGCAGGAAAGAATGCACCGCGGCATGGTACATCGGCGAGACCATGCAGACACTGAGACAACGTATGAACGAGCACCGCGCAACAATCGCCAGGCAGGATTGTTACCTCCCAGTCGGGGAACACTTCAGCAGTCAAGGACATTCAGCCTCGGATCTGCGGGTAAGCGTTCTCCAAGGCAACCTTAGCAACACACGACAACGCAAAATCATCGAGCAGAAACTGATAGCCAAGTTCCGCACTCATGAAGACGGTCTCAATCGGGATCTTGGGTTTATGTCACGATACATGACGTGATCCGGACTCGAGTCGTCATTAGCTTGTTCACAGATGTGATTCCCAGTAAAAAAGTAAAAATTTTCCCAGTAAAAAAGTAAAAATGTTAAAGCTTTTCGTTTTACATACAGACGGCAGCTTTTGACACGTTAGAACCCCTGCGACTACACCTCATTGTCTCAGTTGTATCTTGCTATGTCTTTGATGTGGTACCTTCCTGGCTGACTTAATTAACTTTATCACACCTCGGCAGATAGTCAGGATGATTTAATTTAGTGGTCTGCAATTGTAAGGTACACATGCTTTGTTTTCTATCTATATATGCTTTGGCGATTCTGTATCTAATTTACTTCACCTGAGGAAGGAGCAATCGATAGCTCTGAAAGCTTGTGATTTCAAATAAAACTGTTGGACTATAACCTGGTGTTGTGCGACCTCTCAATTTAATCAAACACTCCCAGGGCAGGTCCAGCACGGATTAGATACAGAGTAAAGCTCCCACTACACTGCCCCATCCAACAGTCCCAGGGCAGGTACAGCACGGATCAGATACAGAGTAAAGCTCCCTCTAAACTGGCACATCAAACACTCCCAGGGCAGGAACAGCACGGATTAGATACAGAGTAAAGCTCCCTCTACACTGTCCCATCAAACACTCCAGGGCAGGTACAGCACGGGTTAGATATAGAGTAAAGCTCCCTCTACACTGTCCTATCAAACACTCCCGGGGCAGGTACAGCACGGGTTAGATACAGAGTAAAGCTCCCTGTACACTGTCCCAACAAACACTCCCAGGGCAGCTTTAGCACGGGTTAGATACAGAGCAAAGCTCCCCCTACACTGACACATCAAGCACTCCCAGGGCAGGTACAGCACGGGTTAGATACAGTGTATAGCTCCCTCTACACTGTCCCGTCAAACACTCCCAGGGCAGGTACAGCACTGGTTAGATACAGAGTAAAGCTCCCTCTACACTGTCCCTTCAAACACTCCCAGGGCAGCTACAGCACGGGTTAGATACAGAGTAAAGCTCCCTCTACGCTGTCCCATCAAACACTCCCAGGGCAGGTACAGCACTGGTTAGATACAAAGTAAAGCTCCCTCGACACTGTCCCATCAAACACTCCCAGGGCAGGTACAGCACCGATTAGATACAGAGTAAAGCTCCCTCGACACTGTCCCATCAAACACTCCCAGGGCAGGTACAGCACGGATTAGATACAGAGTAAAGCTCCCTCTACACTGTCCCATCAAACACTCCCAGGGCAGGTACAGCACGGGTTAGATACAGAGTAAAGCTCCCTCTACACTGTCCCATCAAACACTCATAGGGCAGATACAGCACTGGTTAGATACAAAGTAAAGCTCCCTCAACACTGTCCCATCAAACACTCCCAGGGCAGGTCCAGCACGGATTAGATACAGAGTAATGCTCCCTCTACACTGACCCATCAAGCACTCCCAGGGCAGGTACACCACGGGTTAGATACAGAGTAAAGCTCCCTCTACACTGTCCCGTCATACACTCCCAGGACAGGTACAGCACTGGTTAGATCCAAAGTAAAGCTCCCTCTACACTGTCCCATCAAACACTCCCAGGGCAGGTACAGCACCGATTAGATACAGAGTAAAGCTCCCTCTACACTGTCACATCAAACACTCCAAGGGCAGATACAGCACTGGTAAGATACAAAGTAAAGCTCCCTCAACACTGTCCCATCAAACACTCCCAGGGCAGGTACAGCACGGGTTAGATACAGAGTAAAGCTCCCTCTACACTGTCCCTTCAAACACTCCCAGGGCAGGTGCAGCACTGGTTAGATACAGAGTAAAGCTCACTCAACACTGCCCCATCAAACACTCCAGGGCAGGTACAGCACGGGTTAGATACAAAGTAAAGCTCCCTCTACACTGTCCTATCAAACACACCCAGGGCAGGTACAGCACCGATTAGATACAGAGTAAAGCTCCCACTACACTGTCCCTTCAAACACTCCCTGGTCAGGTACAGCACGGGTTAGATACAGAGTAAAGCTCCCTCTACACTGTCCCATCAAACACTCCCAGGTGCAGGTACAGCATGGGTTAGATATCGAGTAAAGCTCCCTCTACACTATCCTATCAAACACTCCCGGGGCAGGTACAGCACGGGTTAGATACAGAGTAAAGCTCCCTGTACACTGTCCCATCAAGCACTCCCAGGGCAAGTACAGCATGGGTTAGATACAGAGTAAAGCTCCCTCAACACTGCCCCATCAAAAACTCCAGGGCAGGTACAGCACGGATTAGATACAGAGTAAAGCTCCCTCTACACTGTCCCATCAAACACTCCCAGGGCAGGTACAGCACAGGTTAGATGCAGAGCAAAGCTCCCTCGACACTGTCCCGTCAAACACTCCCAGGGCAGGTACAGCACTGGTCAGATACAAAGTAAAGCTCCCTCTACACTGTCCCATCAAACACTCACAGGGCAGGTACAGCACCGATTAGATACTGAGTAATTCTCCCTCTACACTGCCCCATCAAGCACTCCCAGGCAGGTACAGCACGGGTGAGATACAGTGTAAAGCTCCCTCTGCACTGTCCCATCAAACACTCCCAGGGCAGATACAGCACTGGTTAGATACAAAGTAAAACTCCCTCTACACTGTCCCATCAAACACACCCAGGGCAGGTACAGCACGGGTTAGATACAGAGTAAAGCTCACTCTACACTGTCTCATCAAACACTCCCAGGGCAGGTACAGCACGGGTGAGATAGAGAGTAAAGCTCCCTCGACACTGTCCCGTCAAACACTCCCAGGGCAGGTACAGCACTGATTAGATACAATTTAAAGCTCACTCTACACTGTCCCATCAAACACTACCAGGGCAGGTACAGCACGGATAAGATACAGAGTAAAGCTCCCTCTACACTGTCCCATCAAACACTCCCAGGGCAGGTACAGCATGGATTAGATACAGAGTAAAGCTCCCTCTACACTGTCCTATCAAACACTCCCGGGGCAGGTACAGCACGGGTTAGATACAGAGTAAAGCTCCCTCTACACTGACCCATCAAGCACTCCCAGGGCAGGCACAGCAAAGGTTAGATACAGTGTAAAGCTCCCTCTACACTGTCCTGTCAAACACTCCAGGGCAGGTACAGCATGGGTTAGATACAGAGTAAAGCTCCCTCGACACTGTCCCATCAAACATTCCCAGGGCAGGTACAGCACTGATTAGATACAAAGTAATGCTCCCTCTACACTGTCTCATCAAACACTCCCAGGGCAGGTACAGCACGGATTAGATACAGAGTAAAGCTCCCTCTACACTGCCCCAACAAACACTCCTAGGGCAGGAACAGCACGGGTTAGATACAGAGCAAAGCTCCCTGTACACTGTCCAATCAAACACTCACAGGACAGCTACAGCACGGATTAGATACAGAGTAAAGTTCCGGCTACGCTGTCCCAACAAACACTCCCAGGGCAGCTTTAGCACGGGTTAGATACAGAGTAAAGCTCCCTCTACACTGACCCATCAAGCACTCCCAGGCAGGTACAGCACGGGTGAGATACAGTGCAAAGCTCCCTCGACACTGTCCCGTCAAACACTCCCAGGGCAGGTACAGCACTGGTTAGATTCAAAGTAAAGCTCCCTCTACACTGTCCCATCAAACACTCCCAGGGCAGGTACAGCACCGATTAGATACAGAGTAAAGCTCCCTCTACACTGTCCCTTCAAACACTCCCAGGGCAGGTACAGCACGGGTTAGATACAGAGTAAAGCTCCCTCTACACTGTCCCTTCAAACACTCGCAGGGCAGGTGCAGCACTGGTTAGATACAGAGTTAAGCTCACTCAACACTGCCCCATCAAACACTCCAGGGCAGGTACAGCATGGGTTAGATACAGAGTAAAGCACCCTCGACACTGTCCCGTCAAACAATCCCAGGGCAGCTTTAGCAGGGTTAGATACAGAGTAATTCTCCCTCTACACTGACCCATCAAGCACTCCCAGGCAGGTACAGCACGGGTGAGATACAGTGTAAAGCTCCCTCTACACTGTCCCATCGAACACTCCCAGGGCAGGTACAGCACGGGTTAGATAGAATGTAAAGCTCCCTCTACTCTTTCCCGTCAAACACTCCCAGGGCAGGTACAGCACTGATTAGGTACAAAGTAAAGCTCCCTCGACACTGTCCCATCAAACACTCCCAGGGCAGGTACAGCCCGGTCAGATACAGAGTAAAGCTCCCTCTACACTGTCTAATCAAACACTCCCAGGGCAGGTACAGCACGGATTAGATACAGAGTAAAGCTCCCTCGACACTGCCCCATCAAACACTCCCGGGGCAGGTACAGCACGGGTTAGATACAGAGTAAAGCTCCCTCTACACTGTCCCTTCAAACATTCCCAGGGCAGGTGCAGCACTGGTTAGATACAGAGTAAAGCTCCCACTACACTGTCCCTTCAAACACTCCCAGGTCAGGTACAGCACGGGTTAGATACAGAGTAAAGCTCCCTCTACACTGTCCCATCAAACACTCCCAGGTGCAGGTACAGCACGGGTTAGATACAGAGTAAAGCTCCCTCTACACTGTCCCATCAAACACTCCCAGGGCAGGTACAGCATGGGTTAGATATCGAGTAAAGCTCCCTCTACACTATCCTATCAAACACTCCCGGGGCAGGTACAGCACGGGTTAGATACAGAGTAAAGCTCCCTGTACACTGTCCCATCAAGCACTCCCAGGGCAAGTACAGCATGGGTTAGATACAGAGTAAAGCTCCCTCAACACTGCCCCATCAAAAACTCCAGGGCAGGTACAGCACGGATTAGATACAGAGTAAAGCTCCCTCTACACTGTCCCATCAAACACTCCCAGGGCAGGTACAGCACAGGTTAGATACAGAGCAAAGCTCCCTCGACACTGTCCCGTCAAACACTCCCAGGGCAGGTACAGCACTGGTCAGATACAAAGTAAAGCTCCCTCTACACTGTCCCATCAAACACTCCCAGGGCAGGTACAGCACCGATTAGATACTGAGTAATTCTCCCTCTACACTGCCCCATCAAGCACTCCCAGGCAGGTACAGCACGGGTGAGATACAGAGTAAAGCTCCCTCTGCACTGTCCCATCAAACACTCCCAGGGCAGGTACAGCACGGGTTAGATACAGAGTAAAGCTCCCTCTACACTGTCCCATCAAACACTCCCAGGGCAGGTACAGCACGGGTTAGATACAGAGTAAAGCTCCCTCTACACTGTCTCATCAAACACTCCCAGGGCAGGTACAGCACGGGTTAGATACAGAGTAAAGCTCCCTCGACACTGTCCCGTCAAACACTCCCAGGGCAGGTACAGCACTGGTTAGATACAAGTAAAGCTCCCTCTACACTGTCCCATCAAACACTCCCAGGGCAGGTACAGCACGGTTAGATACAGAGTAAAGCTCCCTCTACACTGTCCCATCAAACACTCCCAGGGCAGGTACAGCATGGATTAGATACAGAGTAAAGCTCCCTCTACACTGTCCCATCAAACACTCCCAGGGCAGGTACAGCACGGGTTAGATACAGAGTAAAGCTCCCTGTACACTGTCTAATCAAACCATCCCAGGGCAGGTACAGCACGGTTAGATACAGAGTAAAGCTCCTCTACACTGTCCCATCAAACACTCCCAGGGCAGGTACAGCACGATTAGATACAGAGTAAAGCTCCCTCTACACTGTCCATCAAACACTCCCAGGGCAGGTACAGCACGGTTAGATACAGAGTAAAGCTCCCTCTACACTGTCCCATCAAACACTCCCAGGCAGGTACAGCAGGATTCGATTCCTCTAACTATGACTACAGAGTAAAGCTCCCTCTACACTGTCCCATCAAACACTCCCAGGGCAGGTACAGCACGGGTTAGATACAGAGTAAAGCTCCCTCTACACTGTCCCATCAAACACTCCCAGGGCAGGTACAGCACGGGTTAGATACAGAGTAAAGCTCCCTCTACACTGTCCCATCAAACACTCCCAGGGCAGGTACAGCACGGTTAGATACAGAGTAAAGCTCCCTCTACACTGTCCCATCAAACACTCCCAGGGCAGGTACAGCACGGGTTAGATACAGAGTAAAGCTCCCTCTACACTGTCCCATCAAACACTCCCAGGGCAGGTACAGCACGGGTTAGATACAGAGTAAAGCTCCCTCTACACTGTCCCATCAAACACTCCCAGGGCAGGTACAGCACGGGTTAGATACAGAGTAAAGCTCCCTCTACACTGTCCCATCAAACACTCCCAGGGCAGGTACAGCACGGGTTAGATACAGAGTAAAGCTCCCTCTACACTGTCCCATCAAACACTCCCAGGGCAGGTACAGCACGGGTTAGATACAGAGTAAAGCTCCCTCTACACTGTCCCATCAAACACTCCCAGGGCAGGTACAGCACGGGTTAGATACAGAGTAAAGCTCCCTCTACACTGTCCCATCAAACACTCCCAGGGCAGGTACAGCACGGGTTAGATACAGAGTAAAGCTCCCTCTACACTGTCCCATCAAACACTCCCAGGGCAGGTACAGCACGGTTAGATACAGAGTAAAGCTCCCTCTACACTGTCCCATCAAACACTCCCAGGGCAGGTACAGCACGGGTTAGATACAGAGTAAAGCTCCCTCTACACTGTCCCATCAAACACTCCCAGGGCAGGTACAGCACGGGTTAGATACAGAGTAAAGCTCCCTCTACACTGTCCCATCAAACACTCCCAGGGCAGGTACAGCACGGGTTAGATACAGAGTAAAGCTCCCTCTACACTGTCCCATCAAACACTCCCAGGGCAGGTACAGCACGGGTTAGATACAGAGTAAAGCTCCCTCTACACTGTCCCATCAAACACTCCCAGGGCAGGTACAGCACGGGTTAGATACAGAGTAAAGCTCCCTCTACACTGTCCCATCAAACACTCCCAGGGCAGGTACAGCACGGGTTAGATACAGAGTAAAGCTCCCTCTACACTGTCCCATCAAACACTCCCAGGGCAGGTACAGCACGGGTTAGATACAGAGTAAAGCTCCCTCTACACTGTCCCATCAAACACTCCCAGGGCAGGTACAGCACGGGTTAGATACAGAGTAAAGCTCCCTCTACACTGTCCCATCAAACACTCCCAGGGCAGGTACAGCACGGGTTAGATACAGAGTAAAGCTCCCTCTACACTGTCCCATCAAACACTCCCAGGGCAGGTACAGCACGGTTAGATACAGAGTAAAGCTCCCTCTACACTGTCCCATCAAACACTCCCAGGGCAGGTACAGCACGGGTTAGATACAGAGTAAAGCTCCCTCTACACTGTCCCATCAAACACTCCCAGGGCAGGTACAGCACGGGTTAGATACAGAGTAAAGCTCCCTCTACACTGTCCCATCAAACACTCCCAGGGCAGGTACAGCACGGGTTAGATACAGAGTAAAGCTCCCTCTACACTGTCCCATCAAACACTCCCAGGGCAGGTACAGCACGGGTTAGATACAGAGTAAAGCTCCCTCTACACTGTCCCATCAAACACTCCCAGGGCAGGTACAGCACGGGTTAGATACAGAGTAAAGCTCCCTCTACACTGTCCCATCAAACACTCCCAGGGCAGGTACAGCACGGGTTAGATACAGAGTAAAGCTCCCTCTACACTGTCCCATCAAACACTCCCAGGGCAGGTACAGCACGGTTAGATACAGAGTAAAGCTCCCTCTACACTGTCCCATCAAACACTCCCAGGGCAGGTACAGCACGGGTTAGATACAGAGTAAAGCTCCCTCTACACTGTCCCATCAAACACTCCCAGGGCAGGTACAGCACGGGTTAGATACAGAGTAAAGCTCCCTCTACACTGTCCCATCAAACACTCCCAGGGCAGGTACAGCACGGGTTAGATACAGAGTAAAGCTCCCTCTACACTGTCCCATCAAACACTCCCAGGGCAGGTACAGCACGGGTTAGATACAGAGTAAAGCTCCCTCTACACTGTCCCATCAAACACTCCCAGGGCAGGTACAGCACGGGTTAGATACAGAGTAAAGCTCCCTCTACACTGTCCCATCAAACACTCCCAGGGCAGGTACAGCACGGGTTAGATACAGAGTAAAGCTCCCTCTACACTGTCCCATCAAACACTCCCAGGGCAGGTACAGCACTGGTTAGATACAGAGTAAAGCTCCCTCTACACTGTCCCATCAAACACTCCCAGGGCAGGTACAGCACGGGTTAGATACAGAGTAAAGCTCCCTCTACACTGTCCCATCAAACACTCCCAGGGCAGGTACAGCACGGGTTAGATACAGAGTAAAGCTCCCTCTACACTGTCCCATCAAACACTCCCAGGGCAGGTACAGCACGGGTTAGATACAGAGTAAAGCTCCCTCTACACTGTCCCATCAAACACTCCCAGGGCAGGTACAGCACGGGTTAGATACAGAGTAAAGCTCCCTCTACACTGTCCCATCAAACACTCCCAGGGCAGGTACAGCACGGGTTAGATACAGAGTAAAGCTCCCTCTACACTGTCCCATCAAACACTCCCAGGGCAGGTACAGCACGGGTTAGATACAGAGTAAAGCTCCCTCTACACTGTCCCATCAAACACTCCCAGGGCAGGTACAGCACGGGTTAGATACAGAGTAAAGCTCCCTCTACACTGTCCCATCAAACACTCCCAGGGCAGGTACAGCACGGGTTAGATACAGAGTAAAGCTCCCTCTACACTGTCCCATCAAACACTCCCAGGGCAGGTACAGCACGGGTTAGATACAGAGTAAAGCTCCCTCTACACTGTCCCATCAAACACTCCAGGGCAGGTACAGCACGGTTAGATACAGAGTAAAGCTCCCTCTACACTGTCCCATCAAACACTCCCAGGGCAGGTACAGCACTGGTTAGATACAGAGTAAAGCTCCCTCTACACTGTCCCATCAAACACTCCCAGGGCAGGTACAGCACGGGTTAGATACAGAGTAAAGCTCCCTCTACACTGTCCCATCAAACACTCCCAGGGCAGGTACAGCACGGGTTAGATACAGAGTAAAGCTCCCTCTACACTGTCCCATCAAACACTCCAGGGCAGGTACAGCACGGGTTAGATACAGAGTAAAGCTCCCTCTACACTGTCCCATCAAACACTCCCAGGGCAGGTACAGCACGGGTTAGATACAGAGTAAAGCTCCCTCTACACTGTCCCATCAAACACTCCCAGGGCAGGTACAGCACGGGTTAGATACAGAGTAAAGCTCCCTCTACACTGTCCCATCAAACACTCCCAGGGCAGGTACAGCACGGGTTAGATACAGAGTAAAGCTCCCTCTACACTGTCCCATCAAACACTCCCAGGGCAGGTACAGCACGGGTTAGATACAGAGTAAAGCTCCCTCTACACTGTCCCATCAAACACTCCCAGGGCAGGTACAGCACTGGTTAGATACAGAGTAAAGCTCCCTCTACACTGTCCCATCAAACACTCCCAGGGCAGGTACAGCACGGTTAGATACAGAGTAAAGCTCCCTCTACACTGTCCCATCAAACACTCCCAGGGCAGGTACAGCACGGGTTAGATACAGAGTAAAGCTCCCTCTACACTGTCCCATCAAACACTCCCAGGGCAGGTACAGCACGGGTTAGATACAGAGTAAAGCTCCCTCTACACTGTCCCATCAAACACTCCCAGGGCAGGTACAGCACGGGTTAGATACAGAGTAAAGCTCCCTCTACACTGTCCCATCAAACACTCCCAGGGCAGGTACAGCACGGGTTAGATACAGAGTAAAGCTCCCTCTACACTGTCCCATCAAACACTCCAGGGCAGGTACAGCACGGGTTAGATACAGAGTAAAGCTCCCTCTACACTGTCCTATCAAACACTCCCAGGGCAGGTACAGCACGGATTAGATACAGAGTAAAGCTCCCTCTACACTGTCCCATCAAACACTCCCAGGGCAGGTACAGCACGGGTTAGATACAGAGTAAAGCTCCCTCTACACTGTCCCATCAAACACTCCCAGGGCAGGTACAGCACGGGTTAGATACAGAGTAAAGCTCCCTCTACACTGTCCCATCAAACACTCCCAGGGCAGGTACAGCACGGGTTAGATACAGAGTAAAGCTCCCTCTACACTGTCCCATCAAACACTCCCAGGGCAGGTACAGCACTGGTTAGATACAGAGTAAAGCTCCCTCTACACTGTCCCATCAAACACTCCCAGGGCAGGTACAGCACAGGTTAGATACAGAGTAAAGCTCCCTCTACACTGTCCCATCAAACACTCCCAGGGCAGGTACAGCACTGGTTAGATACAGAGTAAAGCTCCCTCTACACTGTCCCTTCAAACACTCCCAGGGCAGGTACAGCACGGGTTAGATACAGAGTAAAGCTCCCTCTACACTGTCCCTTCAAACACTCCCAGGGCAGGTGCAGCACTGGTTAGATACAGAGTAAAGCTCACTCAACACTGCCCCATCAAACACTCCAGGGCAGGTACAGCATGGGTTAGATATACAGTAAAGCTCCCTCTACACTGTCCTATCAAACACTCCCGGGGCAGGTACAGCACGGGTTAGATACAGAGTAAAGCTCCCTGTACACTTTCCGATCAAGCACTCCCAGGGCAGGTACAGCATGGGTTAGATACAGAGTAAAGCTCCCTCTACACTGTCCCGTCAAACAGTCCAGGGCAGGTATAGCACGGGTTAGATTCAGACTAAAGTTCCCTCTACACTGTCCCCATCAAACACTCCCAGGGCCGGTACAGCATGGGTTAGATACAGAGTAAAGCTCCCTCTACACTGTACCTTCAAACACTCCCAGGGCAGGTACAGCACAGGTTAGAGACAGAGTAAAGCTCCCTCTACACTGTCCCATCAAACACTCCCAGGGCAGGTACAGCACGGGTTAGATACAGAGTAAAGCTCCCTCTACACTGTCCCATCAAACACTCCCAGGGCAGGTACAGCACGGTTAGATACAGAGTAAAGCTCCCTCTACACTGTCCCATCAAACACTCCCAGGGCAGGTACAGCACGGGTTAGATACAGAGTAAAGCTCCCTCTACACTGTCCCATCAAACACTCCCAGGGCAGGTACAGCACGGGTTAGATACAGAGTAAAGCTCCCTCTACACTGTCCCATCAAACACTCCCAGGGCAGGTACAGCACGGGTTAGATACAGAGTAAAGCTCCCTCTACACTGTCCCATCAAACACTCCCAGGGCAGGTACAGCACGGGTTAGATACAGAGTAAAGCTCCCTCTACACTGTCCCATCAAACACTCCCAGGGCAGGTACAGCACGGGTTAGATACAGAGTAAAGCTCCCTCTACACTGTCCCATCAAACACTCCCAGGGCAGGTACAGCACGGTTAGATACAGAGTAAAGCTCCCTCTACACTGTCCCATCAAACACTCCCAGGGCAGGTACAGCACGGGTTAGATACAGAGTAAAGCTCCCTCTACACTGTCCCATCAAACACTCCCAGGGCAGGTACAGCACGGGTTAGATACAGAGTAAAGCTCCCTCTACACTGTCCCATCAAACACTCCCAGGGCAGGTACAGCACGGGTTAGATACAGAGTAAAGCTCCCTCTACACTGTCCCATCAAACACTCCCAGGGCAGGTACAGCACGGTTAGATACAGAGTAAAGCTCCCTCTACACTGTCCCATCAAACACTCCCAGGGCAGGTACAGCACGGGTTAGATACAGAGTAAAGCTCCCTCTACACTGTCCCATCAAACACTCCCAGGGCAGGTACAGCACGGGTTAGATACAGAGTAAAGCTCCCTCTACACTGTCCCATCAAACACTCCCAGGGCAGGTACAGCACGGGTTAGATACAGAGTAAAGCTCCCTCTACACTGTCCCATCAAACACTCCCAGGGCAGGTACAGCACGGGTTAGATACAGAGTAAAGCTCCCTCTACACTGTCCCATCAAACACTCCCAGGGCAGGTACAGCACGGTTAGATACAGAGTAAAGCTCCCTCTACACTGTCCCATCAAACACTCCCAGGGCAGGTACAGCACGGGTTAGATACAGAGTAAAGCTCCCTCTACACTGTCCCATCAAACACTCCCAGGGCAGGTACAGCACGGGTTAGATACAGAGTAAAGCTCCCTCTACACTGTCCCATCAAACACTCCCAGGGCAGGTACAGCACGGGTTAGATACAGAGTAAAGCTCCCTCTACACTGTCCCATCAAACACTCCCAGGGCAGGTACAGCACGGGTTAGATACAGAGTAAAGCTCCCTCTACACTGTCCCATCAAACACTCCCAGGGCAGGTACAGCACGGGTTAGATACAGAGTAAAGCTCCCTCTACACTGTCCCATCAAACACTCCCAGGGCAGGTACAGCACGGGTTAGATACAGAGTAAAGCTCCCTCTACACTGTCCCATCAAACACTCCCAGGGCAGGTACAGCACGGGTTAGATACAGAGTAAAGCTCCCTCTACACTGTCCCTTCAAACACTCCCAGGGCAGGTACAGCACGGGTTAGATACAGAGTAAAGCTCCCTCTACACTGTCCCATCAAACACTCCCAGGGCAGGTACAGCACTGGGTTAGATACAGAGTAAAGCTCCCTCTACACTGTCCCATCAAACACTCCAGGGCAGGTACAGCACGGGTTAGATACAGAGTAAAGCTCCCTCTACACTGTCCCATCAAACACTCCCAGGGCAGGTACAGCACGGGTTAGATACAGAGTAAAGCTCCCTCTACACTGTCCCATCAAACACTCCCAGGGCAGGTACAGCACGGGTTAGATACAGAGTAAAGCTCCCTCTACACTGTCCCATCAAACACTCCCAGGGCAGGTACAGCACTGGTTAGATACAGAGTAAAGCTCCCTCTACACTGTCCCATCAAACACTCCAGGGCAGGTACAGCACGGGTTAGATACAGAGTAAAGCTCCCTCTACACTGTCCCATCAAACACTCCCAGGGCAGGTACAGCACGGGTTAGATACAGAGTAAAGCTCCCTCTACACTGTCCCATCAAACACTCCAGGGCAGGTACAGCACGGGTTAGATACAGAGTAAAGCTCCCTCTACACTGTCCCATCAAACACTCCCAGGGCAGGTACAGCACGGGTTAGATACAGAGTAAAGCTCCCTCTACACTGTCCCATCAAACACTCCCAGGGCAGGTACAGCACTGGTTAGATACAGAGTAAAGCTCCCTCTACACTGTCCCATCAAACACTCCCAGGGCAGGTACAGCACGGGTTAGATACAGAGTAAAGCTCCCTCTACACTGTCCCATCAAACACTCCCAGGGCAGGTACAGCACTGGTTAGATACAGAGTAAAGCTCCCTCTACACTGTCCCATCAAACACTCCCAGGGCAGGTACAGCACGGGTTAGATACAGAGTAAAGCTCCCTCTACACTGTCCCATCAAACACTCCCAGGGCAGGTACAGCACGGGTTAGATACAGAGTAAAGCTCCCTCTACACTGTCCCATCAAACACTCCCAGGGCAGGTACAGCACGGGTTAGATACAGAGTAAAGCTCCCTCTACACTGTCCCATCAAACACTCCCAGGGCAGGTACAGCACGGGTTAGATACAGAGTAAAGCTCCCTCTACACTGTCCCATCAAACACTCCCAGGGCAGGTACAGCACGGGTTAGATACAGAGTAAAGCTCCCTCTACACTGTCCCATCAAACACTCCCAGGGCAGGTACAGCACGGGTTAGATACAGAGTAAAGCTCCCTCTACACTGTCCCATCAAACACTCCCAGGGCAGGTACAGCACGGGTTAGATACAGAGTAAAGCTCCCTCTACACTGTCCCATCAAACACTCCCAGGGCAGGTACAGCACGGGTTAGATACAGAGTAAAGCTCCCTCTACACTGTACCTTCAAACACTCCCAGGGCAGGTACAGCACAGGTTAGAGACAGAGTAAAGCTCCCTCTACACTGTCCCATCAAACAGGCCCAGGGCATGTACAGCACGTGTTAGTTACAGAGTAAAGCTCCCTCTACACTGTCTCATCAAACACTCCCAGGGCAGGTACAGCACGGATTAGATACAGAGTAAAGCTCCCACTACACTGCCCCATCAAACACTCCCAGGGCAGGTACAGCACGGATTAGATACAGAGTAAAGCTCCCTCTACACTGGCACATCAAACACTCCCAGGGCAGGAACAGCACGGATTAGATACAGAGTAAAGCTCCCTCTACACTGTCCCATCAAACACTCCCAGGGCAGGTACAGCACGGGTTAGATACAGAGTAAAGCTCCCTCTATACTGTCCTATCAAACATTCCCGGGGCAGGTACAGCACGGGTTAGATACAGAGTAAAGCTCCCTGTACACTGTCCAATCAAACACTCCCAGGGCAGCTACAGCACGGGTTAGATACAGAGTAAAGCTCCCTCTACACTGTCCCATCAAACACTCCCAGGGCAGGTACAGCACGGGTTAGATACAGAGTAAAGCTCCCTCTACACTGTCCCATCAAACACTCCCAGGGCAGGTACAGCACTGGTTAGATACAGAGTAAAGCTCCCTCTACACTGTCCCATCAAACACTCCCAGGGCAGGTACAGCACGGGTTAGATACAGAGTAAAGCTCCCTCTACACTGTCCCATCAAACACTCCCAGGGCAGGTACAGCACGGGTTAGATACAGAGTAAAGCTCCCTCTACACTGTCCCATCAAACACTCCCAGGGCAGGTACAGCACGGGTTAGATACAGAGTAAAGCTCCCTCTACACTGTCCCATCAAACACTCCCAGGGCAGGTACAGCACGGATTAGATACAGAGTAAAGCTCCCTCTACACTGTCCCATCAAACACTCCCAGGGCAGGTACAGCACGGGTTAGATACAGAGTAAAGCTCCCTCTACACTGTCCCATCAAACACTCCCAGGGCAGGTACAGCACGGGTTAGATACAGAGTAAAGCTCCCTCTACACTGTCCCATCAAACACTCCCAGGGCAGGTACAGCACGGATTAGATACAGAGTAAAGCTCCCTCTACACTGTCCCATCAAACACTCCCAGGGCAGGTACAGCACGGGTTAGATACAGAGTAAAGCTCCCTCTACACTGTCCCATCAAACACTCCCAGGGCAGGTACAGCACGGGTTAGATACAGAGTAAAGCTCCCTCTACACTGTCCCATCAAACACTCCCAGGGCAGGTACAGCACGGGTTAGATACAGAGTAAAGCTCCCTCTACACTGTCCCATCAAACACTCCCAGGGCAGGTACAGCACGGGTTAGATACAGAGTAAAGCTCCCTCTACACTGTCCCATCAAACACTCCCAGGGCAGGTACAGCACGGGTTAGATACAGAGTAAAGCTCCCTCTACACTGTCCCATCAAACACTCCCAGGGCAGGTACAGCACTGGTTAGATACAGAGTAAAGCTCCCTCTACACTGTCCCATCAAACACTCCCAGGGCAGGTACAGCACGGGTTAGATACAGAGTAAAGCTCCCTCTACACTGTCCCATCAAACACTCCCAGGGCAGGTACAGCACGGGTTAGATACAGAGTAAAGCTCCCTCTACACTGTCCCATCAAACACTCCCAGGGCAGGTACAGCACGGGTTAGATACAGAGTAAAGCTCCCTCTACACTGTCCCATCAAACACTCCCAGGGCAGGTACAGCACGGGTTAGATACAGAGTAAAGCTCCCTCTACACTGTCCCATCAAACACTCCCAGGGCAGGTACAGCACGGGTTAGATACAGAGTAAAGCTCCCTCTACACTGTCCCATCAAACACTCCCAGGGCAGGTACAGCACGGGTTAGATACAGAGTAAAGCTCCCTCTACACTGTCCCATCAAACACTCCCAGGGCAGGTACAGCACGGGTTAGATACAGAGTAAAGCTCCCTCTACACTGTCCCTTCAAACACTCCCAGGGCAGGTACAGCACAGGTTAGAGACAGAGTAAAGCTCCCTCTACACTGTCCCTTCAAACACTCCCAGGGCAGGTGCAGCATGGGTTAGATACAGAGTAAAGCTCCCTCTACACTGTCCCGTCAAACACTCCCAGGGCAGGTACAGCACCGGATTAGATACAGAGTAAAGCTCCCTCTACACTGTCCCATCAAACACTCCCAGGGCAGGTACACCACTGGTTAGATACAAAGTAAAGCTCCCTCGACACAGTCCCTTCAAACACTCCCAGGGCAGGTACAGCACGGGTTAGATACAGAGTAAAGCTCCCTCTACACTGTCCCTTCAAACACTCCCAGGGCAGGTGCAGCAATGGTTAGATACAGAGTAAAGCTCACTCAACACTGCCCCATCAAACACTCCAGGGCAGGTACAGCACGGGTTAGATATAGAGTAAAGCTCCCGCTAAACTGTCCTGTCAAACACTCCCGGGGCAGGTACAGTACGGGTTAGATACAGAGTAAAGCTCCCTGTACACTGTCCCATCAAGCACTCCCAGGGCAGGTACAGCACGGGTTAGATACAGAGTAAAGCTCCCTCTACACTGTCCCATCAAACACTCCCAGGGCATGTACAGCACGGGTTAGATACAGAGTAAAGCTCCCTCTGCACTGTCCCATCAAAGCACTCCCAGGGCAGGTACAGCACGGGTTAGATAGAGAGTAAAGCTCCCTCTACACTGTCCCGTACAACACTCCCAGGGCAGGTACAGCACTGATTAGATACAGAGTAAAGCTCCCTCTACACTGTCCCATCAAACACTCCCAGGGCAGGTACAGCACGGATTAGATACAGAGTAAAGCTCCCTCTACACTGTCCCATCAAACACTCCAAGGGCAGGTACAGCACGGATTAGATACAGAGTAAAGCTCCCTCTACACTGTCCCATCAAACACTCCCAGGGCAGGTACAGCACGGATTAGATACAGAGTAAAGCTCCCTCTACACTGTCCCATCAAGCACTCCCAGGGCAGGTACAGCATGGGTTAGATACAGAGTAAAGCTCCCTCTACACTGTCCCGTCAAACAGTTCCAGGGCAGGTATAGCACGGGTTAGATTCAGACTAAAGTTCCCTCCACACTGTCCCCATCAAACACTCCCAGGGCCGGTACAGCATGGGGTTAGATACAGAGTAAAGCTCCCTCTACACTGTACCTTCAAACACTCCCAGGGCAGGTACAGCACAGGTTAGAGACAGAGTAAAGCTCCCTCTACACTGTCCCATCAAACAGGCCCAGGGCATGTACAGCACGGGTTAGATACAGAGTAAAGCTCCCTCTACACTGTCCCATCAAACACTCCCAGGGCATGTACATCACGGGTTAGATACAGAGTAAAGCTCCCTCTACACTGTCCCATCAAGCACTCCCAGGGCATGTACAGCACGTGTTAGATAGAGAGTAAAGCTCCCTCTGCACTGTCCCGTACAACACTCCCAGGGCAGGTACAGCACTGATTAGATACAAAGTAAAGCTCCCTCTACACTGTCCCATCAAACACTCCCAGGGCAGGTACAGCACGGATTAGATACAGAGTAAAGCTCCCTCTACACTGTCTCATCAAACACTCCCAGGGCAGGTACAGCACGGATTAGATACAGAGTAAAGCTCCCACTACACTGCCCCATCAAATACTCCCAGGGCAGATACAGCACGGATTAGATACAGAGTAAAGCTCCCTCTACACTGGCACATCAAACACTCCCAGGGCAGGAACAGCACGGATTAGGTACAGAGTAAAGCTCCCTCTACACTGTCCCATCAAACACTCCAGGGCAGGTACAGCACGGTTAGATACAGAGTAAAGCTCCCTCTACACTGTCCCGTCAAACACTTCCAGGGCAGGTCCAGCACGGATTAGACACAGACTAAAGTTCCCTCTGCACTTTCCCCATCAAACACTCCCAGGGCCGGTACAGCACGGGGTTAGATGCAGAGTATAGCTCCCTCTACACTGCCCCATCAAACACTCCAGGGCAGGTACAGCATGGGTTAGATGCAGAGTAAAGCTCCCTCTACACTGTCCTATCAAACACTCCCAGGGCAGGTACAGCACGGATTAGATACAGAGTAAAGCTCCCTCTACGCGGCCCCATCAAAAACTCGCGGGGCAGGTACAGCACGGGTTAGATACAGAGTAAAGCTCACTCGACACTGTCCCATCAAACACTCCCAGTACAGGTCCAGCAAAGGTTAGATACAGAGTAAAGCTCCCTCTACACTGTCCCTTCAAACACTCCCAGGGCAGGTACAGCACAGGTCAGATACAGAGTAAAGCTCCCTCTACACTGTCCCTTCAAACACTCCCAGGGCAGGTGCAGCACTGGTTAGATACAAAGTAAAGCTCCCTCTACACTGTCCCTTCAAACACTCCCAGGGCAAGTACAGCACAGGTTAGATACAGAGTAAAGCTCCCTCTACAGTGTCCCATCAAACATTCCCAGGGCAGGTACACCACTGGTTAGATACAAAGTAAAGCTCCCTCTACACTGTCCCTTCAAACACTCCCAGGGCAGGTACAGCACGGGTTAGATACAGAGTAAAGCTCCCTCTACACTGTCCCTTCAAACACTCCCAGGGCAGGTGCAGCACTGGTTAGATACAGAGTAAAGCTCACTCAACACTGCCCCATCAAACACTCCATGGCAGGTACAGCATGGGTTAGATATACAGTAAAGCTCCCTCTACACTGTCCTATCAAACACTCCCGGGGCAGGTACAGCACGGGTTAGATACAGAGTAAAGCTCCCTGTACACTTTCCGATCAAGCACTCCCAGGGCAGGTACAGCATGGGTTAGATACAGAGTAAAGCTCCCTCTACACTGTCCCGTCAAACAGTTCCAGGGCAGGTATAGCACGGGTTAGATTCAGACTAAAGTTCCCTCTACACTGTCCCCATCAAACACTCCCAGGGCCGGTACAGCATGGGGTTAGATACAGAGTAAAGCTCCCTCTACACTGTACCTTCAAACACTCCCAGGGCAGGTACAGCACAGGTTAGAGACAGAGTAAAGCTCCCTCTACACTGTCCCTTCAAACCATCCCAGGGCAGGTGCAGCATGGGTTAGATACAGTGTATAGCTCCCTCTACACTGTCCCGTCAAACACTCCCAGGGCAGGTACAGCACCGATTAGATACAGAGTAAAGCTCCCTCTACACTGTCCCATCAAACACTCCCAGGGCAGGTACACCACTGGTTAGATACAAAGTAAAGCTCCCTCGACACAGTCCCTTCAAACACTCCCAGGGCAGGTACAGCACGGGTTAGATACAGAGTAAAGCTCCCTCTACACTGTCCCTTCAAACACTCCCAGGGCAGGTGCAGCACTGGTTAGATACAGAGTAAAGCTCACTCAACACTGCCCCATCAAACACTCCAGGGCAGGTACAGCACGGGTTAGATATAGAGTAAAGCTCCCGCTAAACTGTCCTGTCAAACACTCCCGGGGCAGGTACAGTACGGGTTAGATACAGAGTAAAGCTCACTGTACACTGTCCCATCAAGCACTCCCAGGGCAGGTACAGCACGGGTTAGATACAGAGTAAAGCTCCCTCTACACTGTCCCATCAAACACTCCCAGGGCATGTACAGCACGGGTTAGATACAGAGTAAAGCTCCCTCTACACTGTCCCATCAAACACTCCCAGGGCATGTACAGCACGTGTTAGATACAGAGTAAAGCTCCCTCTACACTGTCCCGTACAACACTCCCAGGGCAGGTACAGCACTGATTAGATACAGAGTAAAGCTCCCTCTACACTGTCCCATCAAACACTCCCAGGGCAGGTACAGCACGGATTAGATACAGAGTAAAGCTCCCTCTACACTGTCTCATCAAACACTCCCAGGGCAGGTACAGCACGGATTAGATACAGAGTAAAGCTCCCACTACACTGCCCCATCAAACACTCCCAGGGCAGGTACAGCACGGATTAGATACAGAGTAAAGCTCCCTCTACACTGTCCCATCAAACACTCCCAGGGCAGGAACAGCACGGATTAGGTACAGAGTAAAGCTCCCTCTACACTGTCCCATCAAACACTCCAGGGCAGGTACAGCACGGATTAGATACAGAGTAAAGCTCCCTCTACACTGTCCTATCAAACACTCCCAGGGCAGGTACAGCACGGGTTAGATACAGAGTAAAGCTCCCTGTACACTGTCCAATCAAACACTCCCAGGGCAGCTACAGCACGGGTTAGATACAGAGTAAAGTTCCGTCTACGCTGTCCCAACAAACACTCCCAGGGCAGCTTTAGCACGGGTTAGATACAGAGCAAAGCTCCCTCTACACTGACCCATCAAGCACTCCCAGGGCAGGTACAGCACCGATTAAATACAGAGTAAAGCTCCCTCTGCACTGTCCCATCAAACACTCCCAGGGCAGGTACACCACTGGTTAGATACAAAGTAAAGCTCCCTCTACACTGTCCCATCAAGCACTCCCAGGGCAGGTACAGCACGGGTTAGATACAGAGTAAAGCTCCCTCTACACTGTCCCATCAAACACTCCCAGGGCAGGTACAGCATGGGTTAGATACAGAGTAAAGCTCCCTCTACACTGTCCCATCAAACACTCCCAGGGCAGCTACAGCACGGGTTAGATACAGAGTAAAGCTCCCTCGACACTGTCCCGTCAAACACTTCCAGGGCAGGTCCAGCACGGGTTAGACACAGACTAAAGTTCCCTCTGCACTTTCCCATCAAACACTCCCAGGGCCGGTACAGCACGGGGTTATATGCAGAGTAAAGCTCCCTCTACACTGCCCCATCAAACACTCCAGGGCAGGTACAGCATGGGTTAGATGCAGAGTAAAGCTCCCTCTACACTGTCCTATCAAACACTCCCAGGGCAGGTACAGCACGGATTAGATACAGAGTAAAGCTCCCTCTACACGGCCCCATCAAAAACTCGCGGGGCAGGTACAGCACGGGTTAGATACAGAGTAAAGCTCACTCGACACTGTCCCATCAAACACTCCCAGGGCAGGTACAGCACAGGTTAGATTCAGAGTAAAGCTCCCTCTACACTGTCCCTTCAAACACTCCCAGGGAAGGTACAGCACAGGTTAGATACAGAGTAAAGCTCACTCAACACTGCCCCATCAAACACTCCAGGGCAGGTGCAGCATGGGTTAGATATAGAGTAAAGCTCCCTCTACACTGTCCAATCAAACACAACCGGGGCAGGTACAGCACGGGTTAGATACAGAGTGAAGCTCCCTGTACACGGTCCCATCAAACACTCCCAGGGCAGGTACAGCACGGGTTAGATACAGAGTAAAGCTCCCTCTACACTGACCCATCAAACACTCCCAGGGCAGGTACAGCACGGGTTAGATACAGAGTAAAGCTCCCTCTACACTGTCCCATCAAACACTCCCAGGGCAGGTACAGCACGGGGTAGATACAGAGTAAAGCTCCCTCTACACTGTCCCATCAAACACTCCCAGGGCAGGTACAGCACGGGTTAGATACAGAGTAAAGCTCCCTCTACACTGTCCCATCAAACACTCCCAGGGCAGGTACAGCATGGGTTAGATACAGAGTAAAGCTCCCTCTACACTGTCCCATCAAACACTCCCAGGGCAGGTACAGCACGGGTTAGATAGAGAGTAAAGCTCCCTCTACACCGTCCCATCAAACACTCCCAGGGCAGGTACAGCACGGGTTAGATACAGAGTAAAGCTCCCTCTACACTGCCCCATCAAACACTCCCAGGGCAGGTACAGCACGGGTTAGATACAGAGTAAAGCTCCCTCTACACTGTCCCATCAAACACTCCCAGGGCAGGTACAGCACGGGGTTAGATACAGAGTAAAGCTCCCTCTACACTGTCCCATCAAACACTCCCAGGGCAGATACAGCACGGGTTAGATACAGAGTAAAGCTCCCTCGACACTGTCCCATCAAACACTCCCAGGGCAGGTACAGCACGGGGTTAGATACCTCAGTAATTCGCTTTGTCAGATCGAGCTGCCGGTTCTGTCCCGGCCTGTGCCGTGTCCGCTGGTGTCAGCTCAGTCCGCAGTTGGGACTCAGACCCTCGGTGTTGAGGAGTGGAATAATCAGGCGGGGCTCCTGATCACTATCTCCTGTATGTTTTAGAGAGTGCAGAATCCGGGTTAACCTGCAACATCCCCACACAAGAACAAGCATTTACATATATCGCCGCTTTAATTCTTCATCCCACTCTGACCTCTGTGTCCTCGGCCTCCGACATTGTTTAAATGAACATAAACAGATGCTCGAGGAACAGCACCTCATCTTTGATTGGGCACTTTACAGCCTTCCGGACTCAACATTGAGTTCAACAACTCAATTTTAAAGCAGAATATTTTTTAAATGGTGTGAGATGATTTGGATGAGGGGACCCAAAGCTGGGTGGGAATGTAAGTTGTGTGGAGGATGCAAGGAGGCTCCAAGGGGATCTAGACAAACTAAGTGAGTGGGCAAGGACATCGCAAATGGAATATAACGTGGAGAAATGTAAAGTTGTCCACTTTGGTAAGAAAAATAGAAAAGCAGAGTATTTTTTAAATGGTGAGAGATTGGGAAATGTTGGTGTTCAGAGGGACCTGGGTGTCCTTGTACATGAATCACTGAAAGTTAACATGCAGGTACATCAAGCGATTAGGAAAGCAAATGGTATGCTGGCCTTTATTACAAGAGGATTGGAGTATAAGAGTAAAGACGCCTTACTGAAATTATGTAGGGCTTTGGTGAGACCACACCTGGAGTATTGTGTACAGTTTTTGATCTCCTTATCTGAGGAAGGATATACTTGCCTTAGATGCGGTGCAGCGAAGGTTCACTAGATTGATCCCTGGGATGAGAGGGCTGTCCTATGAGGAGAGATTGAGTAGACTAGGCCGATACTCTCTTGAGTTTAGAAGAATGAGAGGTGATCTCATTGAAACATACAAGATTCTGAGGGGATTGACAGGGTAGACGCTGAGAGGTTGTTTCCCCTGGCTGGAGAGTCTAGAACCAGGGGTCACAGTCTCAGAATAAGGGGTCGGCCATTTAGGACTGAGATGAGGAGAAATTTCTTCACTCAGAGGGCAGTGAATCTTTGGAATTCTCTACTCCAGAGAGCTGTGGAGGCTCAGTCGTTGAGTATATTCAAGACAGAGATCGATAGATTTTTGGATATTAAGGGAATCAAGGGATATGGGGATAGTGCAGGAAAGTAGAGTTGAGGTTGAAGATCAGCCATGATCTTATTGACTGGCGGAGCAGGCTCGAGGGGCCGAATGGCCGACTCCTGCTCCTATTTCTTATGTTCTTATGTAACTTTCAATCACAACCATTGCTCCCATTCTATTGGACAGCAGCTGTCGGTAGTGATCCTGCTGTTACCATTTCAAAAATTTGTTTATGGGATGTGGGCGTCGCTGGCAAGGCCAGCATTTATTGCCCATCCCTAATCGCCCTTGAGAAGGTGGTGGTGAGCCACCTTCTTGAACCGCTGCAGTCCGTGTGGTGAAGGTGCTCCCACAGTGCTGTTAGGGAGGGAGTTCCAGGATTTTGACCCAGCAACGATGAAGGATCAGCGATATATTTCTAAGTCAGGATGGTGTGTGACTTGGAGGGGAACTTGGAGATGATGGTGTTCCCATGCGACTGCTGCCCTTGTCATAAGAACCTAAGAACATAAGAAATAGGAGCAGGAGTTGGCCATTCAGCCCCTCGAGCCTGCTCCGCCATTCAATGGGATCATGGCTGATCTTCTGCCTCAACTCCATTCACCGGCCCTATCGCCATATCCCTTGATGCCCTTACTAGTCAGAAATCTATCGACTTCTGTTTTGAATATACCCAATGACTGAGCCTCCACAGCGCCCTGGGGTGGAGAATTCCAAAGATTCACCACCCTGTGTGTGAAGAAATTTCTTCTCATCTCAGTCCTGAATGGCCGACCCTTTATCCTGAGGCTGTGGTCCCTGGTTCTAGACTCCCCAGCCAAGGGAAACATTCTCCCAGCATCCACCCTATCAAGCCCTGTAATCATTTTGAATGCTTCAATGAGATCCCCTCTCATTCTTCTGAATTCAAGAGAATACAGGTCTAGTTTACTCAATCTCTTCTCATACGACAGTCCCGCCATCCCAGGAATCAATCTCGTGAACCTTCGTTGCACCCCCTCTATGGCAAGTACATCCTTCCTTAGGTAAGGAGACCAAAATTGTACACAATACTCCAGGTGTGGTCTCACCAAGGCCCTATATAATTGGAGTAAGACTTCTTTACTCCTGTACTCAAATACTCTTGTAATGAAGGCCAGCATACCATTTGCCTTCCTAATGGCTTGCTGCACCTGCACATTCACTTTCAGTGTCCTTCTCGGCGGAAGAGGTCCCGGGTTTGGGAGGTGCTGCCGAGGAAGCCTCTAGACCCATCTTGTGTTTCTTTACTTGTCCCATTACCATCTCACAGAAACATAGAAACATAGAAGATAGGAGCAGGAGTAGGCCATTCGGCCCCTCGAGCCTGCTCCGCCATTCGATGAGATCATGGCTGATCATCCAAACTCAGTACCCTGTACCTGCCTTCTCCCCAGATCCCTTGATACCTTTAGCTTTAAGAAATATATCTAACTCATTCTTGAATATATTTAATGACTTGGCCTCAACTACCTTCTATGGTCGAGAATTCCACAGGTTTACCACTCTCTGGGTGAAGAAATTCTTCCTCATTTGTGTCCTAAATGGCTTACCCGTTATCCTTAGATTATGACCCCTGGTTCTGGACTCTCTGACCATCGGGAACATTCTTCCTGCATCTAGTTTGTCCAGACCTGTCAGAATTTTATATGTTTCGATGAGATCCCCTCTCATTCTTCTATACTCCAGCGAGTATAAGCCCAATCGACCCAATCTCTCCTCATATGTCATTCCTGCCATCCCAGGTATCAGCCTTGTGAATCTTCGCTGAACTCCCTCAATGGCAAGAACATCCTTCCTCCTTTCAGCTTGCACCATCATCCCTTTTGTCATTTAATCTCTCCTGCCTTCCACCCTACCACAGACCTTCCCTTTTGTTCTTTCCTCCCCTCCTCCCTTTCCCTGCCCCTACACTTAAAACCTATTAAATCCCCAACTTCTTCCAGTTCTGACCAAAGGTCACAGCGCTGAAAAGTTAACTCTGTTTCTCTCTCGCCACAGATGCTGCCTGACCTGCTGAGCATTTCCAGCATTTTCTGTTTTTATTTCAGATTTCCAGCATCCGCAGTATTTTGCTTGCATTTATGTGTCTTTGAGTTCGGAAACCTTCAACGGGGAAGGAAGAAATATGCTGAAGGAATGAAGGATAGGACGCAAAACCATGCTGGGATTTGTTCAGAAAGGTGACTGACAAGTCGTTTTGGAGAGACTGGAGAAGTTGGGATTGTTAAGGTTAAGAGGAGATTTAACGGAGGTGTTCAAAATTACGAGGGGTTTTGATCGAGTAAATCAGGAGAAAGTGTTTCCAGTGGCAGGAGGGTCGGTAACCAGAGGACACAGATTGAAGATAATCGGTAAAAGAACCAGAGGGGGAGATGAGGAGAATGTTTTAACGCAGCGAGTTGTTGTGATCTGGAATGCGCTGCCTGAAAGGGCGGTGGAAGCAGATTCAATAGTAACTTTCAAAAGGCAATTGGATAAATACTTGAAAAGGAGAAATGTGCAGGGCTGTGGGGAAAGAGCAGGGGGGAGTGGGACTAATTGGAGAGCTCTTTCAAAGAGCCGGCACAGGCACGATGGGCCGAACGGCCTCCTCCTGTGCTGTGTGGTCCTAGGGTTCCATGATTCAGAGGCGGAAGCAGAGAGGTTGAGGGAGTGGTTTCGGGAGAGGGGCTCAGGTGGCTGAAGAGTCTCCCAGCAACGAGGGGATGAAGGGAGGGGGGCAGCAGGGAAGGGCAGAGTCGGAGAGACAAAGAGACCGTTTAGTGGGGTGGTTTCAGAGAGAGAGTGTGCTGAGGCCAGGGACAGTTTTGCAGACGCAGATCGGGTACGGGCGGCTGAGGATTGGATGTCGGCAGCGGGGACATTGGAGGAATTGAGTAGAGAGGAGACATAATAATGGATAAAGTCTTGAGTGGCAGGCAATATTCCGGAGGTAGAAAGAGGGAAAGACTTCCATTTATAAAGCGTCTTTCACCACCTCAGGACATCCCAATGTGTGTTCAAGTCACACTCCAGAGACTTGAGCTCATAATCCAAGCCACCACGCCAGTACTGAGGGAACGCCGCACTGTCGGAGGGGCAGTACTGAGGGAGCGCCGCACTGTCGGAGGGGCGGTACTGAGGGAGCGCCGCACTGTCGGAGGGGCGGTACTGAGGGAGCGCTGCACTGTCGGAGGGGCGGTACTGAGGGAGCGCCGCACTATCGGAGGGGCTGTACTGAGGGAGCGCCGCACTGTCAGAGGGGCAGTACTGAGGGAGCGCCGCACTGTCAGAGGAGCAGTACTGAGGGAGCGCCGCACTGTCGGAGGGGCAGTACTGAGGGAGCGCCGCACTGTAGGAGGGGCAGTACTGAGGGAGCGCTGCACTGTCAGAGGAGCAGCACTGAGGGAGCGCCGCACTGTCGGAGGGGCAGTGCTGAGGGAGCGCCGCATTGTCGGAGGGGCGGTACTGAGGGAGTGCCGCACTGTCGGAGGGGCAGTGCTGAGGGAGCGCCGCACTGTCGGAGGGGCAGTACTGAGGGAGCGCCGCACTGTCGGAGGGGCAGTGCTGAGAGAGTGCCGCACTGTCGGAGGGGCAGTACTGAGGGAGCGCCGCACTGTCGGAGGGGCGGTACTGAGGGAGCGCCGCACTGTCAGAGGAGCTGTACTGAGGGAGCGCCGCACTATCGGAGGGGCAGTGCTGAGGGAGCGCCGCACTGTCAGAGGAGCAGTACTGAGGGAGCGCCGCACTATCGGAGGGGCAGTGCTGAGGGAGCGCCGCACTGTCGGAGGGGCAGTACTGAGAGAGCGCCGCACTGTCGGAGGGGCGGTACTGAGGGAGCGCCGCACTGTCGGAGGGGCAGTACTGAGGGAGCGCTGCACTGTTGGAGGGGCGGTACTGAGGGAGCGCCACACTGTCGGAGGGGTAGTACTGAGGGAGCGCCGCACTGTCGGAGGGGCAGTACTGAGGGAGCGCTGCACTGTCAGAGGAGCAGTACTGAGGGAGCGCCGCACTGTCGGAAGGGCAGTGCTGAGGGAGCGCCGCACTGTCGGAGGGGCAGTACTGAGAGAGCGCCGCACTGTCGGAGGGGTGGTACTGAGGGAGCGCCGCACTGTCGGAGGGGCGGTACTGAGGGAGCGCCGCACTGTCGGAGGGGCAGTACTGAGGGAGCGCCGCACTGTCGGAGGGGCAGTACTGAGGGAGCGCCGCACTGTCGGAGGGGCAGTACTGAGGGAGCGCCGCACTGTCGGAGGGATTGTACTGAGGGAGCGCCGCACTGTTGGAGGGGCAGTACTGAGGGAGCGCTGCACTGTTGGAGGGGCAGTACTGAGGGAGCGCTGCACTGTCGGAGGGGCAGTACTGAGTGAGCACTGCACTGTTGGAGGGATTGTACTGAGGGAGCGCCGCACTGTCGGAGGGACAGTACTGAGGGAGCGCCACACTGTCGGAGGGGCAGTGCTGAGGGAGCGCCGCACTGTCGGAGGGGCAGTATTGAGGGAGCGCCGCACTGTTGGAGGGGCAGTGCTGAGGGAGTGCCGCACTGTCGGAGGTGTCGTCTTTTGGATGAGACATTAAACTGAGGCCCCGTCTGTCCTCTCAGGTGGATGTAAAAGATCCCACGGCCACTATTTCGAAGAAGAGCAGGGGGAGTTTTCCCCGGTGTCCTGGGGCCAATATTTATCCCTCAACCAACATCACTAAAACAGATGATCTGGTCATTATCACACTGCTGTTTGTAGGAGCTTGCTGTGAGCAAATTGGCTGCTGCGTTTCCTACATTACAACAGTGACTACACTTCAAAAAAAGTACTTCATTGGCTGTAAAGCGGTTTGGGACGTCCGGTGGTGAAAGTCGCGGCAGAAATGCGAGTTCTTTCTTTTTATTCAAAGAGCTAGCACAGGCACGATGGGCCGAATTCTACGCGTTAAGGCGCCAGGCGCCCACTTTTTGGACCCTTACGTTGCGTGACTGGCGCATCGTTATAGTCTGGGTCGGGTGCAGCCAAAACTCCCGGAGGCAAACGTAAGAATATAAGAAATAGGAGCAGGAGTCGGCCGTTCGGCCCCTCGAGCCTGCTCCGCCATTCAATAAGATCATGGCTGATCTTCTACCTCATCTCCACTTTCCTGCCCGATCCCCATATCCCTTGATTCCCTTAACATTGAAAAATCTAACAATCTCTGTCTTGAATATACTCAACGACTGAGCCTCCACATCCCTCTGGGGTAGAGAATTCCAAAGATTCACCACCCTCTGAGTGAAGAAATTTCTCTTCATCTCAGTCCTAAATGGCCGAACATATATTCTGAGACTGTGACCCCTGGTTCTACGCTCCCCAGCCACGGGAAACATCCTCCCTGCATCTACCCTGTCCAGCCCTGTAAGAATTTTGTATGTTTCAATGAGATCACCTCTCATTCTTCTAAACTCTAGAGAATATAGGCCTAGTCTACTCAATCTCTCCTCATAGGACAATCCCCCCATCCCAGGAACCAGTCTGGTGAACCTTCGTTGCACTCCCTCTATGGCAAGTATATCCTTCCTGAGGTAAGGAGACCGAAACTGTACACAATACTCCAGGTGTGATCTCACCAGGGCCCTATATAATTGCAGTAAGACATCTTTTTACTCTTATAAGAACATAAGAACATAAGAAATAGGAGCAGGAGTAGGCCAATCGGCCCCTCGAGCCTGCTCCGCCATTCAATAAGATCATGGCTGATCTGATCCTAACCGCCAATCTACTATCTATCACAGAACCATCTCCTGCATCTAACAGAATTGCACACACGAAATAGGAGCAGAATCAGGCTACACAGTCCCTGGGCCCGCTCCACTACCCACAGGGCCATGACCGATCCGAACCTAGACTCATGTCCAAATTCCTGCCCGCTCCCCGTAACCCTTAATGCCCTTTACTTCTAGGAAACTGTCTATTTCTGTTTTAAATTTAATTAATGTTGTAGCTTCTACAGCTTTTTGTGGCAGCATATTCCATGGACCTACCACCCTCTGAGTGAAGTAGTTCCTCCTCATCTCAGTTTTGAAAGAGCAGCCCCTTATTCTAAGACTATGTCCCCTAGTTCTCGTCTCACCCGTCATCGGGAACATCCTCCCCGCATCCACCCGATCCAACCCCTTCACAATCTTATATGTTTCAATAAGATCGCCTCTCATTCTTCTGAACTCCAATGAGTAGAGTCCCAATCTACCCAACCTCTCCTCATATGACCACCCCCTCATCCCCGGGATTAACCGAGTGAACCTTTTTTGCACTGCCTCGAGAGCAAGGATGTCTTTCCTTAAGTAAGGACACCAAAACTGTATGCAGTATTCCAGGTGCGGTCTCACCAATACCTTGTACAACTGAAGCAATACCTCCCTATTTTTATATTCTATCCCCCTAGCAATGAAAGCCAACATTCCATTTGCCTTCTTAATCACTTGCTGCACCTGCATACTAACCTTTTGAGTTTCGTGCACCAGGACCCCCAGATCCCTTTGCACTTCAGTACTCTCCAGTTTCTTGCCATTAAGATAATAAATTGCTCTAGGATTTTTCCTGCCAAAGTGCATCACCTCACACTTTCCAGTGTTGTATTCCATCTGCCAAATCTCTGCCCACTTACTTAGCCTGTCTATGTCCCCTTGCAGGTTTTTTATGTCCTCCTCACTCACTACTTTCCCTCCCATCTTTGTATCATCTGCAAATTTTGATATGTTACACTTGGTCCCTTCCTCCAAATCGTTAATATAGATTGTGAAGAGTTGGGGACCCAGCACTGACCCCTGTGGAACACCACTAGTTACTGATTGCCAGTCTGAGAATGAACCATTTATCCCAACTCTTTGCTTTCTGTTAGATAGCCAATCCTCTATCCATGCCAGAATATTACCCCCAATCCCGTGATTTTTTACCTTAAGCAATAATCTTTTGTGTGGCACCTTGTCAAATGCCTTTTGGAAGTCTAAATACACTACGTCCACTGGTTCCCCTTTATCCACTCTATATGTTACTTCCTCAAAGAACTCCAGCAAATTTGTCAAACATGACTTCCCCTTCGTAAAACCATGCTGACTTTGTCCTATTAAATTATGATTATCCAAATGTCCTGTTACTGTTTCCTTAATAATGGACTCCAAAATTTTACCTACCACAGATGTTAGGCTAACCGGTCTATAGTTACCAGCCTTCTGTCTACTGCCCTTTTTAAATAAGGGTGTTACATTAGCAGTTTTCCAGTCTGCCGGGACCTTAGCGGAATCCAGGGAGTTTTGAAAAATTATTACCAATGCATCTACAATCCCTACCGTCACTTCCTTCAAGACTCTAGGATGTAAGCCATCAGGTCCAGGTGATTTATCCGCCTTGAGTCCCATTATTTTACCGAGTACCACTTCCTTAGTGATTTTGATCGTGTTTAGCTCCTCTCCCCCTATAGCCCCCTGTTTGTCCAGTGTTGGGATATTCTTAGTGTCCTCTACTGTAAAGACTGATACAAAATATTAATTCAGTCAAATTCTCTTGTAATAAAGGCCAAGATACCATTTGCTTTCCTAGTTGCTTGCTGTACCTGCATATTAACTTTCAGTGATTCGTGTATAAGGACACCCAGGTCCCTCTGAACACCAACATTTCCCAATCTCTCACCATTTCAAAAATACTCTGCTTTTCTATTTCTCCTACCAAAGTGGATAACTTCACATTTCTCCACATTATACTCCATTTGCCATGTTCTTGCCCACTCACTGAGCCTGTCTAGATCCCCTTGAAGCCTCCTTGCATCCTCCTCACAACTTACATTCCCACCCAGCTTTGTATCATCAGCAAACTTGGATATCTTACATTTGGTCCCCTCATCCAAATCATCGATGCAGATTGTGAATAGCTGAGGCCCAAGCACTGATCATTGCGGTACCCCACTAGTTGAAGCCTGCCAACCCGAAAATGACCCGTTTATTCCTACTCTCTGTTTTCTGTCCGTTAACCAATCCTCAATCCATGCCAGTATATTACCCCCAATCCCATGAGCCCTAATTTTGTTTAATAACCTCTTGGTTGCTGGGAGCTGGTTGCAGCCCAGTTCTAGACTTGCGAGCAATGACTTTCCAGTCCGCAGCTCCCAGTTGCTTTCAAGCTGCGGCCGTGTCGCAACACGCTGCGATGGCTCAGTTCCAGAATTATTCTGAAAGCTCATCAGAAACCTCGTCAGGCGTTTTTTTTTGGGGAGTGGAGGTGTGCGGTGGGCTGGTGGGGGGAGCTCTCTCCGGGATTGTAAATACTCCTGTTTCTGGCCCCTCCGTTTCTGGTTAAAGGCCTCAGCGCGCGACGACATGTTGCTCATTTCTCTGTTGGCGCTGAATGCCACCGCACACCCGTGTGGGTGAGGCTCCCCACCCTCTGTCTCATGCTGCATACCATTAGACAGCTCACGCTATGTCCTGACTGCATTCCACCCTGTGCTGGCAGGTCCTGTTGCATAGGAGCATTTTTGTAACACTGTCGGCCGTGGCTTAGTGGGTAGCGCGCTCTCTCTCGCTCTCTCGCCTCTGAGTCAGACGGTCCTGGGTTCGAGGTCCACTCCAGAGCCCCATAATCCAGGCTGACACTCCCCAGTGCAGTACTGAGGGAGCGCCGCACTGTCGGAGGGGCGGTACTGAGGGAGCGCCGCACTGTCGGAGGGGCAGTACTGAGGGAGCGCCGCACTGTCGGAGGGGCGGTACTGAGGGAGCGCCGCACTGTCGGAGGGGCAGTACTGAGGGAGCGCCGCACTGTCGGAGGGGCAGTACTGAGGGAGCGCCGCACTGTCGGAGGGGCGGTACTGAGGGAGCGCCGCACTGTCGGAGGGGCAGTACTGAGGGAGCGCCGCACTGTCGGAGAGGCGGTACTGAGGGAGCGCCGCACTGTCGGAGGGGCAGTACTGAGGGAGCGCCGCACTGTCGGAGGGGCAGTACTGAGGGAGCGCCGCACTGTCAGAGGGGCGGTACTGAGGGAGCGCCGCACTGTCGGAGGGGCAGTACTGAGGGAGCGCCGCACTGTCAGAGGGGCGGTACTGAGGGAGCGCCGCACTGTCGGAGGGGCAGTACTGAGGGAGCGCCGCACTGTCGGAGGGGCTGTACTGAGGGAGCGCCGCACTGTCGGAGGGGCAGTACTGAGGGAGCGCCGCACTGTCAGAGGGGCAGTACTGAGGGAGCGCCGCACTGTCGGAGGGGCGGTACTGAGGGAGCGCCGCACTGTCGGAGGGGCAGTACTGAGGGAGCGCCGCACTGTCGGAGGGGCGGTACTGAGGGAGCGCCGCACTGTCGGAGGGGCAGTACTGAGGGAGCGCCGCACTGTCGGAGGGGCGGTACTGAGGGAGCGCCGCACTGTCGGAGGGGCAGTACTGAGGGAGCGCCGCACTGTCGGAGGGGCAGTACTGAGGGAGCGCCGCACTGTCAGAGGGGCGGTACTGAGGGAGCGCCGCACTGTCGGAGGGGCAGTACTGAGGGAGCGCCGCACTGTCAGAGGGGCAGTACTGAGGGAGCACCGCACTGTCGGAGGGGCAGTACTGAGGGAGCGCCGCACTGTCGGAGGGGCAGTACTGAGGGAGCGCCGCACTGTCGGAGGGGCAGTACTGAGGGAGCTCCGCACTGTCAGAGGGGCAGTACTGAGGGAGCGCCGCACTGTCGGAGGGGCAGTCCTGAGGGAGCACCGCACTGTCGGAGGGGCAGTACTGAGGGAGCGCCGCACTGTCGGAGGGGCGGTACTGAGGGAGTGCTGCACTGTCGGAGGTGCCATCTTTCGGATGAGACATTAAACCGAGGCCCCGTCTGCCCTCGGGTGGGTGTAAAAGATCCCACGGCCACTATTGGAAGAACAGGGGAGTTCTCCCCGGTGTCCTGGGGCCAATATTTATCCCTCAACCAACATCACCAAAAAACAGATGATCTGGTCATTATCACATTGCTGTTTGTGGGAGCTTGCTGTGCGCAAATTGGCTGCTGTGTTTCCCACATTACAACAGCGACCACACTTGAAAAAGTACTTAATTGGCTGTAAAGCGCTTTGGGACGTCCTGAGGTGATGAAAGGCGCGGGAGAAATGCGAGTTCTTTGCTTTTTCCTTTGGTTTGGGTTTGGGTATCAATCAGCTGCTGAAGGAAGCTCAGTTTTACCTGCAAAGTTCTGCTCTGCGTTTGTTACAGACCGTTACAGCAACACGTCGTGACACGCTCGCACAGCAACTGCAATGGCCTGGTATCGATGGGTGAGGTGCGGACGGCAATTATCTATAACCTGTAGTATTGTGCGGCATGTTGATTGACATAGTTGAATCAACATTTACATTTGCCTCTTTGTTTTCCTTTCGCCAATCTTTGACAAGGAGAAGGATAGTTTGCAGGGTGACGGGGAAGGAGCGGTGGGGCCGGGGAACTAATTGGACAGCTCTTGCAAAGAGCCAGCACAGGCACGATGGGCCGAATGGCCTCTTTCTGTGCTAATAAAAACAGAAAATGCTGGAAACACTCAGCAGGTCAGGCAGCATCTGTCCATGCCTGACACTATATGAACCTGTATTTCTATCTCGCCTTTCACCACCTCAGGACGTCCCAAAGCGCTTCACAGTCAATGAACTGCTCTTGAAGTGTAGTCACTGTTGTAATGTAGGAAACGCAGTGGCCAATTTGCGCACAGCAAGCTCCCACAAACAGCAATGAGATAAACGACCACTAATCTGGATTTTTTTTTGAAGTGATGTTGGTAGAGGGATACATATTATGCCCAGGACACCTGGGAGAAATCCTCCTGCTCTTCTTCCAACAGTGGCTGTGGGATTGTTTACGTCCACCTGAGAGGGCAGACGGGGCTTCAGTTTAATGGCTCCTCCGACAGTGCGGCGCTCCCTCAGTACCGCCCCTCCGACAGTGCGGGTCTCCCTCAGTACCGCCCCTCCGACAGTGCGGCGCTCCCTCAGTAATGCCTCTCCGTCAGTGCGGCGCTCCCTCAGTACCGCCCCTCCGACAGTGCGGCGCTCCCTCAGTACCGCCCCTCCGACAGTGCGGCGCTCCCTCAGTAATGCCTCTCCGTCAGTGCGGCGCTCCCTCAGTACCGCCACTCCGACAGTGCGGCGCTCCCTCAGTAACGCCCCTCCGACACTGCAGCGCTCCCTCAGTACTGCCCCTCCAACAGTACGGCGCTCCCTCAGTACTGCCCCTCCGACAGTGCGGCACTCCCTCAGTACAGCCCCCCCGACAGTGCGCGCTCCCTCAGTACCGCCCCCTCTGACAGTGCGGCGCACCCTCAGTACTGCCCCTCCGACAGTGCGGCGCTCCCTCAGTACCGCCCCTCCGACACTGCGGCGCTCCCTCAGTACTGCCCCTCCGACAGTGCGGCGCTCCCTCAGTACTGCCCCTCCGACAGTTCGGCGCTCCCTCAGTATTGCCCCTCTGACAGTGTGGCGCTCCCTCAGTACTGCCCCTCCGACAGTGCGGCGCTCCCTCAGTACTGCCCCTCCGATAGTGCGGCGCTCCCTCAGTACAGCCCCTCCCACAGTGCGGCGCTCCCTCAGCACTGCCCCTCCCACAGTGCGGCGCTCCCTCAGTACTGCACGATGGGGTCAGCCTGTACTGCGGGCGTCGATTCGACAGACATCAAGTGGTGTTTCTGCGGGAGTGCTCCTTTAAGAGCACCACTCCCCCTTTATAAGTGCTGTGTAAACAGACTGTCACTGTCAGTTCCTGCCAGAGGGGCATTTACTGCCTCTCTTAACTGTAGGTTAAAGGAACTAACAGGTCCTCTAACCTAACAGGTTTGTATTCTTTTTTAAAATCAGATTGCTTGTTTTCGAAAGCAAGCCTCTGGTTCTTGGCCTTGGCATCAGTATGAATTCTGCAAAAATGCGACCCTCCTTGTTATTTTTTCAAAGAAATACATATATGTATATCCTTTTGAAAATGCTTTAATCTCGCTCTGTGAAAAGCAACAAAGGTTCTGACATGAGTTTGCCAAGTTTGCAAAGAGAACACTTCACACCCTTTTATCTGCAGTTTGACCCACCCTAATGCTTTGAATACACAGAATCCTGCAGCAATTAACTCTGTGCGTGGAAGCGATTGCCACTAATAAATAAATATAACTCAGCAAATTTTCCCCCCCTCAACCGGCTTGCTGGGTTGACCGCTGAACTCTCAGAAAAACTGCTCCTTCGAAGAGCCAGCACAGGCCGATTCACCTCCTTCTGTGCTGTGAGATTCCCTGGTTCAGGGTTCTGACGAAAGGGTCGTCACCCTGAAACGTTAACTCTTGTTTCTCTCTCCACGGATGCTGCCTGACCTGCTTAGCGTTTCCCCAGCATTTTCTGTTTTTATTAAGACGGAGAGAGAAGATGTTTCCATTTGTGCGGGAGGGAGACCAGAACTAGGGGCCATCAATATAAGACAGTCACTAATAAATCCAGGTTATAGTCCAACAGCTTTATTTGAAATCACAAGCTTTCGGAGCGGAGCGCTGCTCCTTCGTCAGGTGAAGTGACTTCACTTCACCTGACGAAGGAGCAGCGCTCTGAAAGCTCGTGATTTCAAATAAAGCTGTTGGACTATAACCTGGTGTTGTGCGACTTCTCACATTTGTCCACCCCAGTCCAACACCGGCATCTCCACATCATGGCTAATAAATCCAATCAGGAATTCAGGAGAAACTTCTTTACCCAGGGAGTGGTGAGAATGTGGAACTCGCTCCCACAGGGAGTGGTTGAGGCGAATAGCGTAGATGCATTTAAGGGGAAGCTGGATAAACACATGAGGGAGAAAGGAATAGAAGGATATGCTGATAGGGTGAGATGAAGAGGGGTGGGAGGAGGCTCGAGTGGAGCAGAAACACCGGCACGGAGCAGACGGGCCGAATGGCCTCTTTCTGTGCTGTAATTTCTGACCTCAAACCCGGCACCAAGCTCATGGTCTACAGAGCACTAGTGATACCCGCCCTCCTGTATGCTTCAGAGACATGGACCATGTACAGCAGACATCTCAGAGCACTGGAGAGGTACCACCAATGCTGCCTCCACAAGATCCTGCAAATCCATTGGCAGGATAGGCGCACCAATGTCAGTGTTCTCGCTCAGGCCAACATCCCCAGCATCGAAGCTTTGACCACGCTCGATCAGCTCCGATGGACAGACCACATCGTCCGCATGCCCGAAACGAGACTCCCAAGACAAGCGCTCTACTCGGAGCTCCGACACGGCAAGAGAGCCCCAGGTGGGCAGAGGAAACGCTTCAAGGACACCCTCAAAGCCTCCTTGAAAAAGTGCAACATCCCCACCACCGACACCTGGGAATCCCCGGCCCAAGACCGCACAAAGTGGAGGAGAAGCATCCGGGAAGGCACCGAACACCTCGAGTCTCTTCACTGGGAGCGAGCGGGAAGCCGAGCGGGAGCAGCGGAAGGAGCGCACGTCAACCCAAGCACCCCACCCACCCGACCCTTCAACCACCGTCTGCCCCACCTGTGACAGAGACTGTAGGTCCCGCATTGGACTCATCAGTCACCTGAGAACCCATTGTTAGTGTGGAAGCAAGTCATCCTCGGTTCCCAGGGACTGTCTAAGAAGAAGAATTTCTGTGTCCCGGAGTCTCCGGGAATTAAAGATTAATCACCTGCTGTGAATAAACCCAGGAATAAAAACCATAAAGGCACAAGTGGGGGAAGGACTGTCAATAATGAAGATGTCAGGCACCCAATGGCGGGGGAGGGGCGGTTGGCGGCAGGAGGTCATGTGATGAAACCTCCTGGAATGCGCCCAATCAAAGTTGGCCAACCGAACATTACCCAGCACAGACCAGTTGGGCCGAACAGCCTGTTTCTGTGCTGCATATTCGTTGGGACGTCCTGAGGTTGTGAAAGGCGCTGTCTAATTGGGTGTCCTTTCATTCGACAAGCTGCGCAGTGTAAATTGGCCTCAGGACCGTCTCCGGGTCTGTGCTGAGCTAGGTGATCTCAGCTGGTGGGGGGGGGGGGCGCGGTTGGCAGGGGAGGCGCGTGGGATTCTCGAAACTACGGAGGGAAGAATTCAGCCAGAACTCCCACTCCTGATCGCTGACTCCTGGGCGACACTCAGTATCCGGGCGGTGAACTAGAGTCCAGCACTGAGGGAGCACCGCACTGTGGGAGGGGCAGTACTGAGGGAGCCCCGCACTGTCGGAGGGGCAGTACCGAGGGAGCACCGCACTGTCGGAGGGGTAGTACCAAGGGAGCACCGCACTGTGGGAGGGGCAGTACTGAGGGAGTGCCGCACTGTGGGAGGGGCAGTACTGAGGGAGCGCCGTACTGTTGGAGGGGCAGTACTGAGGGAGCGCCGCACTGTCGGAGGGGCAGTACTGAGGGAGCGCCGCACTGTTGGAGGGGCAGTACTGAGGGAGCGCCGCACTGTTGGAGGGGCAGTACTGAGGGAGCGCCGCTCTGTCGGAGGGGCAGTACTGAGGGAGCGCCGCACTGTCGGAGGGGCGGTACTGAGGGAGCGCCGCACTGTCGGAGGGGGCAGTACTGAGGGAGCGCCGCACTGTCGGAGGGGGCAGTACTGAGGGAGCGCCGCACTGTCGGAGGGGCAGTACTGAGGGAGCGCCGCACTGTCGGAGGGGCAGTACTGAGGGAGCGCCGCACTGTTGGAGGGGCAGTACTGAGGGAGCGCCGCACTGTCGGAGGTGCCGTCTTTCAGATGAGACGTTAAACCGAGGCCCTGTCTGCTCTCTCAGGTGGGTGTAAAAGATCCCATGGCCACTATTGGAAAAAGAGCATGGGGAGTTCTCCCCTGTGTCCTGGGGCCAATATTTATCCCTCAACCCACATCACTAAAAAACAGATGATCTGGTCATTATCATGTTGCTGTTTGTGGGAGCTTGCTGTGCGAAAATTGGCTGCCACGTTTCCTACATTACAACAGGGACCACACTTCAAAAAATGTACTTCATTGGCATGAAGCGCTTTGGGACGTCCTGAGGTGGTGAAAGGCGCGGGAGAAATCCGAGTCTGATCTGTATTAAGTGACCTAATTTCACCGGGGGGCAAAAAGTAAAAGCTGCAATTGGTCTCAGGATCTAGGTTAGGGAAGGGAAAAATAGAATTTTACAGCACAGAAGGAGGCCATTCAGCCCATCGTGCCTGTGCCGGCTCTTTGAAAGAGCTCTCCAATTAGTCCCACTCCCCCCTGCTCTTTCCCCACAGCCCTGCACATTTCTCCCCATCAAGTATTTCTCCAATTCCCCTTTTGAAAGTTACTATTGAATCTGCTTCCACCGCCCTTTCAGGCAGCGCGTTCCAGATCACCACAACTCGCTGTGTAAAAACATTCTCCTCATCTCCCCCTCTGGTTCTTTTACCGATTATCTTCAATCTGTGTCTCCTGGAGAGGGTGCAGAAAAGATTTACGAGAATGATTCTAGGGATGAGGGACTTCAGTAACGTGGATAGACTGGAGGAGCTGGGGTTGTTCCCCTTGGAGCAGAGAAGGTTGAGAGGAGATTTGATCGAGGTGTTCAAAATCATGAGGGGTCTGGACAGAGTAGATGGAGAGAAACTGTTCCCATTGGCAGAAGGGTCGAGAACCAGAGGACACAGATTTAAGGTGATTGGCAGAAGAACCAAAGGCAACATGAGGAAAAACTTTTTTATGCAGCGAGTGGTTAGGATCTGAAATGCGCTGCCTGAAAGGGTGGTGGAGACAGATTCAATCGTGGTTTTCAAAAGGGAGTTGGATAAGTACCTGAAAGAAAAAAATTTGCAGGGCTACGGGGAAAGGGCGGGGGAGCGGGACTGGCTGAAGTGCTCTTGCAGAGAGCTGGCACGGACTCGACGGACCGAATGGCCTTCTCCCGTGCTGTAACTATTCTATGATTCTCTGATTCTACCGACCCTCCTGCCACTGGAAACAGTTTCTCCTTATTTACTCTTATCGAAACCCCTTGTAATTTCGAACACCTCTATTAAATCTGCTCTTAACCTTCTCTGCTCTAAGGAGAACAATCCCAGCTTCTCCAGTCTCTCCACGTAACTGAAGTCCCTCATCCCCTGGGACCATTCTGGTAATAGGCAGGGTTCCTGATCACTAGCCAGTAACCTCTGCAGGCAAGGGCTGTGTGTGAACTGGCAGCAGCGAAAGGCAGGATCGTCTTCAGTTGTGATATTTCCGGCAGCTCGATCCTATGGACTCTTGGGGGGGAGGGGTAATCTAGAGCAGCCAACAAGGATCAAGACCATTAGGAGAGAGCAGAAGAATTAAGGGGAAAAAAACGAATTGATCTGCTGTGGCGCTGCAGCGCCTCCCCTGGTTGGTGGGGGTGATTACAACGTGACACGTTTACATAGTCATTCTCCATTGCAAATCTGGATTTAGGAATTTACCATGAAAAAAGTTTAAAAGTGCATGCAGGCGTAAGACTTTTATTGCATAGACTGGGCTTGTATTTCCTTAAATATAGGCTGATCTAATTGAGGTGTTTAAGATGATTAAAGACTCGATAGGGTAGATAGAGAGAAACTATTTCCTCTGGTGGGGGGAGTCCAGAACAAGGGGGCGTAACCTTAAAATTAGAGCCAGGCCGTTCAGG
>JASTWF010000075.1:1402089-1444595 GCA_030390025.1 Squalus acanthias | reverse complement strand
CGTGTCCGCTGGTGTCAGCTCAGTCCGCAGTTGGGACTCAGACCCTCGGTGTTGAGGAGTGGAATAATCAGGCGGGGCTCCTGATCACTATCTCCTGTATGTTTTAGAGAGTGCAGAATCCGGGTTAACCTGCAACATCCCCACACAAGAACAAGCATTTACATATATCGCCGCTTTAATTCTTCATCCCACTCTGACCTCTGTGTCCTCGGCCTCCGACATTGTTTAAATGAACATAAACAGATGCTCGAGGAACAGCACCTCATCTTTGATTGGGCACTTTACAGCCTTCCGGACTCAACATTGAGTTCAACAACTCAATTTTAAAGCAGAATATTTTTTAAATGGTGTGAGATGATTTGGATGAGGGGACCAAATGTAATATATCCAAGTTTGCCGATGATACAAAGCTGGGTGGGAATGTAAGTTGTGAGGAGGATGCAAGGAGGCTCCAAGGGGATCTAGACAAACTAAGTGAGTGGGCAAGGACATGGCAAATGGAATATAACGTGGAGAAATGTAAAGTTGTCCACTTTGGTAAGAAAAATAGAAAAGCAGAGTATTTTTTAAATGGTGAGAGATTGGGAAATGTTGGTGTTCAGAGGGACCTGGGTGTCCTTGTACATGAATCACTGAAAGTTAACATGCAGGTACATCAAGCAATTAGGAAAGCAAATGGTTTGTTGGCCTTTATTACAAGAGGATTGGAGTATAAGAGTAAAGACGCCTTACTGAAATTATGTAGGGCTTTGGTGAGACCACACCTGGAGTATTGTGTACAGTTTTTGATCTCCTTATCTGAGGAAGGATATACTTGCCTTAGATGCGGTGCAGTGAAGGTTCACTAGAGTGATCCCTGGGATGAGAGGGCTGTCCTATGAGGAGAGATTGAGTAGATTGGGGCCGATACTCTCTGGAGTTTAGAAGAATGGGAGGTGATCTCATTGAAACATACAAGATTCTGAGGGGATTGACAGGGTAGATGCTGAGAGGTTGTTTCCCCTGGCTGGAGAGTCTAGAACCAGGGGTCACAGTCTCAGAATAAGGGGTCGGCCATTTAGGACTGAGATGAGGAGAAATTTCTTCACTCAGAGGGCAGTGAATCTTTGGAATTCTCTACTCCAGAGGGCTGTGGAGGCTCAGTCGTTGAGTATATTCAAGACAGAGATCGATAGATTTTTGGATATTAAGGGAATCAAGGGATATGGGGATAGTGCAGGAAAGTAGAGTTGAGGTTGAAGATCAGCCATGATCTTATTGACTGGCGGAGCAGGCTCGAGGGGCCGAATGGCCGACACCTGCTCCTATTTCTTATGTTCTTATGTAACTTTCAATCACAACCATTGCTCCCATTCTATTGGACAGCAGCTGTCGGTAGTGATCCTGCTGTTACCATTTTAAAAATTTGTTTATGGGATGTGGGCGTCGCTGGCAAGGCCAGCATTTATTGCCCATCCCTAATCGCCCTTGAGAAGGTGGTGGTGAGCCACCTTCTTGAACCGCTGCAGTCCGTGTGGTGAAGGTGCTCCCACAGTGCTGTTAGGGAGGGAGTTCCAGGATTTTGACCCAGCAACGATGAAGGATCAGCGATATATTTCTAAGTCAGGATGGTGTGTGACTTGGAGGGGAACTTGGAGATGATGGTGTTCCCATGCGACTGCTGCCCTTGTCATAAGAACCTAAGAACATAAGAAATAGGAGCAGGAGTTGGCCATTCAGCCCCTCGAGCCTGCTCCGCCATTCAATGGGATCATGGCTGATCTTCTGCCTCAACTCCATTCACCGGCCCTATCGCCATATCCCTTGATGCCCTTACTAGTCAGAAATCTATCGACTTCTGTTTTGAATATACCCAATGACTGAGCCTCCACAGCGCCCTGGGGTGGAGAATTCCAAAGATTCACCACCCTGTGTGTGAAGAAATTTCTTCTCATCTCAGTCCTGAATGGCCGACCCTTTATCCTGAGGCTGTGGTCCCTGGTTCTAGACTCCCCAGCCAAGGGAAACATTCTCCCAGCATCCACCCTATCAAGCCCTGTAATCATTTTGAATGCTTCAATGAGATCCCCTCTCATTCTTCTGAATTCAAGAGAATACAGGTCTAGTTTACTCAATCTCTTCTCATACGACAGTCCCGCCATCCCAGGAATCAATCTCGTGAACCTTCGTTGCACCCCCTCTATGGCAAGTACATCCTTCCTTAGGTAAGGAGACCAAAATTGTACACAATACTCCAGGTGTGGTCTCACCAAGGCCCTATATAATTGGAGTAAGACTTCTTTACTCCTGTACTCAAATACTCTTGTAATGAAGGCCAGCATACCATTTGCCTTCCTAATGGCTTGCTGCACCTGCACATTCACTTTCAGTGTCCTTCTCGGCGGAAGAGGTCCCGGGTTTGGGAGGTGCTGCCGAGGAAGCCTCTAGACCCATCTTGTGTTTCTTTCCTTGTCCCATTACCATCTCACAGAAACATAGAAACATAGAAGATAGGAGCAGGAGTAGGCCATTCGGCCCCTCGAGCCTGCTCCGCCATTCGATGAGATCATGGCTGATCATCCAAACTCAGTACCCTGTACCTGCCTTCTCCCCAGATCCCTTGATACCTTTAGCTTTAAGAAATATATCTAACTCATTCTTGAATATATTTAATGACTTGGCCTCAACTACCTTCTATGGTCGAGAATTCCACAGGTTCACCACTCTCTGGGTGAAGAAATTCTTCCTCATTTGTGTCCTAAATGGCTTACCCGTTATCCTTAGATTATGACCCCTGGTTCTGGACTCTCTGACCATCGGGAACATTCTTCCTGCATCTAGTTTGTCCAGACCTGTCAGAATTTTATATGTTTCGATGAGATCCCCTCTCATTCTTCTATACTCCAGCGAGTATAAGCCCAATCGACCCAATCTCTCCTCATATGTCATTCCTGCCATCCCAGGTATCAGCCTTGTGAATCTTCGCTGAACTCCCTCAATGGCAAGAACATCCTTCCTCCTTTCAGCTTGCACCATCATCCCTTTTGTCATTTAATCTCTCCTGCCTTCCACCCTACCACAGACTTTCCCTTTTGTTCTTTCCTCCCCTCCTCCCTTTCCCTGCCCCTACACTTAAAACCTATTAAATCCCCAACTTCTTCCAGTTCTGACCAAAGGTCACAGCGCTGAAAAGTTAACTCTGTTTCTCTCTCGCCACAGATGCTGCCTGACCTGCTGAGCATTTCCAGCATTTTCTGTTTTTATTTCAGATTTCCAGCATCCGCAGTATTTTGCTTGCATTTATGTGTCTTTGAGTTCGGAAACCTTCAACGGGGAAGGAAGAAATATGCTGAAGGAATGAAGGATAGGACGCAAAACCATGCTGGGATTTGTTCAGAAAGGTGACTGACAAGTCGTTTTGGAGAGACTGGAGAAGTTGGGATTGTTAAGGTTAAGAGGAGATTTAATGGAGGTGTTCAAAATTACGAGGGGTTTTGATGGAGTAAATAAGGAGAAAGTGTTTCCAGTGGCAGGAGGGTCGGTAACCAGAGGACACGGATTGAAGAGAATCGGTAAAAGAACCAGAGGGGAAGATGAGGAGAATGTTTTTCCGCAGCGAGTTGTTGTGATCTGGAATGCGCTGCCTGAAAGCCTGCCAACCCGAAAATGACCCGTTTATTCCTACTCTCTGTTTTCTGTCCGTTAACCAATCCTCAATCCATGCCAGTATATTACCCCCAATCCCATGAGCCCTAATTTTGTTTAATAACCTCTTGGTTGCTGGGAGCTGGTTGCAGCCCAGTTCTAGACTTGCGAGCAATGACTTTCCAGTCCGCAGCTCCCAGTTGCTTTCAAGCTGCGGCCGTGTCGCAACACGCTGCGATGGCTCAGTTCCAGAATTATTCTGAAAGCTCATCAGAAACCTCGTCAGGCGTTTTTTTTTGGGGAGTGGAGGTGTGCGGTGGGCTGGTGGGGGGAGCTCTCTCCGGGATTGTAAATACTCCTGTTTCTGGCCCCTCCGTTTCTGGTTAAAGGCCTCAGCGCGCGACGACATGTTGCTCATTTCTCTGTTGGCGCTGAATGCCACCGCACACCCGTGTGGGTGAGGCTCCCCACCCTCTGTCTCATGCTGCATACCATTAGACAGCTCACGCTATGTCCTGACTGCATTCCACCCTGTGCTGGCAGGTCCTGTTGCATAGGAGCATTTTTGTAACACTGTCGGCCGTGGCTTAGTGGGTAGCGCGCTCTCTCTCGCTCTCTCGCCTCTGAGTCAGACGGTCCTGGGTTCGAGGTCCACTCCAGAGCCCCATAATCCAGGCTGACACTCCCCAGTGCAGTACTGATGGAGCGCCGCACTGTCGGAGGGGCGGTACTGAGGGAGCGCCGCACTGTCGGAGGGGCAGTACTGAGGGAGCGCCGCACTGTCGGAGGGGCGGTACTGAGGGAGCGCCGCACTGTCGGAGGGGCGGTACTGAGGGAGCACCGCACTGTCGGAGGGGCAGTACTGAGGGAGCGCCGCACTGTCGGAGGGGCGGTACTGAGGGAGCGCCGCACTGTCGGAGGGGCGGTACTGAGGGAGCGCCGCACTGTCGGAGGGGCGGTACTGAGGGAGCGCCGCACTGTCGGAGGGGCGGTACTGAGGGAGCGCCGCACTGTCGGAGGGGCGGTACTGAGGGAGCGCCGCACTGTCGGAGGGGCAGTACTGAGGGAGCACCGCACTGTCGGAGGGGCAGTACTGAGGGAGCGCCGCACTGTCGGAGGGGCGGTACTGAGGGAGTGCTGCACTGTTGGAGGTGCCATCTTTCGGATGAGACATTAAACCGAGGCCCCGTCTGCCCTCGGGTGGGTGTAAAAGATCCCACGGGCACTATTGGAAGAAGAGCAGGGCGAGTTCTCCCCGGTGTCCTGGGGCCAATATTTATCCCTCAACCAACATCACCAAAAAACAGATGATCTGGTCATTATCACATTGCTGTTTGTGGGAGCTTGCTGTGCGCAAATTGGCTGCTGTGTTCTCTACATTACAACAGTGACCACGCTTCAAAAAGTACTTAATTGGCTGTAAAGCGCTTTGGGACGTCCTGAGGTGATGAAAGGCGCGGGAGAAATGCGAGTTCTTTGCTTTTTCCTTTGGTTTGGGTTTGGGTATCAATCAGCTGCTGAAGGAAGCTCAGTTTTACCTGCAAAGTTCTGCTCTGCGTTTGTTACAGACCGTTACAGCAACACGTCGTGACACGCTCGCACAGCAACTGCAACGGCCTGGTATCGATGGGTGAGGTGCGGACGGCAATTATCTATAACCTGTAGTATTGTGCGGCATGTTGATTGACATAGTTGAATCGACATTTACATTTGCCTCTTTGTTTTCCTTTCGCCAATCTTTGACAAGGAGAGGATAGTTTGCAGGGTGACGGGGAAGGAGCGGTGGGGCCGGGGAACTAATTGGACAGCTCTTGCAAAGAGCCAGCACAGGCACGATGGGCCGAATGGCCTCCTTCTGTGCTAATAAAAACAGAAAATGCTGGAAACACTCAGCAGGTCAGGCAGCATCTGTCCATGCCTGACACTATATGAACCTGTATTTCTATCTCGCCTTTCACCACCTCAGGGCGTCCCAAAGCGCTTCACAGTCAATGAACTGCTCTTGAAGTGTAGTCACTGTTGTAATGTAGGAAACGCAGTGGCCAATTTGCGCACAGCAAGCTCCCACAAACAGCAATGAGATAAACGACCACTAATCTGGATTTTTTTTTGAAGTGATGTTGGTAGAGGGATACATATTATGCCCAGGACACCGGGGAGAAATCCTCCTGCTCTTCTTCCAACAGTGGCTGTGGGATTGTTTACGTCCACCTGAGAGGGCAGACGGGGCTTCAGTTTAATGGCTCCTCCGACAGTGTGGCTCTCCCTCAGTACCGCCCCTCCGACAGTGCGGCGCTCCCTCAGTAATGCCTCTCCGACAGTGCGGCGCTCCCTCAGTACCGCCCCTCCGACAGTGCGGTGCTCCCTCAGTACCGCCCCTCCGACAGTGCGGCTCTCCCTCAGTACCGCCCCTCCAACAGTGCGGCGCTCCCTCAGTACCACCCCTCCGACAGTGCGGCGCTCCCTCAGTACAGCCCCCCCGACAGTGCGCGCTCCCTCAGTACTGCCCCTCCGACAGTGCGGCGCTCCCTCAGTACCACCCCTCCGACAGTGCGGCACTCCCTCAGTACAGCCCCCCCGACAGTGCGCGCTCCCTCAGTACTGCCCCTCCGACAGTGCGGCGCTCCCTCAGTACCACCCCTCCGACAGTGCGGCGCTCCCTCAGTACAGCCCCCCCGACAGTGCGCGCTCCCTCAGTACCGCCCCTCTGACAGTGCGGCGCTCCCTCAGTACTGCCCCTCCGACAGTGCGGCGCTCCCTCAGTACCGCCCCTCCGACACTGCGGCGCTCCCTCAGTACTGCCCCTCCGACAGTGCGGCGCTCCCTCAGTACTGCCCCTCCGACAGTTCGGCGCTCCCTCAGTATTGCCCCTCTGACAGTGTGGCGCTCCCTCAGTACTGCCCCTCCGACAGTGCGGTGCTCCCTCAGTACTGCCCCTCCGATAGTGCGGCGCTCCCTCAGTACAGCCCCTCCCACAGTGCGGCGCTCCCTCAGCACTGCCCCGCCCACAGTGCGGCGCTCCCTCAGTACTGCACGATGGGGTCAGCCTGTACTGCGGGCGTCGATTCGACAGACATCAAGTGGTGTTTCTGCGGGAGTGCTCCTTTAAGAGCACCACTCCCCCTTTATAAGTGCTGTGTAAACAGACTGTCACTGTCAGTTCCTGCCAGAGGGGCATTTACTGCCTCTCTTAACTGTAGGTTAAAGGAACTAACAGGTCCTCTAACCTAACAGGTTTGTATTCTTTTTTAAAATCAGATAGCTTGTTTTCGAAAGCAAGCCTCTGGTTCTTGGCCTTGGCATCAGTATGAATTCTGCAAAAATGCGACCCTCCTTGTTATTTTTTCAAAGAAATACATATATGTATATCCTTTTGAAAATGCTTTAATCTCGCTCTGTGAAAAGCAACAAAGGTTCTGACATGAGTTTGCCAAGTTTGCAAAGAGAACACTTCACACCCTTTTATCTGCAGTTTGACCCACCCTAATGCTTTGAATACACAGAATCCTGCAGCAATTAACTCTGTGCGTGGAAGCGATTGCCACTAATAAATAAATATAACTCAGCAAATTTTCCCCCCCTCAACCGGCTTGCTGGGTTGACCGCTGAACTCTCAGAAAAACTGCTCCTTCGAAGAGCCAGCACAGGCCGATTCACCTCCTTCTGTGCTGTGAGATTCCCTGGTTCAGGGTTCTGACAAAAGGGTCGTCACCCTGAAACGTTAACTCTTGTTTCTCTCTCCACGGATGCTGCCTGACCTGCTGAGCGTTTCCCCAGCATTTTCTGTTTTTATTAAGACGGAGAGAGAAGATGTTTCCATTTGTGTGGGAGGGAGACCAGAACTAGGGGCCATCAATATAAGACAGTCACTAATAAATCCAGGTTATAGTCCAACAGCTTTATTTGAAATCACAAGCTTTCGGAGCGGAGCGCTGCTCCTTCGTCAGGTGAAGTGACTTCACTTCACCTGACGAAGGAGCAGCGCTCTGAAAGCTCGTGATTTCAAATAAAGCTGTTGGACTATAACCTGGTGTTGTGCGACTTCTCACATTTGTCCACCCCAGTCCAACACCGGCATCTCCACATCATGGCTAATAAATCCAATCGGGAATTCAGGAGAAACTTCTTTACCCAGAGAGTGGGGAGAATGTGGAACTCGCTACCACAGGGAGTGGTTGAGGCGAATAGCATAGATGCATTTAAGGGGAAGCTGGATAAACACATGAGGGAGAAAGGAATAGAAAGATATGCTGATAGGGTGAGATGAAGAGGGGTGGGAGGAGGCTCGAGTGGAGCAGAAACACCGGCACGGAGCAGACGGGCCGAATGGCCTCTTTCTGTGCTGTAATTTCTGACCTCAAACCCGGCACCAAGCTCATGGTCTACAGAGCAGCAGTGATACCCGCCCTCCTGTATGCTTCAGAGACATGGACCATGTACAGCAGACATCTCAAAGCACTGGAGGGGTACCATCAACGCTGCCTCCACAAGATCCTGCAAATCCATTGGCAGGATAGGCGCACCAATGTCAGTGTTCTCGCTCAGGCCAACATCCCCAGCATCGAAGCTTTGACCACGCTCGATCAGCTCCGATGGTCGGGTCACATTGTCCGCATGCCCGAAACGAGACTCCCAAGACAAGCGCTCTACTCGGAGCTCCGACACGGCAAGAGAGCCCCAGGTGGGCAGAGGAAACGCTTCAAGGACACCCTCAAAGCCTCCTTGAAAAAGTGCAACATCCCCACCACCGACACCTGGGAATCCCTGGCCCAAGACCGCACAAAGTGGAGGAGAAGCATCCGGGAAGGCACCGAACACCTCGAGTCTCTTCACTGGGAGCGAGCGGGAAGCCGAGCGGGAGCAGCGCAAGGAGCGCACGTCAACCCAAGCAGCCCACCCACCCGCCCCTTCAGCCACCGTCTGCCCCACCTGTGACAGAGACTGTAGGTCCCGCATTGGACTCATCAGTCACCTGAGAACCCATTGTTAGTGTGGAAGCAAGTCATCCTCGGTTCCCAGGGACTGTCTAAGAAGAAGAATTTCTGTGTCCCGGAGTCTCCGGGAATTAAAGATTAATCACCTGCTGTGAATAAACCCAGGAATAAAAACCATAAAGGCACAAGTGGGGGAAGGACTGTCAATAATGAAGATGTCAGGCACCCAATGGCGGGGGAGGGGCGGTTGGCGGCAGGAGGTCATGTGATGAAACCTCCTGGAATGCGCCCAATCAAAGTTGGCCAACCGAACATTACCCAGCACAGACCAGTTGGGCCGAACAGCCTGTTTCTGTGCTGCATATTCGTTGGGACGTCCTGAGGTTGTGAAAGGCGCTGTCTAATTGGGTGTCCTTTCATTCGACAAGCTGCGCAGTGTAAATTGGCCTCAGGACCCTCTCCGGGTCTGTGCTGAGCTAGGTGATCTCAGCTGGTGGGGGGGGGGGCGGGGCGCGGTTGGCAGGGGAGGCGCGTGGGATTCTCGAAACTACGGAGGGAAGAATTCAGCCAGAACTCCCACTCCTGATCGCTGACTCCTGGGCGACACTCAGTATCCGGGCGGTGAACTAGAGTCCAGCACTGAGGGAGCACCGCACTGTGGGAGGGGCAGTACTGAGGGAGCCCCGCACTGTCGGAGGGGCAGTACCGAGGGAGCACCGCACTGTCGGAGGGGTAGTACCGAGGGAGCACCGCACTGTGGGAGGGGCAGTACTGAGGGAGTGCCGCACTGTGGGAGGGGCAGTACTGAGGGAGCGCCGTATTGTTGGAGGGGCAGTACTGAGGGAGCGCCGCACTGTCGGAGGGGCGGTACTGAGGGAGCGCCGCACTGTCGGAGGGGCAGTACTGAGGGAGCGCCGCACTGTTGGAGGGGCAGTACTGAGGGAGCGCCGCACTGTTGGAGGGGCAGTACTGAGGGAGCGCCGCTCTGTCGGAGGGGCAGTACTGAGGGAGCGCCGCACTGTCGGAGGGGCGGTACTGAGGGAGCGCCGCACTGTCGGAGGGGCGGTACTGAGGGAGCGCCGCACTGTCGGAGGGGGCAGTACTGAGGGAGCGCCGCACTGTCGGAGGGGCAGTACTGAGGGAGCGCCGCACTGTCGGAGGGGCAGTACTGAGGGAGCGCCGCACTGTTGGAGGGGCAGTACTGAGGGAGCGCCGCACTGTCGGAGGGGCCGTCTTTCAGATGAGACGTTAAACCGAGGCCCTGTCTGCTCTCTCAGGTGGGTGTAAAAGATCCCATGGCCACTATTGGAAAAAGAGCATGGGGAGTTCTCCCCTGTGTCCTGGGGCCAATATTTATCCCTCAACCCACATCACTAAAAAACAGATGATCTGGTCATTATCATGTTGCTGTTTGTGGGAGCTTGCTGTGCGAAAATTGGCTGCCACGTTTCCTACATTACAACAGGGACCACACTTCAAAAAATGTACTTCATTGGCATGAAGCGCTTTGGGACGTCCTGAGGTGGCGAAAGGCGCTGGAGAAATCCGAGTCTGATCTGTATTAAGTGACCTAATTTCACCGGGGGGCAAAAAGTAAAAGCTGCAATTGGTCTCAGGATCTAGGTTAGGGAAGGGAAAAATAGAATTTTACAGCACAGAAGGAGGCCATTCAGCCCATCGTGCCTGCGCCGGCTCTTTGAAAGAGCTCTCCAATTAGTCTCACTCCCCCCTGCTCTTTCCCCACAGCCCTGCACATTTCTCCTTTTCAAGTATTTATCCAATTCCCCTTTTGAAAGTTACTATTGAATCTGCTTCCACCGCCCTTTCAGGCAGCGCGTTCCAGATCACAACAACTCGCTGTGTAAAAAACATTCTCCTCATCTCCCCCTCTGGTTCTTTTACCGATTATCTTCAAACTGTGTCCCCTGGAGAGGGTGCAGAAAAGATTTACGAGAATGATTCTAGGGATGAGGGACTTCAGTAACATGGATAGACTGGAGGAGCTGGGGTTGTTCCCCTTGGAGCAGAGAAGGTTGAGAGGAGATTTGATCGAGGTGTTCAAAATCATGAGGGGTCTGGACAGAGTAGATAGAGAGAAACTGTTCCCATTGGCGGAAGGGTCGAGAACCAGAGGACACAGATTTAAGGTGATTGGCAGAAGAACCAAAGGCAACATGAGGAAAAACTTTTTTATGCAGCGAGTGGTTAGGATCTGAAATGCGCAGCCTGAGAGGGTGGTGGAGGCAGATTCAATCGTGGTTTTCAAAAGGGAGTTGGATAAGCACCTGAAAGAAAAAAATTTGCAGGGCTACGGGGAAAGGGCGGGGGAGCGGGACTGGCTGAAGTGCTCTTGCAGAGAGCCGGCACGGACTCGACGGACCGAATGGCCTTCTCCCGTGCTGTAACTATTCTATGATTCTCTGATTCTACCGACCCTCCTGCCACTGGAAACAGTTTCTCCTTATTTACTCTTATCGAAACCCCTTGTAATTTCGAACACCTCTATTAAATCTGCTCTTAACCTTCTCTGCTCTAAGGAGAACAATCCCAACTTCTCCAGTCTCTCCACGTAACTGAAGTCCCTCATCCCCTGGGACCATTCTGGTAATAGGCAGGGTTCCTGATCACTAGCCAGTAACCTCTGCAGGCAAGGGCTGTGTGTGAACTGGCAGCAGCGAAAGGCAGGATCGTCTTCAGTTGTGATATTTCCGGCAGCTCGATCCTATGGACTCTTGGGGGGGAGGGGTAATCTAGAGCAGCCAACAAGGATCAAGACCATTAGGAGAGAGCAGAAGAATTAAGGGGGAAAAAACGAATTGATCTGCTGTGGCGCTGCAGCGCCTCCCCTGGTTGGTGGGGGTGATTACAACGTGACACGTTTACATAGTCATTCTCCATTGCAAATCTGGATTTAGGAATTTACCATGAAAAAAGTTTAAAAGTGCATGCAGGCGTAAGACTTTTATTGCATAGACTGGGCTTGTATTTCCTTAAATATAGGCTGATCTAATTGAGGTGTTTAAGATGATTAAAGACTCGATAGGGTAGATAGAGAGAAACTATTTCCTCTGGTGGGGGGAGTCCAGAACAAGGGGGCGTAACCTTAAAATTAGAGGCAGGCCGTTCAGGGGTGATGTCAGGAAGCACTTCTTCACACAAAGGAGAGTGGAAATCTGGAACTCTCTCCCCCAGAAAGCTGAGGCTGGGGGTCAATTGGAAATGTCAAAACTGAGATGGTTAGATTTTTGTTGGGTAAGAGTATTAAGGGTAATGGAACCAAGGCGGGTGGATGGAGTTAAGATACAGATCAGCCATGATCTAACTGAATGGCGGAACAGGCTCAAGGGGCTGAATGGGCCTCCTCCTGTTCCTGTGTAACAGGCTCGAGGGGCTGAATGGCCTCCTCCTGTTCCTGTGTAACAGGCTCAAGGGGCTGAACGGCCTCCTCCTGTTCCTGTGTAACAGGCTCGAGGGGGCTGAATGGCCTCCTCCTGTTCCTGTGTAACAGGCTCGAGGGGGCTGAATGGCCTCCTCCTGTTCCTATGTAACAGGCTCGAGGGGCTGAATGGCCTCCTCCTGTTCCTGTGTAACATGCTCGACGGGGCTGAATGGCCTCCTCCTGTTCCTGTGTAACAGGCTCGAGGGGCTGAATGGCCTCCTCCTGTTCCTGTGTAACAGGCTCGAGGGGCTGAATGGCCTCCTCCTGTTCCTGTGCAACAGGCTCGAGGGGCTGAATAGCCTCCTCCTGTTCCTGTGTAACAGGCTCGAGGGGCTGAATGGCCTCCTCCTGTTCCTGTGTAACAGGCTCGAGGGGCTGAATGGCCTCCTCCTGTTCCTGTGTAACAGGCTCGAGGGGCTGAATGGCCTCCTCCTGTTCCTGTGTAACAGGCTCGAGGGGCTGAATGGGCCTCCTCCTGTTGCTATGTTCAGATTATTGTCGGGAAAAAAAGTGAAAATGTTGTCGGCATGAAATAAGTTAAACGAGGTATATTCATAAATATTTTTGTGAATTGTCGATGGTTTTCTAATGCCCCAATTTTCTGGAAGTTTCATTTTGCCCAGATGAAATGCATTCAAAAAAACTTTAATCCAAATGTTATTTTAGTTTCGATACTGGGCTAAAACGATGAGGGAGAGTGGGTGGTGATGAGTGAGGTGTGTGTGTGTGTGAGAGAGAGGTTGTTTTAAGCGGAATGTGGAACAGGACAGACAGGTGTGATACAGACAATTGCCACCGTTATTTGGGAGCGCATTCGCCACTCCCCCATTAGCTCCTGCTCCACAACTTTCAGTCTATGTCTCTGGTTAGGTGGGACTAACCATCTCTCTACCCTGTTATCTCTTTCTCTCGCTTCCACTGTCCGGGGTGAGGAGAATGCTTGAAAGTGGAGAGGGCTCACCTGTCTGGTGAAATCCACACTGAGAGAGAGAGAGAAAGAGAAAGAGAAAGAGAGGAGAGCTGGTTACAGGAACCTGTTTGTATTTCAGATTACACAGGTGCCTTTTCTGTCAGAGAGAGAGAGAGACAGACAGAAAGGGGAGAGAGAGAGGGAGATAGAGAAAGATAGAAAGGGGGGAGAGAGGGGGAGATAGAGAGAGACAGAAAGGGGGAGAGAGAGGGAGATAGAGAGATAGATAGGGAGATAAAGGGGAGAGAGAAGGGAGAGATAAGGTAGAGAGAGGGAGCGAGAGAGATAGAGACAGACAGAAAGGGGAGAGAGAAGGTAGAGAAAGAAGAGAGAGAGAGAGAAAAAACGAACGAGGAAGAAGGAAGAGATTGGGGAAACTTTTTTGAAAGACAGTTTCTCTCCCTCTTGAACCTGTTGGGATCAGGGAAGGTAGAGAACCCCAGGCAACATGCCCAGAGCATTTCTAGTCAAAACCCGGAGCGTCAATGCCAGAACCCGGAGCTGGGGTGAAATCCCGGACGAAATGAGAGCGGATATTTACATTCCACGTAAGTGTAGTAAACTGCTTTTGACAACAAAATCAAAAAATCTTTTTTTTTAAAGTGTTCCAAGGGCCGATCAGCTTTAACACTGACTTTCAAACGGTTCCGCGGTTCCCTGTTTGCAGATGGTACAGAGATAGCGTTGGAACTTTCAGCAGAGTGTGGGACTAGCTCAAAAGTTTCGCATTGTTTCAGTTCCATTCCCCTGCGAGGAGAAGGAGCTGGGGAATCAGGTCGATGTTTCTATTTGTGATGAAATAACAGTTTTGTTTCGGGGGGGGAAGCTAAACAGTTTTTTTTTAAATAAATAAATAAACCCAAGTTTTAGAGATTGGAATTAAATCTTGTGCCGGAGACAATGTGTGTGTTTTTTTGGGGGGGATCATTGAGGACAAGTTGTGTAAAAAAACAAGTTCAGTTTATACACTAACGAGTTCTTACAAGTTTAAAAACTTTTGACAACACTTTCAGGCGAGATTGTTGGTCTTTCGAAATGTCCTCCCTGAGCCAATCGATAAAGGTGTGATTGTACCTTTTTAAATGATAATAATTAGCATTCCCTCCCTCCTTGGGAGTACAGAGATTTTACGATTTTGAATTAAAAGCGGGGTCCAAGGGTCATGGAGTTAAAAAAAAAATCTAACGGTAACAAAGTTAACAATGATATTTTGTGTTAAAAGTTATTAATCCACTTCAGTTTAGTGGGAATGCTTGATAACTGGCTGTAATATAGATGGAAAATGTTATTGTAAAACTTCCACCAGTATTCTCCTATCACTTCACTCAGAAAGGACGTGTATGATTGGTGATATTTCAGATAGTCTAGTGTGTGTGTGTTGCTGTTGTTTTTTAAGTAGTTTAGACATGCCTCCAGCAGTTTGGCAACTGGATTTCAGTCTCCTTGCAGGTTAGCAAGTAACTGCTTCACCACAGAAAATTAATTTAACCGTATTCTGCCCTCAGCCAAGATGACTCCATGGGCCTCGCCCTCTCCCTACCACTGCCACCTCCTCCAGCCCTGCAACTCTCCGAGATCTCTGCGCTCCTCCAATTCTGGCCTCTTGCGCATCCCCCCGATTTCCATCGCTCCACCATTGGCGGCCGTGCCTTCAGCCGCCTGGGCCCCGAGCTCTGGAATTCCCTCCCTCAACCTCTCCGCCTCTCTCTCTCCTCCTTTAGACGCTCCTTAAAACCAACCTCTTTGACCAAGCTTTTGGTCTCCTGTCCTAATATCTCCTGATGTGGCTCGGTGTTTTTGTCTGATTTACGCTCCTGTGAAGCGCCCTGGGACGTTTTACTACGTTAAAGGCGCTGGATAAATATGTTGTTGAAAAATTGGGTCCATTTCCTAGACCCCTTCTAATGAAAATATACGTGGAACCCATTCGCCTGTGTCGAGAAAGATATTTTAACAGAATTTTTTCTTCAGACCCCTTGGATATTATTCAATACAAAAAGACAGAAATCTACGAGGCCCCATTATGTCTGACCACGGAGGACAACATGGAGAAGGAGTCTGCCTATGACACAGACTCGAGTACATCTGCGCAGGACGTTGAGAATGGAATTCACCACAACATCCAACAGGGATTCATTCGCTCCAAGATCAAGGTATAGTCCACATCTTCTATTGAAAGAAATAACTTGCATTTATATAGCGCCTTTCACCACCTCGGGTCTTCCCAAAGTGCTTTATATCCAATGAAGTACATTTTTTGAAGTGTGGTCACTGTTGTCATGTTGGAAACACGGCAGCCAATTTGCGCACAGCAAGATCCCACAAACAGCAATGTGATAATGACCGGATCATCTGTTTTATGATGTTGGATGAGGGATAAATATTGGCCCAGGACACCGGGGAGAACTCCCCCTGCTCTTCTTCCAATAGTGGCCGTGAGATCTTTTACATCCACCTGAGAGGGTAAACAAGGCCTCGGTTTAACGCCTCATCCAACAGATGGCCCATCCGACAGTGCGGCGCTCCCTCAGTATTGACCCTCCGACAGTGCGGCGCTCCCTCAGTACCGACCCTCCGACAGTGCGGCGCTCCCTCAGTACCGCCCCTCCGACAGTGCGGCGCTCCCTCAGTACCGCCCCTCCGACAGTGCGGCGCTCCCTCAGTACCGCCCCTCCGACAGTGCGGCGCTCCCTCAGTACCGACCCTCCGACAGTGCGGCGCTCCCTCAGTACCGCCCCTCCGACAGTGCGGTGCTCCCTCAGTACAGCCCCTCCGACAGTGCGGCGCTCCCTCAGTACTGACCCTCCGACAGTGCGGCGCTCCCTCAGTACTGATCCTCCGACAGTGCGGCGCTCCCTCAGTACCGCCCCTCTGACAGTGCAGCGTTCCCTCAGTACTGGCACCGGGGAGTGTCGGCCTCGATTATGGGGCTTAAGTCTCTGGGGTGGGGGCTCGAACCCACGACCTTCTGACTCGGAGGGAAGAGAGAGTGCGAGATACTGTGCCACTTCTCCAGAGGGGAACAACGGGAGGCAATCGAATGCTTTGCAATCCAATGTAAACGTGTGTGTGTTTGTGTGTGCAGGACACTATCGGAGAGTGCACGGATGGTAAGTACTCTTGCCCCTTCTGTCAGAAGACCTTTCAGTACCAGCGTATGCTCAACAGGCACATGAAAAGCCACAACGACATCAAACGCCACCTGTGCACCTTCTGTGGGAAAGGCTTCAACGACACATTCGACCTCAAGAGACATGTCCGAACACACACGGGTAAAGGAGGGGAAGAGCCCCGTTTTAAATCTTTTTCTTCTATTGTCCCACTTGTCTCTTCTCGGGAAGGTGTCCTGGCTAAGGCTGAGGAATGTTGGCACCTCCTGATTGCCCAAGTAATTCAGTTCTGGGCCCCGCACCTCAGGAAGGATGTATTGGCCTTGGAGGGGGAGCAGCGCAGATTCACCAGAACGATACCGCGGCTAAAAGGGTTAAATTATGAGGACAGGTTGCACAGACTGGGCTTGTAATCCCTCGAGTTTAGAACATTAAGGGTGATCTAATCGCAGTGTTTAAGATGATTTAAGGATTCGATAGTGTAGAGAGAGAGAAACTATTTCCTCTGGTGGGGGGAGTCCAGAACAAAGGGGCAGAACCTTAAAATGAGAGCCAGGCCGTTCGGGGGTGATGTCAGGAAGCACTTCTTCACACAAAGGGGAGTGGGAATCTGGAACTCTCTCCCCCAAAAAGCTGTTGAGGCTGGGGGTCAATTGGAAATTTCAAAACTGAGATGGAGAGATTTTTGTTGGGTCAGGGTATTAAGGGTTACAGAACCAAGGCGGGTCGATGGAATTGAGACACAGATTAGCCATGATCTAACTGAATGGCAGAACAGGCTCGAAGGGCTGAACGGCCTCCTCCTGTTCCTGTGTAACAGGCTCGAGGGGCTGAATGGCCTCCTCCTGCTCCTGTGTAACAGGCTTGAGGGGCTGAATGGCCTGCTCCTGTTCCTGTGTAACAGGCTCAAGGGGCTGAATGGCCTCCTCCTGTTCCTGTGTAACAGGCTCGAGGGGCTGAATGGCCTCCTCCTGTTCCTGTGTAACAGTCTCGAGGGGCTGAATGGCCTCCTCCTGTTCCTGTGTAACAGGCTCGAGGGGCTGAATGGCCTCCTCCTGTTCCTGTGTATCAGTCTCGAGGGGCTGAATGGCCTCCTCCTGTTCCTGTGTAACAGGCTCGAGGGGCTGAATGGCCTCCTCCTGTTCCTGTGTAACAGGCTCGAGGGATGAATGGCCTCTTCCTGTGTAACAGGCTCAAGGGGGCTGAATGGCCTCCTCCTGTTCCTGTGTAACAGGCTCGAGGGGCTGAATGGCCTCCTCCTGTTCCTGTGTAACAGGCTCGAATGGCTGAATGGCCTCCTTCTGTTCCTGTGTAACAGGCTCGAGGGGCTGAATGGCCTCTTCCTGTTCCTGTGTCCAGATGCTCTTTGTGTGCGAGCCTAGACTGTGTCAGCAGGGGGCAGCACAGCCCAGACCTTGTCTGTCTGACACATGTTCCAGCTGGAGTCACATGATGGTGAGATTTGTTTCTAGTGATGTTGGTTGAGGGATAAATATTGGCCCCAGGACACCGGGGAGAACTCCCCCGCTCTTCTATCAATAGTGGCTGTGGAATCTTTTATGTCCACCTGAGAGGGCAGATGGGCCCTCGGTTTTACGCCTCATCCAGACGAAGGCACCTCCGACAGTGCGGCGCTCCCTCAGTACTGCCCCTCCGACAGTGCGGCGCTCCCTCAGTACTGCCCCTCCGACAGTGCGGCGCTCCCTCAGTACTGCTCCTCCGACAGTGCGGCGCTCCCTCAGTACTGCCCCTCCGACAGTGCGGCGCTCCTTCAGTACCGCCCCTCCGACAGTGCGGCGCTCCCTCAGTACCGCCCCTCCCACAGTGCGGCGCTCCCTCAGTACCACCCCTTCGACAGTGCGGCGCTCCCTCAGTACCGCCCCGACAGTGCGGCGCTCCCTCAGTACCGCCCCTCCGACAGTGCGGCGCTCCCTCAGTACCGCCCCCCCGACTGTGCGGCGCTCCCTCAGTACTGCCCCTCCGACAGTGCGGCGCTCCCTCAGTACCGCCCCTCTGACAGTGCGGCGCGCCCTCAGTACCGCCCCTCCGACAGTGCGGCGCTCCCTCAGTACCGCCCCTCTGACAGTGCGGCACTCCCTCAGTACCGCCCCTCTGACAGTGCGGCGCTCCCTCAGTACTGCCCCTCAGACAGTGCGGCGCTCCCTCAGTACCGCCCCTCAGACAGTGCAGCGCTCCCTCAGTACCGCCCCTCCGACAGTGCGGCGCTCCCTCAGTACTGCCCCTCCGACAGTGCGGCACTCCCTCAGTACCGCCCCTCTGACAGTGCGGCGCTCCCTCAGTACCGCCCCTCCGACACTGTGGCGCTCCCTCTGTACTGGTACTGGGAGTGTCGGCCTGGATTATGGAACTCAAGTCTCTGCGGGGGGGACTCAATCCCACGAGCTTCTGACTCAGAGGCGAGAGAGAGAGAGAGAGAGATATACCTACTGAGCCAAGGACGACACCCAGAGGTTTTTTTTGGTGACTAGAAGCAGACAGTTGCAAGTAGAAATTCTCTCCTCTTCTGCTGCCCTGTATCCCAACCCGTTCAGCCATCACCCGCTGTGCTCACGACCTACACTGGTGCCCGGTCCGGCAACACCTCGATTTTAAAATCCTTATATTTGGGTTCAAATCCCTCATTCCCTCCCTATCTCAGTAACCTCCTCCAGCCCCACAACCCTCCCTATCTCTGTAACCTCCTCCAGCCCCACAACCCTCCCTATCACTGTAACCCCCTCCAGCCCCACAACCCTCCCTATCTCTCTAACCTCCTCCAGCCCCTACAACCCTCCCTATCTCTGTAACCTCCTCCAGCCCTACAACCCTCCCTATCTCTGTAACCTCCTCCAGCCCCTACAACCCTTCCTATCTTTGTAACCCCCTGCAGCCCTACAACCCTCCGAGATCTCTGCGCTCCTCCCATTCTGACCTCTTGCACATCCCCCGATTTCCATCGCTCCACCATTGGCGGCCGTGCCTTCAGCTGCCTGGGCCCGGAGCTCTGGATTTCCCTCCCTAAACCTCTCCGCCTCTCTCTCCTCCTTTAAGATGCTCCTTAAAACCGACCTCTTTGACCCAGCTTTTGGTCGCCTGCCCCAATATCTCCTTATGTGGCTCGGGGTGAAACTGTGTCTGATTTACGTTCCTGTGATGTTTTTCCTGACGTTAAAGGCGCTGTGTACAAACGTGAGTTGTTGTCACTGACGTCCGCCTCTGTCCCTGCAGGGATCCGCCCGTACAAATGCCACCTGTGCGAGAAGGCCTTCACCCAGCGCTGCTCGCTAGAGTCGCACCTCAAGAAGATCCACGGCGTCCAGCAGGCCTACGCCTACAAGGAGCGGCGGGCCAAGCTCTACGTGTGCGAGGAGTGCGGCTTCACGGCCGAGAGCCAGGAGAGCCACTTTGTCCACGTCAAGGACAAGCACCCGGACAGCCCGGCGCTGTGCAAGGCCTCGAAGAAAGTGGCAGTGGCACTGCAGTCCACCCTCAACTCGCTGCTGGACAGCAAAAGCTCGTGATGCCGCCCTCCCCCAGCCTCGAGGTGCGGGGGGCGGGGGGGGGGGCCGTTCCGTCGCGCCTTACGATCTGCCGCCGACCCTGCAGGACGCTCTGTCGATGCTGGACATACGAAAACCACCCCCCCCCCCCCACCGGCTTTTTCCTCGGGCGATCGAAACCCAGTCCAGGAGATCGCAGGCATCTCGCACCTTCGACACGCGAACCCGGCCCCAGTCAGGAAGCGGTCCAGCTCCCTCTTGAAGGCGATGCAGAGGTGTCAGCCCCCGCACCCCGCCAGCCGGCCACGCATCGCGTCGGAGTCAAAAGCATCATGTTGACGCCCCACCATCGCCCTTCAGCTCTGACGCCCGCTGGGGCACGGGTTGCACAGCCAAGGGGCTTGGCCATCGTAGGAACAGGAGGGGGCCATTCAGCCACCTCGAACCGGTGTCGTAACTCACATCCACCCGCCTTGGTTCCCCCCAACCCTTAAACCCAAGAATAACCCAGATTTCTACTGCCAGGCGGGGCTATTCGACTACGCAAGCGTCGCAATCTGATCCTGTCCTCGCCTACTTGCAATCGGAATCGCCGGCTGATCGCCCCACTTGTCCCGGAGATACTGAAGCTCTAACGCAGTGCGGACCAGTGGGGGGCGGGGGAGAGATGGAACCTGCGCCGTTCCTGGCCCTGCTCGCACGGTGGGACAATACGCACTCTTGCTTAAAGGGGAGCAATATGAAAAGTAATATTTGTTTCTGATTTGCTGGCTTGAGATAATGTGGAGAAACAAATATTTCGTGGGGCAGTGTGTGTGTGTGTGTATAATATTTTTATTTTTTAATCGACCTGGACCTTTCTTCACTCCCTGCTTGTAAAAAATAATTGTTGGAATCACAGATCTGGGCTAATCTTGTATCAAGTTTTTATGCTTGGCTTACTGTTTCAACCACTCGAAGCTGGGACATTGTGCAACAGATTTTATGAACTGTGTGTGTAGCAGGTATGGATTGTACATAATGTAAAGAATTGTCAGTGAGATTTTTGGGTGCGTTTCATCTTTAGAGATGTCAGCACTGAGAATGGAGCACCTCCCATTTCAGGCACCCAGTGCCCCGTCAAATACTCCCAGGGCAGGTACAGCATGGGTTAGATACAGAGTAAAGCTCCCTCTACACTGTCCCATCAAACACTCTCAGGGCAGGTACAGCACGGGTTAGACACAGAGTAAAGCTCGCTCTACACTGTCCCATCAAACACTCTCAGGGCAGGTACAGCACGGGTTAGATACAGAGTAAAGCTCCCTCTACACTGTCCCGTCAAACACTCCCAGGGCAGGTACAGCACGGGTTAGATACAGAGTAAAGCTCCCTCTACACTGTCCCGTCAAACACTCCCAGGGCAGGTACAGCACGGGTTAGATACAGAGTAAAGCTCCCTCTACACTGCCCCATCAAACACTCCCAGGGCAGGTACAGCACGGGTTAGATACAGAGTAAAGCTCCCTCTACACTGTCCCATCAAACACTCCCAGGGCAGGTACAGCACGGGTTAGATACAGAGTAAAGCTCCCTCTACACTGTCCCATCAAACACTCCCAGGGCAGGTACAGCACGGGTTAGATACAGAGTAAAGCTCCCTCTACACTGTCCCATCAAACACTCCCAGGGCAGGTACAGCACGGGTTAGATACAGAGTAAAGCTCCCTCTGCACTGTCCCCATCAAACACTCCCAGGGCAGGTACAGCACGGGTTAGATACAGAGTAAAGCTCCCTCTACACTGTCCCCATCAAACACTCCCAGGGCAGGTACAGCACGGGTTAGATACAGAGTAAAGCTCCCTCTACACTGTCCCATCAAACACTCCCAGGGCAGGTACAGCACGGGTTAGATACAGAGTAAAGCTCCCTCTACACTGTCCCATCAAACACTCCCAGGGCAGGTACAGCACGGGTTAGATACAGAGTAAAGCTCTCTCCTGGGTGGGGTAAGTTAAAGTTGGGTCTTGTGTTTCGGAAGGTGGCTGGGGGAAGGGGACCTCGGAGAAGCAGACACATATGGGAAACTGGGTGTTCAGACATTGGGCCTGATGCGGGATTTGCGAAGACCTTAAATAACTCGCTCTTCAGGGAGGTTTGGATAGTTTCAAGCAAAGTTCTGATGTTTATAACGTATGATGTTGACTTTTTGTCGGCCCTACAACCCTCCGAGATCTCTGCGCTCCTCCAATTCTGGCCTCTTGTGCATCCCCCGATTTCCATCGCTCCACCATTGGCGGCCGTGCCTTCAGCTGCCTGGGCCCTGAGCTCTGGAATTCCCTCCCTAAACCTCCCCGCCTCTCTCTCCTCATTTAAGATGCTCCTTAAAACTGACCTCTTTGACCAAGCTTTTGGTCGCCTGTCCTCATATCTCCTTATGTGGCTCGGTGTCAAATTCTGTCCGATTTACGCTCCTGTGAAGCGTCTTGGGACGTTTTACTACGTTAAAGGCGCTGTGTAAATACAAGTTGTTGTTTACAAGAAAAAATGTTTTGGAATTTGAGGATAAACTTGTTTATTAATGTATTTTTATAACTATTTTTGATGATTGTATCTATGAGCAGGGTTTGGGCTAGAATTTATTTTTATAAAGAATCTTTGAGAATAGCCAGCGGGACTTAACCGATATCAGGCGGGAGGGCACGAGGGGTCACAATCGGCCACAGTGGCTCGGGACAGGAGAATCAGCTCTCCAGTGACACCTGCTGGTGGGTGTGAAGGCGTGTAGACCTCTGGCAAGGGGAGAATAGGGCCCCGATTGTGATTTCCCACCCCACCCTGCCCCCCACCACCAGTCCAATAGCCCGCAGGCATCCACTGCTTAGGCTTATGTGTGGAGGGGAGGCGAGGAGGGGAGGCGAGGGGAGGGGATAGAGCAGGGGAGAAGAGAAGGAAGGGAGAAGAGGAGGGGGGAGAGAGATGGGGAGGGGGAGAGAGGAGGGGAGGGGGAGAGAGGAGGGGAGGGGCGAAAGAGGAGGGGGGAGAGAGGAGAGGAGGGGAGGGGAGAGAGGAGGGGGAGAGAGGAGGGGAGGGGGAGAGGGGAGAGCAGGGGGGAGAGAGAAGGAGGGAGAGAGGAGGGAGAGAGGAGAGGAGAGAGAGGAGGGGGGAGAGGAGGAGGGAGAGAGGAGGGGAGGGGGAGAGAGGAGGGGAAAGAGAGGAGGGGGGAAAGAGGAGGAGGGAGAGAGGATGGGAGGGGGGAGAGAACTATAAGGCGCGGCCACAGTGCCGGTGGAACCCGTGCCCCAGCGAGAGTCAGTGCCTTGTGGAGATGAGAGGGCCAATGGGTGGGGGAACTAAAACAAATTGTGGGAGCGCCGCACTGTCGGAGGGGCAGTACTGAGGGAGCGCCGCACTGTCGGAGGGGCAGTACTGAGGGAGCGCCGCACTGTCGGAGGGGCAGTACTGAGGGAGCGCCGCACTGTCGGAGGGGCAGTACTGAGGGAGCGCCGCACTGTCGGAGGGGCAGTACTGAGGGAGCGCCGCAGTTTCGGAGGGGCAGTACTGAGGGAGTGCTGCTCTGTCAGGGGGGGAGTGCTGCACTGTTAGAGGGGCAGTACTGAGGGAGCGCCGCAGTTTCGGAGGGGCAGTACTGAGAGAGCGCCGCACTGTCAGAGGGGCAGTACTGAGGGAGCACCGCACTGTCGGAGGGGCGGTACTGAGGGAGCGCCGCACTGTCGGAGGGGCAGTACTGAGGGAGCGCCGCACTGTCGGAGGGGCCATCTTTCGGATGAGACGTTAAACTGAGGCCCCGTCTGCCCTCTCAGGTAGACGTTAAAAATCCCGCGGCCACTATTTTGAAGAAGAGCAGGGGAGTGCTCCCCGGTGTCCTGGGGCCAATATTTATCCCTCAACCAACATCACCAAAAAAAAACCCCAGATTAACCGGACTTTATCTGATCAGTGCAGGTGGGATGCTGCAGTGTGCAGAATGGCTGCCTACATTTGCTTACACTACAGCTGTCCCTGCAGTTTGAACTAATGCACTGAACGTGAGCTGAGCTGCTTCTGAGCGGTGACGAGGCGAAAAACAAAGGCGCCTTTTTATTAATCTGTTCTTGCAGTGCGACGCACTGAGACAGTCAAAGTTCAGGGAGATGTCGAGGTGAGACCTGGAGTTTGTACCCTTGCTAATGCTGCTGCCTTGACCTCAATGGGATGGCAGGGACTGTAAATACCTATCGATACCGAAGAGTGGGGTGGCTGTGCTGTCGTATTCTTCTGGGCAAGTTTTCATGAGAATTGAGTATGAAATAAAGTGAAATTTAACCTGGACTGGTGTGTTCCAGACTGCAATCTCTCTACATTGGCTCCCAGTCCAGCAACGCCTCGATTTTAAAATTCTCATCCTTCTTTCCAAAGGTCTCCTCGCTCCCCTCCCCATCTCTGTAACCTCCTCCAGCCCTACAACCCTCCCTATCTCTGTAACCTCCTCCAGCCCTACAACCCTCCCTATCTCTGTAACCTCCTCCAGCCCTACAACCCTCCCTATCTCTGTAACCTCCTCCAGCCCCTACAACCCTCCCTATCTCTGTAACCTCCTCCAGCCCCTACACCCCTCCCTATCACTGTAACCTCCTCCAGCCCCACAACCCTCCCTATCTCTATAACCTCCTCCAGCCTCTACAACCCTCCCTATCTCTGTAACCTCCTCCAGCCCTACAACCCTCCCTATCTCTGTAACCTCCTCCAGCCCTACAACCCTCCCTATCACTGTAACCTCCTCCAGCCCTACAACCCCTCCCTATCTCTGTAACCTCCTCCAGCCCCACAACCTCCCTATCTCTGTAACCTCCTCCAGCCCTACAACCCCTCCCTATCTCTGTAACCTCCTCCAGCCCCTACAACCCTCCCTATCTCTGTAACCTCCTCCAGCCCTACAACCCCTCCCTATCTCTGTAACCTCCTCCAGCCCCACAACCTCCCTATCTCTGTAACCTCCTCCAGCCCTACAACCCCTCCCTATCTCTGTAACCTCCTCCAGCCCCTACAACCCTCCCTATCTCTGTAACCTCCTCCAGCCCCTACAACCCTCCCTATCTCTGTAACCTCCTCCAGCCCCTACAACCCTCCCTATCTCTGTAACCTCCTCCAGCCCTACAACCCTCCCTATCTCTGTAACCTCCTCCAGCCCGACAACCCTCCCTATCTCTGTAACCTCCTCCAGCCCTACAACCCTCCCTATATCTGTAACCTCCTCCAGCCCTACAACCCTCCCTATCTCTGTAACCTCCTCCAGCCCTACAACCCTCCCTATCTCTGTAACCTCCTCCAGCCCCTACACCCCTCCCTATCACTGTAACCTCCTCCAGCCCCACAACCCTCCCTATCTCTATAACCTCCTCCAGCCTCTACAACCCTCCCTATCTCTGTAACCTCCTCCAGCCCTACAACCCTCCCTATCTCTGTAACCTCCTCCAGCCCTACAACCCTCCCTATCACTGTAACCTCCTCCAGCCCTACAACCCCTCCCTATCTCTGTAACCTCCTCCAGCCCCACAACCTCCCTATCTCTGTAACCTCCTCCAGCCCTACAACCCCTCCCTATCTCTGTAACCTCCTCCAGCCCCTACAACCCTCCCTATCTCTGTAACCTCCTCCAGCCCTACAACCCCTCCCTATCTCTGTAACCTCCTCCAGCCCCACAACCTCCCTATCTCTGTAACCTCCTCCAGCCCCTACAACCCTCCCTATCTCTGTAACCTCCTCCAGCCCCTACAACCCTCCCTATCTCTGTAACCTCCTCCAGCCCTACAACCCTCCCTATCTCTGTAACCTCCTCCAGCCCGACAACCCTCCCTATCTCTGTAACCTCCTCCAGCCCTACAACCCTCCCTATATCTGTAACCTCCTCCAGCCCTACAACCCTCCCTATCTCTGTAACCTCCTCCAGCCCTACAACCCTCCCTATCTCTGTAACCTCCTCCAGCCCTACAACCCTCCCTATCACTGTAACCTCCTCCAGCCCCACAACCCTCCCTATCTCTGTAACCTCCTCCAGCCCCACAACCCTCCCTATCTCTGTAACCTCCTCCAGCCCTACAACCCCTCCCTATCTCTGTAACCTCCTCCAGCCCCACAACCTCCCTATCTCTGTAACCTCCTCCAGCCCTACAACCCCTCCCTATCTCTGTAACCTCCTCCAGCCCCTACAACCCTCCCTATCTCTGTAACCTCCTCCAGCCCCTACAACCCTCCCTATCTCTGTAACCTCCTCCAGCCCCTACAACCCTCCCTATCTCTGTAACCTCCTCCAGCCCTACAACCCTCCCTATCTCTGTAACCTCCTCCAGCCCGACAACCCTCCCTATCTCTGTAACCTCCTCCAGCCCTACAACCCTCCCTATCTCTGTAACCTCCTCCAGCCCCTACAACCCTCCGAGATCTCTGTGCTCCTCCAATTCTGGCCTCTTGCGCAGCTCCCGATTTCCATCGCTCCACCATTGGCGGCCGTGCCTTCAGCCGCCTGGGCCCTGAGCTCTGGAATTCCCTCCCTCAACCTATAGCTAAGGCTATGGGCCCCCGATAACATCCCGGCTGTAGCGCTGAAGACTTGTGCTCCAGAACTAGCCGCGCCTCTATCCAAGCTGTTCCAATACAGCTACAACACTGGCATCTACCCGACAATGTGGAAAACTGCCCAGGTATGTCCTGTCCACAAAAAGCAGGACAAATCCAATCCGGCCAATTACCGCCCCATCAGTCTACTCTCAATCATCAGCAAAGTGATGGAAGGTGTCGTCGACAGTGCTATCAAGCGGCACTTACTCACCAATAACCCGCTCACCGATGCTCAGTTTGGGTTCCGCCAGGACCACTCGGCTCCAGACCTCATTACAGCCTTGGTCCAAACATGGACAAAAGAGATGAATTCCAGAGGTGAGGTGAGAGTGACTGCCCTTGACATCAAGACAGCATTTGACTGAGTGTGGCATCAAGGAGCCCTAGTAAAACTGAAGTCAGTGAGAATCGGGAGGGAAAACTCTCCACTGGCTGGAGTCATACCAAGCACAAAGGAAGATGGTTGTGGTGGTTGAAGGTCAATCATCACAGCCCCAGGACATCGCTGCAGGAGTTCCTCAGGGCAGTGTCCTAGGACCAACCATCTTCAGCTGCTTCATCAATGACCTTCCCTCCAACATAAGGTCAGAAATGGGGATGTTCGCTGATGACTGCACAGTGTTCAGTACCATTCGCAACTCCTCAGATAATGAAGCAGTCCATGCCCGCATGCAGCAAGACCTGGATGAAATTCAGGCTTGGGCTGATAAGTGGCAGGTAACATTCGCACCACAGAAGTGCCAGGCAATGACTATCTCCAAAAAGTGAGCATCTAACCACCGCCCCTTGACATTCAACGGCATTACCATCGCCGAATCCCCCACCATCAACATCCTGGGGGTCACCATTGACCAGAAACTTAACTGGACCAGCCACATAAATACTGTGGCAACAAGAGCAGGTAAGAGGCTGGGTATTCTGTGGCAAGTGTCTCACCTCCTGACTCCCCAAAGCCTTTCCACCATCTACAAGGCACAAGTCAGGAGTGTGATGGAATACTCTCCACTTGCCTGGATGAGTGCAGCTCCAACAACACTCGAGAAGTTCGACACCATCCAAGACAAAGCAGCCCGTTTGATTGGCACCCCATCCATCACCTTAAACATTCACTCCCTCCAGCACCAGCGCACCGTGGCTGCAGTGTGTACCATCTACAAGATGCACTGCAGCAACTCGCCAAGGCTTCTTCGGCAGCACCTCCCAAACCCGCGACCTCTTCCACCTAGAAGGACAAGGGCAGCAGGCGCACGGGAACACCACCACCTCCAAGTTCGCCTCCAAGTCACACATCATCCCGACTTGGAAGTATATCGCCGTTCCTTCATCGTCGCTGGGTCAAAATCCTGGAACTCCCTCCCTAACAGCACTGTAGGAGCACCTTCACCACACGGACTGCAGCGGTTCAAGTAGGCAGCTCACCACCACCTTCTCAAGTCCGATTAGCGATGGGCAATAAATGCCAGCCTTGCCAGCGACGCCCACATCCCATGAACGAATAAAAAAAAAGGCAGTGCTGGCGAGAGAGGAGAGGATAATAGAAAACCGACGTCATTTAGGATGTGACTGCTCAAGTCTGTCCTGCAGCGAGAGCATTAAATCTAGTACTTTATCCATAGGAACAGGAGGAGGCCATTCAGCCCCTCGAGCCTGTTACACAGGAACAGGAGGAGGCCATTCAGCCCCTCGAGCCTGTTACACAGGAACAGGAGGAGGCCATTCAGCCCCTCGAGCCTGTTACACAGGAACAGGAGGAGGCCATTCAGTCCCTCGAGACTGTTACACAGGAACAGGAGGAGGCCATTCAGCCCCTCGAGCCTGTTACACAGGAACAGCAGGAGACCATTCAGCCCCCTCGAGCCTGTTACACAGGAACAGGAGAAGGCCATTCAGCCCCTCGAGCTTGTTACACAGGAACAGGAGGAGGCCATTCAGTCCCCTCGAGCCTGTTACACAGGAACAGGAGAAGGCCATTCAGCCCCTCGAGCTTGTTACACAGGAACAGGAGGAGGCCATTCAGCCCCTCGAGCCTGTTACACAGGAACAGGAGGAGGCCATTCAGCCCCCTCGAGCCTGTTACACAGGAACAGGAGGCCATTCAGCCCTCTCGAGACTGTTACACAGGAACAGGAGGAGGCCATTCAGCCCCTCGAGCCTGTTACACAGGAACAGGAGGAGGCCATTCAGCCCCCTCGAGCCTGTTACACAGGAACAGGAGGAGGCCCATTCAGCCCCCTCAAGCCTGTTGCACAGGAACAGGAGGAGGCCATTCAGCCCCTCGAGCCTGTTACATAGGAACAGGAGGAGGCCATTCAGCCCCTTGAGCCTGTTACACAGGAACAGGAGGAGGCCATTCAGCCCCTCGAGCCTGTTACACAGGAACAGGAGGAGGCCATTCAGCCCCTCGAGCCTGTTACACAGGAACAGGAGGAGGCCATTCAGCCCCCTCGAGCCTGTTACACAGGAACAGGAGGAGGCCCATTCAGCCCCCTCGAGCCTGTTACACAGGAACAGGAGAAGGCCATTCAGCCCCTCGAGACTGTTACACAGGAACAGGAGGAGGCCATTCAGCCCCTCGAGCCTGTTACACAGGAACAGGAGGAGGCCATTCAGCCCCTCGAGCCTGTTACACAGGAACAGGAGGAGGCCATTCAGCCCCTCGAGCCTGTTACACAGGAACAGGAGGAGGCCATTCAGCCCCCTCGAGGCTGTTACACAGGAACAGGAGGAGGCCATTCAGCCCCTCGAGACTGTTACACAGAAACAGGAGGAGGCCATTCAGTCCCCTCGAGCCTGTTACACAGGAACAGGAGTAGGCCATTCAGCCCCTCGAGCCTGTTACATAGGAACAGAAGGAGGCCATTCAGCCCCTCAAGCCTGTTACACAGGAACAGCAGGAGGCCATTCAGCCCCTCGAGACTGTTACACAGAAACAGGAGGAGGCCATTCAGCCCCTCGAGCCTGTTACACAGGAACAGGAGGAGGCCATTCAGCCCCTCGAGCCTGTTACACAGGAACAGGAGGCCATTCAGCCCCCTCGAGACTGTTACACAGGAACAGGAGGAGGCCATTCAGCGCCTCGAGCCTGTTACACAGGAACAGGAGGAGGCCATTCAGCTCCCTCGAGCCTGTTACACAGGAACAGGAGGAGACCATTCAGCCCCTCGAGCCTGTTACACAGGAACAGGAGGAGGCCATTCAGCCCCCTCGAGCCTGTTACACAGGAACAGGAGGAGGCCATTCAGCCCCCTCGAGCCTGTTACACAGGAACAGTAGGAGGTCATTCAGCCCCTCGAGCCTCTTACACAGGAACAGGAGGAGGCCCATTCAGCCCCCTCGAGCCTGTTACACAGGAACAGGAGGAGGCCATTCAGCCCCCTCGAGCCTGTTACACAGGAACAGCAGGAGGCCATTCAGCCCCTTGAGCCTGTTGCACAGGAACAGGAGGAGGCCATTCAGCCCCTCGAGCCTGTTACACAGGAACAGGAGGAGGCCATTCAGCCCCCTCGAGCCTGTTACACAGGAACAGGAGGAGGCCCATTCAGCCCCCTCGAGCCTGTTACACAGGAACAGGAGGAGGCCATTCAGCCCCTCGAGCCTGTTACACAGGAACAGGAGGAGGCCCATTCAGGGCTGTCTTTTGGATGAGATGTTAAACTGATGCCCCGTCTGCTCTCCCTAGGTAGACATAAAAGACCCCATGGCCTCCTTGTTCAAAAGAAACAAAATGGCAGCCGTTGGGGGTTGGCGCATTTCAGGGGAAGCTGGATAAACACACGAGGGAGAAAGGAATAGAAGGATATGGTGAGAGGGTGAGATGAAGAGAGGTGGGAGGAGGCTGGAGTGGAGCAGTTGGGCCGAATGGCCTGTTTCTGTGCTGTACGTTCGATGTCATTCTGTGAAATGTTCTTTCCCACCAAAGCGGCGTTTTTAAAAAAAAAACTGAAATGTTTCGGACCATTTTGGCATCTGCGGAGTTAAAAATCAGAGCAGGGAGGAAAGGGCGCCACCCATCTGAGGAAGTTGGCTGGACTTTGCTGCGAGTCACCTGGCACGGAGTCAGATCCCAGGTACCAACACAATCAGCAGTGGATGAAAGGCGGGGCTGCAATCAGATCCCGACCGCCTCATGTGACAGGCACCGGCAGAACCGGTTAGCGACCTATTCCCCAGCCCCAGCCCTCCCGCCCCCGCCAATCCCAGCCACTGAGGCACTGCGGAAGGTGCGATAAGAGATTCACAGGGATGATACCACAAGAGCGAGGTTATAACTTAGCAGGAAAGGCGAATTCGATGCTGACATCAGTGGGGGGCGCGGGGGGAGGGGCTCAGCACCTCATCGAATCAGAAGACATATACGGCACTGAAGGAGGCCATTCAGCCTATCGTGTCCGTGCCGGCCGACAAAGAGCTACCCAGCCTAATCCCACTTTCCAGCTCTGCTGCCTGCCTCCTCGTCCTCTTCCTCCTCCTCCTCCCCTTCCTCCCCCTACTATGAACGTACGAATTAGGAGCAGGAGGAGGCCATTCGGCCCCTCGAGCCTGCTCCGCCATTCAACGTCGTCGTTGGCTTGTTCACAGATGTGATTTCCAGTAAAAAAAGTAAAAAGTTTAAAGTTTATGGTGTTCCATACAGACTGCAGCATTTGACACATTAGACCCCTGTGACCCCACCTCATTGTCTCAGTTGTATTTTGCTATGTCTTTGATATAATGTCTTCCTGACTGATCTGATTGTCTCTCTGCCGAGGTGTGATATAAGGCAGTCAGAAAGATTAACTGTAGTCATCTGACATTGTACGCTGCACAGGCATTGTTCTCTGTCGATATATGCTTTGCCAATCTGTATTCCTTCACTTCACCTGACGAAGGAGCAGCCGCTCCGAAAGCTTGTGATTTCAAATAAAACTGTTGGACTATCACCTGGTGTTGTGCGACTTCTCACTTTTGTCCACCCCAGTCCAACACTGGCATCTCCGCATCATGGCCATTCAATGAGATCATGGCTGATCTTCGACCTCATCGCCACTTTCCCGCCCGATCCCCATATCCCTTGATTCCCCCAGAGTCCAAAAAATCTATCGATCTCTGTCTTGAATATACTCAACGACTGAGCCTCCACAGCCCTCTGGGGTAGATTCACCACCCTCTGAGTGAAGAAATTCCTCCTCATCTCAGTCCTAAATGGCCGACCCCTTATTCTGAGACTGTGACCCCTGGTTCTAGACTCTCCAGCCAGGGGGAAACATCCTCCCGGCATCTACCCTGTCAATCCCCCCTCAGAATCTTATGTGTTTCAATCAGATCACCTCTCATTCTTCTAAACCCCAGAGAGTATCGGCCCCAATCTACTCAATCTCTCCTCATAAGTCAATCCCCCCATCCCAGGGATCAGTCTAAGTGAACCTTTGTTTTAACATTTCTGGTTGATGAGGAAAAAGTTGGAGATGTAACAGGTTTTAAGCAAGTGCAGAGACAGTGAAAGGGGGGAGGGGAGGAAAGAACACAAGGGAAGGTCTGTGATAGGCTGGAGGGCAGGAGAGATTAAATGACAAAAGGGAGGATGGTGCGAGGCAAAAGGAGATGGTAATGGGACAAGTAAAGAAACACAAGATGGGTCTAGAGGAGGTGTAGTAAATGGGAATAGCAGAATCCTCAACAGCTGCTGTCAGATAGAATGGGAGCAGAGGTTATGATACTCGATATCTCACTGAGGGCATCTTCTGGCAGAAGCTCAGTACTGCAGCTAAAGAAAGACTTGCATTTCTCCCGCACCTTTCACCACCTCAGGACGTCCCAAAGCGCTTTACAGCCAATGAAGTACTTTTCAAGTGCAGTCACTGTTGTAATGTGGGAGATGTTAAATTTAGTGATGTTGGTTGAGGGATAAATATTGGCCCCTGGACACTGGAGAGAACTCCCCCTGCTCTTCTTCCAATAGTGGCCGTGGGATCTTTTACATACACCTGAGAGGGCAGACGGGGCCTCGGTTTAAGGTCTCATCTGAAAGACGGCACCTCCGATAGTGCGGCGCTCCCTCAGTACTGCCCCTCCGACAGTGCGGCGCTCCCTCAGTACCGCCCCTCCGACAGTGCGGCGCTCCCTCAGTACTGCCCCTCCGACAGTGCGGCGCTCCCTCAGTACTGCCTCTCCGACAGTGTGGCGCTCCCTCAGTACCGCCCCTCTGACAGTGTGGCGCTCCCTCAGTACTGCCCCTCCGACAGTGCGGCGCTCCCTCAGTACTGCCCCTCCGACAGTGCGGCACTCCCTCAGTACCGCCCCTCCCACAGTGCGGCGCTCCCTCAGTACCGCCCCTCCCACAGTGCGGCGCTCCCTCAGTACTGCCCCTCCGACAGTGCGGCGCTCCCTCAGTACTGCCGCTCCGACAGTGCGGCGCTCCCTCAGTACCGCCCCTCCCACAGTGCGGCGCTCCCTCAGTACTGCCGCTCCGACAGTGCTGCGCTCCCTCAGTACCGCCCCTCCCACAGTGCGGCGCTCCCTCAGTACTGGCACTGGGAGTGTCGGCCTGGATTATGGGGCTCGGGACTCTGGAGTGGGGTCTCGAACCCACGACCTTCTGACTCAGAGTTGGAATTGCTACCTGGAAACAGGGATAGGAAGCCCGGGAGCACCGTTTATGACTGGTAGCCTTGTTCAGTTTTGCATGTGCCTGTATGGAAGGAAAATGCACTGAGATGTAAACTGGGTACGAAAGAGTACTTTTTAAAAAAAAACTGAATTTTGTCCACTTACTAAAATAAACTCCGGAATGTCGCGGCAGATCTCCCAGCACCTGTAGAGAGAAAAGGCAGATTAAGAACCGTCCTCGGAAACAGCTTTCTCTCTTTCAAACTTGCGTCGCACCGTCTGCAGATATCACGTAATAAGGATCTGTGATAAATTTTCATCAGCAGCAGAGAAAGCTTCAATCCTGAGCCCTGATCCCACCCCAGGACTGGAATGGGGCTCCGTGGATTAGAAAGAACGGCAACAATAACTCAGATTTATACAGCGCCTTTCACGCAATAGAACGTCCCAAGGTGTTTCACAGCAATGGAAATCAGACAGAATTTGACGCCGAGCCATGTAAGGGAGAAGGGGGAGGGGCGAGGGTTCGGGGGCAATGGGGCCGAGGGTTCGGGGGCGAGGGTTCTGGGCCGAGGGTTCGGGGGCGAGGGTTCTGGGCCGAGGGTTCGGGGGCGAGGGTTTGGGGGCGAGGGTTCAGGTGGGTTGGCGAGGGTTCTGGGGGGTTGGCGATGGCTCGAGGGGGTTGGCGATGGTTCGATGGGGTTGGTGATGGTTCGAGGGGGTTGGCGATGGTTCGAGGGGGTTGGCGATGGTTCGAGGGGGTTGGCGATGGTTCGAGGGGGGCGTTGGCAATGGTTCAGGGTCAGGTCATTCTGAAAAGAGAATTGGGGTCAAAGTGCAGGTTGGCTGTGATGTCACACCTGATGACCTCACAATGCTGGGCTCGGTGACGTCACCCCCCCTCCCCGATGACCTCACCATGCTGGGCTCGGTGACATCACTCCCCTGATGACCTCACCATGCTGGGCTCGGTGACGTCACCCCTGATGACCTCACCATGCTGGGCTCGGTGACATCACATCTGATGACCTCACAATGCAGGGCTCGGTGACGTCACACCTGATGACCTCACTATTCTGGGCTCGGTGACGTCACACCTGATAACCTCACAATGCTGGGCTCGGTGACATCACACCCGATGATCTCACTATGCTGGGCTCGGTGACGTCACTCCCCTGATGACCTCACCATGCTGGGCTCGGTGACATCACACCTGATGACATCACAATGCGGGGCTCGGTGACATCACACCTGATGCTCTCTCAATGCTGGGCTCGGTGACGTCACACCCGATGCTCTCTGCTGGGCTCGGTTACGTCACCGACCCATGACCTCACCGGGCGGGGGCGGAGCCCTGTCGTCACTTCCGGTCAATTCAAACCTCCCGCCCAACCCCCCGCGCGCGGAGGCCGCCGGGATTCTTTAAGGCGGCGCCGCCGCTGGAACTTTCCGTCGGCGAAATTTCGGTCGAAGGGTGGGTCCGTCCAACAAAGTCCCCTCAGGAAAATGAACAATATCATCGCTGCGTTCGGCTCCTCCCAAAAAACCACCTCTTCATTTAAAAAAAATATATCTATGTATTTTCGTCTCTTCACCCAATCATCGAGGGAGTAAATCAACCCCTCCTCCACTTTATAGATACTGAGACAGTTTCAAAAGGAGAAGCCGTCACCTCATGGTTTTTTTTCAAGAACAAATTAAAATAAAATTACCGTCGAGCGAGCGAGCGGCAATAAATCCGGTTCCACCTTAAGGAGCGGCGGCGTCGAGGTTGATTGACGGGCCGGCCGGCCAATCGGCGGCGGGCGCAGGGGCGGGGCGGCCAATCGGAGTCGCGGAGGGGCGGGCGGCCGAGGAGGCGTGCGCGGCAGACAAGAGGCAACCGGCTGGGGGGCGGAAGCTCTCAAAACCAGACTGGTCCTCCCAAGAGCCTGGGGAACCATCCAAATAGACAGGGGCTTCTGGACAGCAGCAATGGAGGGTAGCTCAGAGCTGTTTGAGGCAGAGGACTCCAAGGTAATGCAAAAAAAACCAGCAAAATCACCTTTGCAAATACCTTTTTTTTTCGTGTCATTGCATTTTGTTTAAAATTAGAAGAGGCAGTTTTAGCAAATGGTCAGCAGGTCCTTGGGCGAGAAATCAGGTGCTGAGAAATGACAATTCTCTTTTTAATCTTAACTTATTTCCATTTATAATCTGCAGCGTTTCAATCTAAATGTTCATTTTGCTAATGTTTCATTGCAGCAGACCTTCAGCCTGTGTCCTGGCCGTTTCACCCCTCTCTCCTAACATTTTAAAATGTTCCTGCTTCATTTCTATTGTGCATTTGTAGTTATGGGTTTTTTAAATTATATATAGATATAGATAGAGATATATATCTTAATGCTTTTTACCCACTACTCCTGCCAAGTGTTGCTTTATATTTTTGTTGTGTTTTCTCCCTCTTAACCAACATCACTGAAAAAACAGATTATCTGGTCATTTATCTCATTGCTGTTTGTGGGAGCCTACTGTGCGCAAATTGGCTGCTGCGTTTCTCACATTACAACAGTGACCGCACTTCAGAAAGTACTTCATTCGCTGTGAAGCGCTTTGGGATGCCCGGTGGTCGTGAAAGGAGCTGTAGAAATGCATGTTTGTTTGTTTTTCTCTCTCTTCCCCACGCCCCCTCCCCCCCCCTTTCAGATATTCCAATGGATAGCATTTTATCTTTGCGCCTAATCGTCTTCCTTGCTTTTAATCCAAAAAGGTTAGTTCTCGATTGCGAGAGGAGCTAGGACAGGAGCTGAGACGCAACGATATTCGAGACTCGTGGAGAGACTGGAGAAGCTGGGGTTGTTCTCCTTAGAGCAGAGAAGGTGGCAGCACGGTGGCATAGTGGTTAGCACTGTTGCCTCACAGCGCCAGGGACCCGGGTTCGAATCCGGCCTCGGGTGACTGTCTGTGTGGAGTTTGCACATTCTCCCCATGTCTGCGTGGGGGTGCACCGGTTTCCTCCCACAGTCCAAAGATGTGCGGGTTAGGTTGATTTGGCTATGATAAATTGACCCTTAGTGTTAGGGGGATTAAATATGTGGGGGTACGGGATAGGGTGGGATATGTGTCGGTGCAGGCTCGATGGGCCGAAATGGCCTCTATCTGCATTGTGGGGATTCTGTGTTCTGTGTAAGGTTGAGAGGAGATTTGATGGAGGTGTTCAAAATCATGACGGGTCTGGACAGAGTAGATGGAGAGAAACTGTTCCCATTGGTGGAAGGGTTGAGAACCAGAGGACACAGATTCAAGGTGATTGGCAGAAGAACCAAAGGCGACATGAGGAAAAACTTTTTTACGCAGCGAGTGGTTAGGATCTGGAATGAGCTGCCTGAAAGGGTGGTGGAGGTAGACACAATCGTGGCTTTCAAAAGGGAGTTGGATAAGTACCTGAAGGGAAAAAATTAGCAGGGCTACGGGGAAAGGACGGGGGGAGTGGGACTGGCTGAAGTGCTCTTGCAGAGAGCTGGCACGGGCTCGACGGGCCGAATGGCCTCCTTCTGTGCTGTAACCATTCTATGATTCTATATTAAATGGGTCAAGTTCTGGCAACTGGGACCTCTCGTCTTGTAAGTAACCCAATTCTGGGTCCGCCGTTTCAGTGAAGGACTGTCACGTGTTGAGGCAGCTGCCCTATTTTAGCTAGACGCCAGATATATACTTAGTTTGGCGAGGGGGGAAAAGTACGATTCAGTTAAGCTTTTAAATCTATACTGCTGCAGCCGTATCATTTTATATTCTCCTCTCCTGAAGCTGAAGGGAGTTTTGTAGATGACCACCGCCCTCCTGTAACTCGCCCAAGTGGCCATTCTTTCTCTTGTCAGCCGAGACACTTGTCGTCATCAGGGTATTTGACCTTGGGGTGCGTCACAGCGGAGTCCTATCTTGTCCTTGCTCCACATTACACGCAGTAGAGGACACTAGATAGCATAGGGTGGATAGCCAGGGCTGATTGCTGAGACTGAGGCCAGTTGTCGTACCAGCTCCGCCCACCCTCCCCCGATTTCCACCCTCCCCCAGTGTGCGAATCAAACCCAACACCTTTCACGAGCATCAGCCTTGGCTCAGTTGGTCGCACTCATGCTTCCGAGTCACAAGATTGTGGTTTCAAGCCCTGCTTGAAGACTTGAGCATATAATCTAAGCTGACACTCCCAATACCAGTACTGAGGGAGCGCCGCCCTGTCGGAGGGGCGGTACTGAGGGAGCGCCGCCCTGTCGGAGGGGCGGTACTGAGGGAGGGGCGATACTGAGGGAGCGCCGCCCTGTCGGAGGGGCGATACTGAGGGAGCGCCGCCCTGTCGGAGGGGCGGTTCGGAGGGGCAGTACTGAGGGAGCGCCGCCCTGTCGGAAGGGGCAGTACTGAGGAAATGCTGCACTGTCGAAGGAGGGTTAGGAGGTTGCAGAGTGGGAGGGGCGAGGCCATTATCCTCAGGAAGGATATATTGGCCTTGGAGGGGGAGCAGCGCAGATTCACCAGAATGATACCGGGGCTAAAAGGGTTAAATTACGAGGACAGGTTGCACAGACTGGGCTTGTATTCCCTCGAGTTTAGAAGATTAAGGGGTGATCTAATCGAGGTGTTAAAGATGATTGAAGGATTCGATAGGGTAGAGAGAGAGAAACTATTTCCTCTGGTGGGGGGAGTCCAGAACAAGGGGGCAGAACCATAAAATTAGAGCCAGGCCGTTCAGGGGTGATGTCAGGAAGCACTTCTTCACACAAAGGGGAGTGGAAATCTGGAACTCTCTCCCCCAGAAAGCTGTTGAGGCTGGGGGTCAATTGGAGCTTTCAAGACCGATGGAGAGATTTTTGTTGGGTACAGGTGTTAAGGGTTATGGAGCAAAGGCAGGTGCAGATCAGCCATCATCTAATTGAATGGTGGAACAGGCTCGAGGGGCTGAATGGCCTTCTCCTGTTCCCGTGTAACAGACTCGAGGGGCTGAATGGGCTCCTCCTGTTCCTGTGTAACAGGCTCGAGGGGCTGAATGGCCTCCTCCTGTTCCTGTGTAACAGGCTCGAGGGGCTGAATGGCCTCCATTGTTCCTGTGTAACAGCCTCGAGGGGGCTGAATGGCCTCCTCCTGTTTCTGTATAACAGGCTCGAGGAGCTGAATGGCCTCCTCCTGTTCCTGTGTAACAGGCTCGAGGGGGCTGAATGGTTTCCTCCTGTTCCTGTGTAACAGGCTCGAGGGGCTGAATGGCCTCCTCCTGTTCCTGTGTAACAGGCTCGAGGGGCTGAATGGCCTCCTCCTGTTCCTGTGTAACAGGCTCGAGGGGCTGAATGGCCTCCTCCTGTTCCTGTGTAACAGGCTCGAGGGGGCTGAATGGCCTCCTCCTGTTCCTGTGTAACAGGCTTGAGGGGCTGAATGGGCCTCCTCCTGTTCCTGTGTAACAGGCTCGAGGGGCTGAATGGGCCTCCTCCTGTTCCTAATGTTCCGGGAACGAGCTCTCAATTGGACTCTCCCTGCTGATTGGTAATCCGATTTCCTTGTCGAGTTTACTGACCTGTTGATCTGTGTGGCTTGGTTACTCCCCACCTCATCTATCTTGAGTGAGTTGGTGACCCGGGTGGGGGGGGGGGTGGTGACGAGAGGGAAGAGGAAGCGGGAACGGTAGCATCGTGGTTATGTTACTGGACTAGTAATCAATCCAGAGGCCTGGACTAATGATGCAAATGTGAGTTCAAGTCCCACCACGGCAGCTGTGGAATTAAATTCAGTTAATTAAAAATAAAAAATAAAATAATAAATAATTCTGGAATAAAAAGCTCGTATCCGTAATGGTGACATGAAACTACTGGATTGTCGTAAAAACCCATCTGGTTCACTAATGTCCTTCTTAGGGAAGGAAATCTACCGCCCTTACTCGGTCTGGCCGTTATGTGACTCCAGCGATATGCTTGACCTTAACTGCCCTTTGAAATGGCGGCTCGCCACCACCTTCTCCAGGGCAATTCGGGATGGGCAATAAATGCTGGCCTTGCAAGCGACGCCCACATCCCATGAGTTTTTTTTTAAAAAGCTGATAAGTTAACTTCTTAAGATCTTCTTTTCCAGTTCAGTTTTATTTTGCCCTCTGACCATACAACGGCAACAACTTGTATGTATCCAGCGCCTTTAACGTAGTACAACGTCCCAAAGCGCTTCACAGGAGTGTAAATCAGACAGAATTTGACCTTGCAGAATGATCAGCCCTCTTTCAAACTCCCCAGGAGGGTGCTCTCTGCTGTAGGGGGGGTCCATTGTGGGATTGGAGGGCATATTGGCCTTGGAGGGAGTGCAGTGTAGGTTTACCAGAATGATACCCGGACTCCAAGGGTTAAATTACGAGGAGCGATTACACAAATTAGGGTTGTATTCCCTGGAATTTAGAAGGTTAAGGGGTGATCTGATCGATGTTTTCAAGATATTAAGGGGAACTGATAGGGTAGATAGAGAGAAACTATTTCCGCTGGTTGGGGAGTCCAGGACTAGGGGGCAGAGTCTAAAAATTAGAGCCCGACCTTTCAGGAGTGAAATTAGGAAACACTTCTACACACAAAGGGTGGGAGAAGTTTGGAGCTCTCTTCCGCAAACGGCAATTGATGCTGGGTCAATTGTTAATTTTAAATCGGAGATTGATAGATTTCTGTTAACCAAAGGTATTAAGGGATACGGGCCAAAGGCGGGTGGATGGAGTTAGGGCGCAGATCAGCCATGATCTCAGTGAGTGGGGGAGCAGGCTCCTATAATTTGTAGCCAGCCCCTCTTACGGCTCTCCCCGGTTGCGTTTGCTCTCTGCTGCTAAGTGGATCGGCGGCTCTGGCGATTCCCTCGGGTGGAATCCGCACCGCCGCGACTAAGATTGCAATCTCCCTGTGGGGTGGGAGTGGAGGGGGGGAAAGCGTGGGTAGTGGGAGTGGAGGGGGCACCGGTGGTGATGCCCTCCACTGACAATGACGCTGAAGTTCTCGGCTTGCCCGCATTAGAAGGTTGGCCGGTTGAGTGATGCCCTGGAGCAGGCGTTAGAACATAAGAAATAGGAGCAGGTGTAGGCCATTCGGCCCTTCGAGCCTGCTCCGCCATTCAATGAGATCATGGCTGATCTTTGACCTCATCTCCACTTTCCTGCCCTATCGCCATATCCCTTAATATCCAAAATTCTATCAACTATCAAATATACCCAATGACTGAGCCTCCACAGCCCTCTGGGGTGGAGAATTCCAAAGATTCACCACCCTCTGTGAAGAAATTTCTTCTCATCTCAGTCCTGAATGGCCTACCCTTTATCTTGAGGCTGTGGCCCCTGGTTCTAGACTCCCCAGCCAAGGGAAACATTCTCCCAGCATCCACCCTATCAAGCCCTGTAATAATTTTGTATGCTTCAATGAGATCCCCTCTCATTCTTCTGAATTCAAGAGAATACAGGCCTAGTTTACTCAATCTCTTCTCATACGACAGTCCCGCCATCCCAGGAATCAATCTCGTGAACCTTTGTTGCACCCCCTCTATGGCAAGTATATCCTTCCTTAGGTAAGGAGACCAAAATTGTACACAGTACTCCAGGTGTGGTCTCACCAAGGCCCTATATAATTGGAGTAAGACTTCTTTACTCCTATACTCAAATCCTCTTGTAATGAAGGCCAGCATACCTTTTGCCTTCCTAATGCTTGCTGCACCTGCACATTCACTTTCAGTGACTCATGTACAAGGGCACCCAGGTCCCTTTGCGTATCTGCATCCCCCAATCTTTCACCATTTAGGAAATACTCTGCCTTTCTGTTTTTTCTACCAAAGTGGATAACTTCACATTTATCCACATTATATTCCATCTGCCATGTTCTCGCCCACTCACTGAGCCTGTCGAGATCCCCTTGAAGCCTCTTCACATCCTCTTCGCAACTGACACAGCCACCTAGCTTTGTATCATCAGCAAATTTGGAAATGTTACATTTAGTCCCCTCATCCAAATCATTGATATAGATTGTGAATAGCTGGGGCCCAAGCACCGATCCTTGCGGTACCCCACTAGTCACAGCCTGCCATCCTGAAAAAGACCCGTTTATCCCTACTCTTTGTTTTCTGTCTGTTAACCAATTCTCAATCCATGCTAGTATATTACCCCCAATTCCATGTGCCCTAATTTTGTTCACCAACCTCTTGTGTGGGACCTTATCGAAGGCCTTCTGAAAATCCAGATACACCACATCTACTGGTTCCCCTTTGTCTACTTCACTAGTTACATTCTCAAAGAACTCCAATAGGTTTGTCAAACAGGATTTCCCTTTCATAAATCCATGTTGACTCTGCCCAATCTTACTATTAGTTTCTAAGTGCCCAGTTATTGCATCCTTTATAATAGATTCCAGCATTTTCCCAACTACTGATGTGAGGCTAACAGGTCTGTAGTTCCCTGTTTTCTCTCTCCCTCCTTTCTTAAATAGCGGGGTTACATTTGCTATCCTCCAATCTGCAGGAACCGTTCCAGAATCTATAGAATTTTGGAAGATGACGACCAATGCGTCCACTATCCCAATGGCCACCTCTTTCAAAACCCTAGAATGTAGGTCATCCGGTCCTTGGGATTTATCGACTTTTAGTCCCATTAATTTTGCTTGTACTGTTTTTTTACTAATTTCTTTAAGTTCCTCATTCTCGCCACACCCTTGGTTTTCTCGTATTTCTGGGAGTTTTTTTTGTCTTCCTCCGTGAAGACAAAGTATTTATTTAATTTCTCTGCCATTTCCTCATTCCCCATTATAAATTCTCCCGTCTCTGACTTACCCACAGTCCGCGCATCATGAGTACGTGCAGTTTTGGTCTCCTTATTTAAGGAAGGATATACTTGCATTGGAGGCAGTTCAGAGAAGGTTCACTGGGTTGATTCCTGGGATGAAGGGGTTGTCTTATGAGGAAAGGTTGAGCAGGTTGGGCCTATACTCATTGGAGTTTAGAAGAATGAGAGGTGATCTTATTGAAACATATAAGATACTGAGGGGACTCGACAGGGTAGGTGCAGAGAGGATGTTTCCCCTCGTGGGGGAATCTAGAACTCGGGGGCACAGTTTCAGAATAAAGGGTCGCCCTTTTAGAACTGAGATGAGGAGGAATTTCTTCTGAGGGTCGTAAATCTGTGGAATTCTCTGCCCCAGAGAGCCGTGGAGGCTGGGTCATTAAATACATTTAAGGTGGAGATAGACAGATTTTTTGCAAGATAAGGGAGTGAAGGGTTATGGGGAGCGGGCGGGGAAGTGGCTTTGAGCCCAAGATCAGCCATGATCTTATTGAATGATGGAACAGGCTTGAGGGGCTGAATGACCTGTTCCTGCTCCTATTTCTTATGATCTTATTCTTCTCATCAGAGCCGGATAGACCATTCCCCTCTCGTGGGTCTAATGCCATTCATATCCCATCGTGATGCATTTGTGAATGTTTAATGCAGCTAATGGGCACTGGCTGCTTTTAGTTGCTGTCTTTAATGGCCTTCTAGAAGATGCTGTGTGGTTCTGAGTCACTTCCTATATGAAGAGCTCCCAGTGCTTGCATTCATGCTTTGCTGCAACTGTGTCGAAAAACAATCTCCCCCCCCGCCTCTGAGTCAGACCGTTGTGGGTTCAAGTCCCACGCCAGATCCTTAGCACAAAAATCTAGGTTGGCACTCCCCGGTATAGCACTGAGGGAGCGCCACACTGTCGGAGGGGCGGTACTGAGGGAGCGCCGCACTGTCGGAGGGG